>JARHVA010004026.1:952500-1392500 GCA_037957365.1 Torreya grandis | reverse complement strand
ATATAAGAAAATAAATACCATGAATTATTGAGATCTAATATGGTAGCCTTTAGAGCCTTTCTGAGCCAACATTCTACCAATTCCATCAATGTAAGCATAACCAGGTACAAGACTTTACCTATCACTTTAAAATGTAGGGAAATCATGATCCCTACCACCATAAGATGGATTCATAGGAGAGCCCAAAGAATTACATAGATTATCACATGGATCTTAGATGAGTAATTATCATACATATAGATTAGAATGAGATTCAATCCTGTAATAATTATTTATACTCTATTTCCATGGTAGGGTTGGCACAATCAAGTAGAAGTTGAATGGCTTGGTTATACACAATAGTAAGGGATTATGGATTCTTGCCTAGAGGTCATCATGATTGGGGCCACCATTTTTAGATTTATGATCTTAGTCTATGGCTAAAATCTATAATTTTGGTTTAAAAGATTGGTTATCCCACTTATTTTCAAGAGGATTTATAAAATGTAATGTGTGGGGTAGAAATGATGAGCATTCCATATACTTCATTAGATTTAATACAAACTATCCATAACTATTGATTTTGGTTATAAATTGCATTACATTTAATACTTAAGGTCTTATTTAAGTAGGAAATTAATATAATTTATCCTTTGTTTGTATGTAATATATTTTTGATTATTTATCTTTTTATTGTGTCTAACTTGGATGAAATATCACAATTTTATGTACAGAAACACATACCTATGGTAGGATAATTTTAAGAAGACATCAAACATTTTTTAAAATTATTTTTTTCTATAGTTTTGAGGATTCAATGAATGAGATTCGAAGATAGGACACTCTGAAGACTCTTCAAGGATTCTCTAAAGGTGATCCAAAGATGCTCTGAATATGCTTAAAAGGTGATTCGAAGACCTATATAGAATGCTTTGAAGATGCCCAGACATGCTCTAAAGATGTCCAACTAGATCCTATAGATCGATATAATTATTCTAAAGATATCTATTGTATATAAATAGACTTTTCATATTTATATATCTTATTTTAGAAATTACTATTCATAGCAATGTTCTAAAATAATATGGATATTTTTGTACTTTTATTTTTTTTAAATGGATAAATCTCTTCATATTTATGTTAGTTTTTTCCATCTATTGTTAATTGAGTCACTTATAATGCCTTTCTAGAAATGTGGTATTTGATTCCTAGATTATCTATATTTTAAATAAGTATATTTAGTGGTTTAGATCCCCAAATTTTTTACTCTATGAATATATGTTGAGATGTGCTTAAATACATATCTCCTTCTCATTCTAGATAGTTTGAAAAGTTATAAGGAATTAAAAATTTGTTGAAGCTAGTTAATCAATCAGAAGAAGATTTCCATTATAGTTTTGCATATCTGTATATATTCATTTGATAATAAAATAATTTTAGAATTTCTTTTCATTATTGAGTAAATCAGTTCCTTTTTTGAGGAGGGAGAAAGGTCCTACTTCTATTTGAGGATCAGGACAAATTGATACTTTTAGTTTATAGTTTAGAAGTATTTATTTAATTTTAGGTATAATTCATTCACTACAAAGTATCATTTCCTTTATAATGTAAAGAGTTATTTATTTTCAATGCAAGAATGATTTCCTTTGAAATCAAAGTGTGAATTTACTTGTCAAAATCAAGTGTGAATTTCCTTTAATGCAAGTGTGTTTCCATTACATACAAAGGTTATTTCAATTCAATTCAAGTGAGTTTTCTTTATTCAAAGAGTGTGTCTTTAAATTCCATAGAAAGTAAAGTTTTTTAACCTATATCCATATTCAAAAAAAATTATAAGTCATTTAAGTGACAATAGACAACATTCTTATATTTTAGAATATCACACCATCCTACCCAGTTGAACAAGTCAAGTGAGGACACTATAATTTGTTATGTTATATGTGTAAGTTCTAGATATTGATGGTGTGAATGCCAATAGGATATATTCAGTTATAAAAAAAATTATATGTACTTTTATTAAATAAGAGTTAAAGTTTAATTTACTATTTTTAGGATTTAGAAATCATGGTAGAAGTAAACCCCCTAAACAGTGAACTATAAAACTCTAATATCTAATTATCTCATTACATATAGCCTTTATAAACTATACCTAGTAAAAAATGACACCAATCTATTGATTGTTTAAATGAGAGGTATAATGATAGCCTATCAAGAGTTACACATTTTAAATACAAAAGTGTTTGTAGACCCTATTTCTTATTTGTATGTATTGGGAATTGACTATGTGTAAATGGATAGAGAAGAAAGATATAAAAAATTTTAGTTTATAAGACTTCTTGTGATTTTGTAAATTTATTTATAGGTTTTTTGAATGTTCTAAAGTGTTTCCTTTCATTATTTCAATACTTACTTTGTGAAAAGGATGTTACAATCATGTAGTTACTAGTATATTTGTATATAGTCAAACACATATCTTTGTGAAAAAGTGTATAAAAGGTGTTAGGGAGAATATTTAGTGATTTAAGAAGGTGTTTAAGGGTTTAAAAGAGGTAATAAAACTTTCACATTGCCTTCAAACTCATTATGAAGCTTTAAATCTTCATTTATCTCCTCTTGGGTCTATACAGGGAGCATAAACCATAAGTTAGGGTTTCAAAACCAACATTTGATTTATAGGAGTTATAAACAACCAAATACCACAAATTTTTTTAATTGTTTAGTGTTTAATGTGTTCTATTATATTTAATATTTCATAGACCTATACGTATTTTTATTTTATAGAAAAATAGGACTGTGTATAATTAGGCCTTGGGAGACCTAATTAGAAGTTGTTAGGGGCTATAAAAGTGATCTAAGAGTGATTTTAAACTAATAAAACTTGTGAAGAGATATATTTAAATATAGGGTAATATAAAAGGGCCTTATTTTCTAGTACCCAATCCTTGATCATCCCTATAATCAATAAAATCCAAAAAAACTACAAGGAAGTTTGTGAGGTTGTGTCAAGTGGGTGTAAGTTGCAAGATTTAGAATTTAATAGTAGTTACTCTACATCATTTTAGTATCAAATATAGAAAAAATACACCTATAAATGAGTGGATAAGGTGCTATTCTCTGAGAGTAAGATAATAAAGGATTTTTTTGACAAATTCTCTATGAGAACACAAGATGCTACTAGGGAGGAATGCAACAAGTGAGAGGGCAGTGGCCATACAAATGGGAGATATAATATTAAAAGAGTTAAGGAACCTCTGACTCAAATTTGATGTCAAACACATATAATTTGAGGTTAATCAAAGAATGGGAGTAGTCACAGATGATTTGAGTGACCAAGAGGAAGAAGATCCATAGGCACTAGAGTTGGAAGATGAAGGAGAAAAATAAAATAAAGAGCAAAATTTTGAGAGATTGCTGAAGGTGGTGAAAGGGTAGGGATCTAATCCAAACTATATCTTTCAATATATGTAGGCAACCTCAGTGGAGAATAACTCCTTGATTAGATAGGAGAGCTGGATACGTACTTTGATTTTGAAGATGTACCAAAAGAGAGATAAGTGTAGTTTACTAGGACCAAGTTAAAGGGTAATGCATACCTATGGTGGGATTACATACAATATGAGATAAGGGAGAAAGCAAAATACAAGATCAGGTGTTGGGATAAAATGGTTACCAAATTTAAGAGCAAGTTCTTTCCTAGTGACTACATTACCAATTTGTAAAGGAAACTTTAAAATAGAAAGAGATGGGGGTCAGAGAATATACTAAAGAGTTATAAAAATTTGAGAATTAGATCAATTCATATGGAATATAAAAATGATAAGGTGGCTAGATATCTTATTGTTTGAGATATAACTTATAGGTTGAGTTGAGTCTTGCTAATCTAAAGACACTAGAATAATGATACTAGTTGGCTTTAAAAGCTAAAGACAAACTCAATAGGAAAAAAAAACCTAATAAAATAGAGGTAGAGGTAGAAGTTTTAGGGTTAAGGGTCACCAAGGAGGTAAAGGATATTCATAAAGAAGCCAATGAGAGTCTAGTTATTCACATGAGCATCCATCTATTATAAGAGGAGGATTTAAAGGTAGAAGGCCTTATTTCAAGGGTGGATATGCATCAATGGGTAGAAGATCAGGTGTTTTTGCAAGAATATGTTTCAAATGCAATAAGTTTTCTAGACATAGGTCATGGGAGTGCCTAGATAATTAGCCTATAAGGAGTCAAATAATCAAAATAAGAAATTAGAATGAATAGGTAGTTAAGGAGGAGAGTATTTGTTCTTCATCACTTTTGTAAGAACTTAAGGTAGGAGAATCATTGCTAGTGAGGAGAGTGTTGATCAAGATACCAAAGGAGAAGGAGCCACCACAAAAGAAAAATCTTTTCAGGACTTCTTGAAAATGATAAGCTAAATGTTTTAAAATGGTCATAGATTTAATAAGTAAATATAATCTAATTTCTATTAAAATGGTCAATAAACATGTATTGAATAAGTTTTCTCACCCCACACCATAAAAATTCTCACGGTTGAACAAAGGTCAAAAAAATTTGGTAATTGAACAAAGTGGGGTGGAATCTCAACTTAGGAAGTACAAGAACAAGGTCCTTTATGATGTGATCCTCATGAATTTTTATCATGTGCTTCTTGGGAGGCCTTGGAAATATTATAGGCAAACCACTTGTGATGGTAGGAGGAATGGGTACACTTTGGTCAAAGATGGAGTTAGTCGTACCTTACTACCTATTAAGGATGAAGATAATGACCAACAAATTGGGTCAAATGTGATGTTGTTAATTGGTAAAGAGTTTATAAATTCCATGAATGAAGAGGAATTGGGATTTGTATTGGTATTAAATCCTAAGACTTTTTGACAACCACCAAGATAAATGAATTGCCTCAATAAATCCAAGACATGTTGGAAAAGTATGAAAAATTTGTAGTTGATGAGCTTCCAAGTACATTTCCTCCTATGAGGAACATCACTCATCACATATATTTTGTTCCAATCACAAGTTTTCCTAACAAGGTAGCTGATAAGATGACCCATAAGGAAAATGTAGAAATAAAGAGACAAGTGCAAGAGCTTTTAGATAAAGGATTGATCAAAGAAAGTCTTATTCCTTATGCAATGCCTATAATGTTGGTGCCTAATGATAGGCTATCATTATACCTCTCATTTAATAAATCAATAGATTGGTGTAATTTTATACTAGGGATAGTGTCAAAGGATATATGTAATGAGACTATTGAATGTTGGAGTTTACAATTCATTATTTGGGGGTTCACTTCTGTTATGATGTTTAAATCCTAAGGACAACATATAAGATTATAATTCTATTTTAAAAAAATGTAAATATAAAAGGTTTGATAAATAAATATCACCTATAGATTTTCTTGTTAAAGGGTTCTTCAGTTCACATCATCAACATCTAGAACCTCAACATCTAGCATAAGACATTGTGGTGTCATCACTTGACTTGTCTAGTTGGGTAGGATAGTGTGATATTTTACAATTTGAGAATGTTGTCTATTATTTACTTAAACAACTCCTAACAAATTATAAATATGGAGATGAGTTAAAAAAAAATTACTTTATAATAAATTGAAAGACACACTTACATAGATAAAACTCACTTCTATTGAATTAAAACAAATTTTTACATTGAATGGAAATACACTTTGAATTAAAAGGAAATTCATACTTTGCATTGAAAATAAAATCACTCTTGCATTTAAAATAAATCACTCTTGCATTTGAAAGTAAATTACACTTTGTAGTAAATGAATTATACCTAAATTAAATAAATACTTCTAAATTATAATTAAAAATACCAATTTGTATAGATCTTTGGAGAGAAGTGGGCCATTGTTCCTTCCTCAAAATAAGAATGACTTTACTTAATAATGAAAAAGAATGCTAAAATTTAAGTCATTATCAAAGGAAAATTTATAGATATGCAAAAATAAACTAAAATGCTTCCTTTGATTTATGATCTCTATTAACTGACTATCTCATTCATTAACTAGCTTACTAACTATCTAGAATGAGAAGGAGACATGTATTTAAATCATATCTCAACATCTATTCACAGAATACAAAATCTAGCAATCTAAATGGCTAAATCTACTTATTCAAAATATATAAGATCCAAGAATCAGATCCCACACTTATAGGAAGGCATTGTAATTGACTCAACTAAAAATAGATGGAAGATAACTAATATATATCAAAAAAAATTATATTCAATTTTATAAAAGAGAAATAAAAATATATATGGATCATTTCAGACCATTACTATGAATAGTAATGTCTAAAAAAATATCTAAATATGGAAAGTCTATATATATATATATATATATATATATATATATATATATATATATATATATATATATATATATATATATATATATATAATCACTACTTTGGTTTATAAGATCTAGTTGGACATATTTGAAGCACACTTGGGCATCTTCAGAGCACCTTCAAAGTATCTTCGGAGCTACATATATTCAAAGATTAGTGTATTCTTTGTTGAATCCTCAAAAGTGCTACCAAAAAAGGTTGACAATTATTTGATGTCTTCTCAAAATAATCCTGCCATAGGGATGTATTTTAATACATAAAATTGTGCTCATTTTATTCAAGTTAGACACAATAACAAGATAAAGAATCAACAATGTATCATATATAAACAAAGGACAAATTACATTCACTTCCTACTTAGATAAGACCTTAACTATTAAATAAATGCAATATATAACCAAAAGGCAACACTTATGGATAGTTTTTATTAGATATAATGAGCTATATGGAATGCTCATCATTTCTCCCCCACACTTTACCTTTTGTAAGTCCTCTTTAAACTTAATGAGAGAACTTGTCTTCAATGTAAAATTCTAGATTATAACCATTGATTGAGATCATAAATATGAAAATGGTACCCCCAATCATGATGACCTCTAGAAAGAAATACATGATCTCTTATTACTATGTGAAGCCATGCCTACAATTCTATCTTTGTTTGATTATGCCAATTCTATCAGCAAGATAATGAACAAAGAAGAATGGGAGGCCTAAATCACATTCTAATCCACACATCAGATCCTCCCTCATCTAAGAGCTAAGTGATAATTTATGTAACCACCCAAGCTCCTAAGGCTCCACTTGATGGTTGTGGGACTCATAACTTCCTTGTATTTTAAATCAACATGAAAAGTATCCAAACTATCTATGTTGGCATTGATGGAGTTGGAAGAATGCTAGCTCATAAATTCTCTAAAATCTTCTACATTTTCTCTCAATAATTCATGGTATTTATTCTTCATGTACATATGGTGCATAGGATAGAAATCAACAAGAAGCTTACAAACCTCAGGAAATTGAGATTTCATACACAAACCTATGGTGTTCTACAATTCAATAAATTTATTGTATACTTATTACCAAGCTATCTAATTTATCATGGTGGAGAGGGAAGCATGCTATTGTGTTTCCCATAAAAATAAGTTCACTAGAAATCCAAACTAACAACCCGATAACATATTAAAAAATATATATTTCAAAAAATTTGTCCTATAGTTCTATGGTACTTTTGAGAGAGACATCCATAACCATATGTTCATCTTAAATAATATTAGTAAAGTTAAGATAAATCAACTATATCTATCATTTTTTTAAAAAAATCATGAGTAAAAATAACATAAAAAGAGGAAGATTTACTGCATGATAATTTTTTTCAAAAATTTCACAAACATTATGAATGGAAGTCTGATCTTTCTACAACTATTGTTGAGACTCTGATTTAATCTTAGCATTTTATTCTTATAATTTTTGAATTTTATGTTGAGTTCTATTCCAAATTAAAATCATTTCATGAAGTGGGAGGGGGGAGGAAGGAAAAGACCTTGTAGGTTCTTCAATTTTTATTGTTATTTCCATCATCTCCCTCTGCATAGCTTGTAAAGAGGCTTGTAAGTCAATAGTCTATATAGTTATCTCTTGTATTCAAGTAGTGTGTTGAGAAATTAATGTATTTTTACCAAAAATAGACTATTATAGATTATTAATCTGAGTATATTTATTAATAATATAATTGTTTAAATTAACAATTTAGGTATCCTTATTGATAAGGAAATTTTGTAAAGTATTCAATTCCTAAATTTGAGAAAACATTTGAATGTGTATTCTAGTCTACTCATAATTTATTACTATAAGAATTACTTCTTGTGCCCTAGATTGAGAAATAAATTATTCACATCTTTCCAAATTAGAGATAGTTTGGTTCTTACCTTACAGTGTTGAATAAAGAAAATCTAATTTTTCCTATTACTGTCAAATGGTTTCCTCATGCAAAGACAAAGACATGACATGTTGTAATTACTCATATTTATGATCAAGCTATGGAGAAGATGGACCTCTTCCATAAATATATATTTACCCTTATCAACTATAGAGGGTAAAGGTCTTTCTACTTCTTGAGCCATAATTTATTCTATAAGGGTTTCTTCTTGAACTACAATTTCTTGTGCATGGGTTTATTATTTAGCTACTTATTCAACATTTGTAAATTTTATGTGAGATATTAATCTTCCAAAAATTTTACTACCTATACATCTCCTTCTACTTCCTCCTACATAATGAGTTGATGACTTCATCATAGTTTGACTAGAGGGTTAGGGTTTTTTTATGAAACCCCCATTTATATTTTTGATATGCGACACAACATCTTTAGAGCTGAGGGACTTGAAGATGGGCCTTATTCAATTTTTTCTATTGTGTGAGGAGGAGAAATATGACTTGTTAATTTACTAACAGATATTTGGGAAGATTTATGGAAAAAAGAGGACCATGATTTTTCACCCTTAGGTTTTTCTAAAAAA
Source organism: Torreya grandis (assembly GCA_037957365.1). Taxonomy (NCBI): domain Eukaryota; kingdom Viridiplantae; phylum Streptophyta; class Pinopsida; order Cupressales; family Taxaceae; genus Torreya; species Torreya grandis. The sequence goes on along the minus strand of JARHVA010004026.1, from coordinate 1,383,637 downwards.
TGATCCTGATAAATGAGGTTAACCAAACTATGGTGTCTGATGGACCTAGTTCCTCTTTTTAATTTTTGATAAACATTAATTATGGCATGGTGAAGAAAATATGGAAGATTTGCCTAGTATTTAGGTCTAGTAGTTCCTTTCCTCAAATGAATGAGAATCCATATGACATCTCCACTAACCATAGTGAACTGGCCATCATAGGTAAGATACTTCATGAGCACAAAATGTAACATTATATGATGGTTTTGGAAGGTTGTCTTTCATAATTCTTCTAGCCACATGTTGTGGATATTTATCCAATCTAGGATGGAACTCAGTTCCTTCAATGAACATTTGAATTAAGTCTACAAAAATAAATTTATTTGTGAAAAATACACCCTCTTTAATAATTCTAGAGAGTGCACTAATCACAGATGAATCCATCAGAATGTGATTCTCTCTAAAAACATAATAGTCCTCATCAAAATGTTCAAATAATTATTTCATAATATTTTCCTAAAAATCTTGAAATGTTTTCATAAAATTCAACCATCTTGCTAACTTAAAAATATGCCTAGTTGATTCATCCTAAAGTAACATGTTTGATGATTCCAGTGTGATTTTCTTATTCCTACCTCCCATTTTTGGCGTTATCATTATTATATAAAAAACTTAATAATGCTATGAAAAATGGAGCTGAGAATTGCATATGATACAGAAGAAGGTAATAAATTGAGAATATGATGCAATAATGGATAGCAGTGATAATGAATAGTAAATATAGATATATCATGAAATTATGATAACAATTATGGTCAAGCACTTTAGATCATGTGATATTTAATGAAAAATCACTTTTCAAGTCATAATTGATGATGTGATGTAATGGGTCATAATTGGAACCATTTGAATCAATATTCACAATGATTTTTGCATCACATCATATATTCTTGAAAATATTTTTTTTTTTAAAATTCACATAAAATATTTGAATTTGATGATGATGTCTGATTCAAAACATTCATTTGGAATCACAACAACTTATCTATTTTAAAATTTGTTGATTGGATAATGATCATACACATATGACATGAAATATAAAATCCCTAATCTTTTGGGATAGAAATACAATTGTACCTTTGTTGTATGGATCCATGCCTATCTTCTAGAGTTACCATGTGTCTTGAAAAGGTAAATAAGTTTGATAAGGTAGGCTATTTGACAAAAATTCATATTTTATTATAGATTTTTTCTTCTAAAAAATATCATTTACTAGTTTTCACCTTTCATTAGTTTATTTTATTTTTTATTTTTATACCTTTTTTATTTTCTCATTTTTAGATTTTTTTATTTTTTTGAATTTTGAAGGGAGGATAACCACCATTTATTATTTTTTATCACTCCTTCTTTATTCAATGTTTTTACAATGGTCATTTGGCCTTAGTAGAAGAACCAATTTATTCCACAAGGTCAAATTGGTCTTAATTTTGATAAATAAACTCCTCCTTACTAAGAGGTATTTTTTACACCTTAAGCCTATGACCATTGACCAAAAGTATCATTTGGTCACCATCAATTGGTTGAATTTAGACATAGCCATTGTTATAAATGGTTTTGATCAGGTATGGTCCCAATCATATTGTCCTAAGCTTACCCTTAAAAATTTTAAATTTAGAATTAAATAGAAGTGCCCAATCACCTTCTTGAAACTATCTTTCTTTGATGTTAGTATCATGCCACTTCTTTCTTTTCTTCTGGATCATGCTAGTTTGAGTGAGTGCATCCATTTTCAATTCATCTAGCCCTTTTAATTGCATGACCTCTTTATTTATGTGCTTCATCAAGATCAATTCCCATATCACTTATTGTCTTCAATGTCTACAATTATAATTCTATTGGTATCAAAGGTTTATTTCCAAACACAATTTCATATGTAGAGAATCTTGTGGTTGTCTTCCATGTTGTATTATATGCCCAAACTACTTTAGGTACTTTATTTCTCTAATATTTTCTATTATCATTCACTATTTTGGTCAAAAAAAATTTCAACTCTCGATTGGTGACATCCACTTTCCCATTAGTTGTTGGACATTTTGACCCACATATCAGGCTTTGCATGTGGTTAGAAGGAAAAGCCTAATAGGGTCCTAATGAAGTAAAAAATCTAATGGCTTAAAAATGGATCCATCAATATAAATAGATGGGTCAAAATAAGATCTCATAGTGCTCATGATCATATAGGGGTATGAATCAAATTGATAAAATATTGAGATATCATCATAATTATAAAGGGTCAAGAAAAGAGTGAATTATACAAGCTTTAGAGACCAAACTATCACTAATATTTCTTCTAGAAATAAATAGACCAGCTTGTTTGAGAATTTAATAAATACACCTTAGAAATCGTCATGAGCTAGGATATTACAACACCATGGAGTTCTACATACCAAGATCATCCTTTGAAATTTTCATGCTAGCATGAGCTTTCTGGCTCAAGTTATGAAGCTTCAAAGTTAAACCCATAGAATAAGATATTTGTGAAAATGTCAAAATAAAGCCCAAGTAAAACAACCCATTTGGAACTTAAATTTGATGATTGTGTGAATATCAATGACAGTCATGCAAACATCAATTTTAAACTCATGAAATAGCCATTGGTTTTTAAATAATGGGTCGTAGTAGATCTAATAAGCCATGTTGCATCATATATCTTGATCCAATGGTGCAAGATGAGTCAAAAGGTTAAGGAGATCGAGAGTCCACCACATGGTACAAGCACTCAAGCTAAAAAAATAATAGTATGATCTTGAAATTAATACATGATTGACATATGGAATAAACTTGGATAGAGTTAACAAGTCAAGGTGAGGATAAATGGCTCTTGCTCAATTATACATATCAATATCGATGGTATGATAAAAATCCCATATGTCAATAAGCTAAGTCAAATATCGATAGATGATTAAAATAAAGGTGAACCTAGAACTTTTTATGGAAATTGAGAAGCCATTTTTGACCAAAGAAGGCATGATATCACAAGTTCATTGATTCACCATTAGATATCATTCAAAATATATAGAGTGAACATAGTCTTACAGTTAGGTTAAAGGACATAAAGGGACCACCATTAAGGCTAAATATGGACCTTTAGATCAAGGGTTTGCATCATAGAGGGATCTTTCTATGACTATGTTTTTAATTATTAGAAGAGGAGCTAGATTTTCAAAGGGTACCACAAAGTCATACACTTGTCCCAATAGTTTCATCTCTAGGACCAATTACATGAAAATGACCCCTTCTCTCCACTATGCATGCCACAACAAACCAATTAGGAGTAATTAACAAGACAAGATTATAATAAACTAGCCTAGTTATTCAAATTGCATGGATGGTAGAACCTAGATTAGAATAACTTGACCCCACCATTATGAAAAAAATGAACATTAGTGTAAGTGTGAAGCCACTCAAAGTAACCCAAATAAGTTAGAAGGGTTTGAATGAGCATAATTTGTGGAGGCAACTATAACTACATTTCAAATGGATTTGTGCTCATTTTATTCCTCTTTGAGCATCAAAACTTCATATTTTTTGCTTATTTTCTTATACAAATATATCATTTAAGCTATTTATGATCATCCCTCAGGCTAGTATGGATATAATTTTCCAAAAATTGTATTGTATACCTCTTGGAGTAATGAGAAAGGCACTTTTGTAGTGTTTTGTCAATATATGTTATCATTATTCTATTTTATTGATATTTGAAGTGGTCTAATACTCCCTTTACAAATTCTTATATCAGTGTAAATGATATCAAATTTATTTATAGGTCATATAATGTGTCTTATCATTGATCTCTTGAGGATATATTGGACTGTTGAATGTAATTGTCTTCAACTAGACTTTACTTTTATCGCTCTCTAGTCTTAATGCATCAAACTAACCTCTATATGAAATATTATTGCTTAAAAATAATAGTATACATTTTATTACCTCCTTTCATAGTCCATTATTATGTTAAATATTCCAATCCTAAGGTTGGATATGACAAATTTATGGTACATCACCACAATCTAGATAAGTTTACTTTATGCAATTTTTTTACTCTTTTCATCCCAACTAGTTTAAAGTTTTATAAATAGAGGTATAAATTGTGAAATATGAGGAGATAGCCTCATTAAAACCCCTAGAGGTCTAACCTTATTATAGGATACCCACAACCTAGGGTTATTCCCATGTTGAGCTAGATTTGGGAAAAGGACCTCAATAATCCCTTGTCTAGTTAGGATGTAATCTAGATCCCTAATAGTTTTGGCACACCTGGTCGAACCAAAGAAGGAAGGAAATCTAGAAATTATATTAGAACATATTGGTGTCATGGAATAACATCTGAGAAGTCTCAGAGTAGTCATTAGAAGATTGAAGACCAATCCATGTACCAAATCTCCACTAGGTCTTCTATAAAAGGTAAAGAAGCCAAGTTTGCAGAATTATCTTCAAATAGTACATAAAGGAGGAAGGTACCTATTTAAAATCCCAAATAATCACACCTAATTTTCCTAGCTCCCCAAGATCTAAAAATCATACTCCTACTTAACCTATTAAGAGTCCACCAAGGCAAATGTAAATGGCAAGGCCTAGATTTCAGGATTTTGTACCCTTTAATGGTGGTAGCCTTCTTAACCTTCATAATCATGATGATATCCATGATTATTATTTAAATATTTTTATATACTTTATAGGAGAGAATGCTTCTACTCTTTTATAACATATAGCTGACATTACAAATCTTTGTTATGTGTATAATATCACATTAGATAATGTATCCATGAGTCTATTTTCCACCTCCTTGAAAGGGAAAGACATGAAATGGTATAGATGTCTAACTCGTACTTAAATAAAAACTTGGGATGAGTTTGATGAGTCTTTATGCAAGAATTTTGAGGACAGAAGTGACCATGTGTCCCTTGTTGAGAAAATTACCTCCATCAAGAGAGCATCCCCAGAGTCCACAGTTGATTTCAATTATAGGTTTTAAAATACCTAGGATAGGATCCCTATTATCATTAAGCCCATCCCTAAATATTCTATTCTTTAATATTTAAGAGCTTTGAATTTAGATATTGCAGTCATGATTCAATTAATGGGTGGGACAACTCTACCTAAAGCCTATGAGATATCTATAAAGGCAAAAAATTGGTTGATACAAGTAGGGAAGCTCATACCAAGACCTCTCATGACACTTTTCCTTGAGATTTAGCCTACCCCACCAACCATTTATCTATTACCTAATTGAAATCACTAAGCTCACAATGATGATATTTAAGTGGATAATTTTTCCAAGATTGAAATATTGCTAAAGGCACAAAATAATAAGCTAGTGTCTATAGAAAGGAAATAACATTATTCACATAGACCATACCAAGGCCCCTTCTAAACCTAATACATTACTAAATCTTATAGTATACCCCCTTATCCATCAAATCAACAATCCCAAGGCCAAATTACCCAAGGTATATCTAACAATGGCTAAAACTTTATAGCTACAAGTAAACAAAAAGCCTTAGTTCCCACCCAAAATAACTTTGTTCAAAAAGGTCAATGACAGTCAAGGGGATAGTCCAAGGAGATGGTGATGGCCACTATTGGAGACATGTATCAAGAATCTATTTGGAAGCATGATCCTTCATTTCAAGGTCATTATATGATGCCTCCTCTACTACAAGGCCCTAAATGATTCAAGATAACATGCCTACCATGTTATTATTAGAAGCTCAAAGCCAATAATAAGGTAACATTGGTAAAGCTCCAAATGATACAACATGCATGAACTTTCAATAAGGGTAACATGTGTTTGAGCATGTATTGACTAATATGGGACAAGATTCACAAAATAAAAATGAATCAATTGCAAATAAAACAAGGGATAAAAAGAGGATGTTGGAAGACAACTTGGGGCAACCTAGGATTTCATCATCATCTCCACAAGCTAGTTAGCAACCTAATTAAAATGTATATGTTAAATTTATTAAAAATCAACAAGTTCCCCAACCTCATGGACAATAGTAGAAGTCCCCCTTTATCCCTCATGTTACTCAAATGCCAACTTTTAAAGTGTAGTCTAAAAGTACTAATCTTCCCTTTAATATTATGGATCATTTGAATAAGGATAATATAACTGTGTCCATGTATGATTCTCTATCTATTATGGGGAAAAAGGAAATTCTCCAGTAAGAGCTCTCCAAACTTTCTCATGTGGAAAAGATAGTTGATAGGGTGAACACTATTTTCATCAATAATAGTTAGCCTAACCAAGCCCCTATCCAAGTTCCTAATCAAATTACAAACAAAATTTAATTTCAAATTTTTTTTTGTTCTTATAAGGTTGTTAACCACCCCCCCCCCCCACATTTTATCTATCAGTCATCATAGGGGACTATTTAGTACACAATTGCATGATAGATTCAAGTGTTTCAACCTTAGTGATGCCTAAAGGCATAGAAGATAATATTAGGCTCAAATGTGTGCCTAATGAAAAAGGTGTTATTAAATTGGATGGCTCCCCCACTAAAAGTAGTAGGCATCTTGAAATATCTTTAGATCACATTGGTATCCTATCCAAATTGTGTCATTACTCAAGATTTAATGGTGGTAGAACTACCTCTATATTTTTCCCTATGCTTGACTAGGGACTTTACTACAAATATTAGAAGATATTTTTCATCTAATTGGTCATACATGGTTTTTATAACTAGATATGGAACCAAATTTACTATAATATCTAAGCATATCTCTAGGTTTCACCTATAACCCTATATGCCTAATCTTGCAAATACCAATTGTGCCATATTTGAAAAGGTTAAAGAGGTTAATGAATAACAACCCCATGATCATCTTTAATGAATATTAGATATGTATTTAGATGAGTGGGAAGATAATAATCATGTATTTTATCCATATAACAACATTAAAGAGGCAAACTTAGGAGTGTATTGTATACATGAGGAAGGTGTTGTTATACATTGCTTAACTAACACTACTCAAGAAGATGATGGTATATGGACTTGTTATTTGATGGATCAAGGTCAAACAATGGATGTAGAGTGGGAGACATTCTGATTTCACCTCAGGTCAAAAGTACCATTCAGTTTTAAGACACTAACTTAGTTACACCTCAAATACAATTGAATATGAATATTTTTTGCATGGTTTACAAGAAGCAAAAAAGAGAGGTGTCAAGATCCTCCAAGTCAAGGGTGACAGTGAACTTATAGTGAAACAAGTGAGAGGCCTAAGTGAAATCAAGAATTACCATTTCAAATCCTATAACCACCATGTATGGGACCTCATGGAGGATTTCTTGGCATTTAATATCTAGTCCATACCAAGATAAACAAACCAACATGAAGATAGGCTTGTAGCCATTAGTTTCTAATATGATATTTTAGAAAGATTAAAAGTTAACCAAATACAAGATAATATCAAGGTTATATGTATGCCATCTATACTTGATAATGAGGTGACTTTCCAAGTCTTTGATAATGATGATCAAATCATATATTGTCTAATGCAAGAGGTAGACTTCTACCACAAGAATCAAGACAATTTCCAAAGTAAATATGATGATTAGATAGTACAACTAAGGTTTAATAAGATGAATAAAGGGATTGTGACATTATAAATAATCTTCAATGAAGGTAACCAAGTAAGAAAAGGTAAATCATACATCTTAGCTAAGGAATAACACTATAAAAAGATAGAGATCTTTAAGGACAAATTTCTAAACCTAGGAAAGGTCAATACATCAGAGGAAAGAGATGCATTTATTATTTTGTGCCAAGAATTTTCTAATATATTTACTTGGGAGTATAAACAATTGAAGGGGTTTTATCCCAAAATTTCACAACACACCATTAAATTATAAAGTAATGCCAAGCTAGTTAGGCATAAATAAAGGCCTATTAATCTAAGAGTGGAGGAATTCATGAGAAGAGAACTCTATGAATAGATTGAATAAAATATAATATTTATAATTAATCATTCCTCATGGGTGGAAAACCTTGTGTGAGTGAGGAAAAATAATGGAGAGATTCATTTATGTGTTGACTTTAGGGACCTTAATAAGGTGTCCCTAAAGGACCATTACCCACTACCCTCCATGGATCAAATTCTGCAAAAGGTGGTAGGTTCTCAAAGGTTCTCATTATTTTATGGATATTATGGCTATAATAATATCATGGTTAAAGAAGAAGATAGGCATAAGACTGCCTTCACTAAAAATTGGGGTACCTATGAATATATTAAAATGCCCTTTGGACTCTCTAATGCTAGAGCCACCTTCCAAAGAGTAATGGATGTTTCTTTTCATGGTCTTTTGAATGATATTTTTTTGGTTTATATTGATGATAAAAAAATATTTTAAAATAATCCTAACAATCATCTAACGCACTTGAGAGATATGTTTTATATATGTAGATAATTTAGAGTTTCATTAAATCTAAAGAAATGCATTTTTTAGTGAATAAAGGAAGACTTCTTGGGCACGTGGTGTCCAGAGATAGTATTTCCATTGATCTAGAGATGATAAAATCAATACTTGCTTTATCATTACCTAAACACAATAAAGTATTGTATATCTTCTTGGGAAAGATCAATTTCATCAGGAGGTTCATTCCAAGCTTTTTAGAGTTGCTCAAGCCCCTCACTCATATATTAAGAAAAGGCAAAGAGTCTTCATGAACAAGAGAAGGTAAGAGAAGATTTGAGGCCATCAATAAGTCAATATATTATGCCCCCACACTTCTAAATCTATATTTTAATAAGGAATTCTATTTGTATGCATTCTCTACATTAGATGCAATTTTAGCCATGCTTATGTAGCATAATAATGAAGGTATGGAGTAGCCTATTACTTTCTTAAAACAATATTTGGAAGTTTATGAAGAAAGATATAAACTTGTTGAAAAACATGTACTTTATTTTGAAGAAGTTTGAATAAATTTAGACATTTGGTTTCAAACAATAAGATTATACTAATGGTAGCTCATCCAAGTGTGAAGGATTTTATCCTCAATAGAGACATAAATGAAAAGAGATTTGGACGGGTCACTAAGTGCATGGAGTATGATATTTAATTCCATGTCAAAAATCTAGTTTTATGTAAAGGATTGTGTGAACATCTTGCAAAATATGTGGGAAAATAAATAGAGACAATTTTGGTAAGTCAAGACACTCAATATAGACCTAAAAATACTCCTCATACAAGTTGGACATAGGATATTACTAGATTTATTCAAATAAGAGAGTATCTAATGGTTTTGAATGCATCAAAAAGAAGACACTCTAGGTAGTAATTAGTTCCATACATTTTTATTGATGGAGTGTTGTTAAAAAAGACATTAGAGGTATGCTTTTAAGATGTGTTAAAACTAGCCAATTTGATAAGCTTCTCAAGAAATTTCATAATAGTACTTTTGGAGGCCATTTTTTAACCAAGAACATATATGAAAAAATAATAAGAGATAGTTAATTTTGGCCCAATTTATTCATAGATGCACATGCATGGGTTAGGAAGTGTGAAAAGTGTGCAATGTTTTTAGGCAAACAGAGACTAGATGTTATGCCACTGAATCCTATTCAAGTAAAAAAACCTTTCATGCAATGGGGTTTATACATCAGATTCATCCTCCATACATTGCTGGTAATAAGTGCTTATTGATATCTATAGATTAATTCCCCATGTGGGTGGAAGTAGTTCCCTTGAATGAATCAAATGAGAACTTTGTGATTGAGTTTTATGAGAGCCTAGTCACCCATTTTGGAGCACCTTCCACTATAATATCAGATAAAGCTTTGGATTTTAGGATTAAAAAGGTATGTGATTGGTCTATTGAGAAAGGTATCTATCTAACATATTTATAAAACTATTATCCATAGGGTAATGGACCAGCTGAGTCCACTAATAAGAACCCAATTTGGATCATTAGGATAACAATGGAAGACAATCAAAGATCTTGGAAAAAAAGTATAAGACTACCTTATGGGATGATATGATCACCCCTAAGTAAGCCACTATTAATTCACCCTATCTCTTAGTATATTGAAGAGAAGCAAGGCTATCAAGTTCATTGGAGCTTCCAAATTTTGAGCTTGCACTCCAACTAGAGCTTCTAGAAAGTGATGTAATGGAGGTCAAGATGAATGAACTAAGAGAATTAGAGGAAATAAAAGATGATACCATGCACACCTTATGGTCCAAAAAACACAAGGTGAAGAATTCATTTGATAATAGATATTCCTAAAGGACATTTCAACAAGGTGACATAGTCCTCAAATATGATGAGGACCATGTAAAACCAAGAAAACACTCCAAATTTGATAGCCTTTAGAATGGAACCTATGTCATCACAAGTTATAAAAAGAGTAATACCTTTGATTTTTTTAGATTGAATGGAGAGATCCTTCACATCCCTATCAATGGGAGGTATATCAAGTTTTACTACTAGTTTATAAATTGCCCATTTTACATAGGTAGATAGGTTTATTTTTCCTCCAAGTGATCTTACACATTGTTTTATTTGCTTTGTTTATTTTTTCTTGGTCTATTTTGTTTATTTATTATTTTTTGCCATTTATTACTCCAAAAAGTGCTTTTAAAAGTCAAGAAGATTCTTTTTATAAGTAGAATTTCATTTTTTTAGTCATCTTGCACAAGTTTGATCAAAGTATAGGTCCCATGGCTAACAAGCTGGTTAAACTAGCTGAGTCACCAAAAGTGTTAGACATTTTCTCCCACATATCAATATTTACTTACAGTTAGAAGGAGAAGCCTAGCAAGGTTCTAATGAATTATAAAATGTAATGGCTAAAAAAGGGGTCTAGTAATGTAAATAGAGGGGTCCAAGCAATATTTATGGTGTTTATGAGAATGTAGGGGTATAGACCAGATTAACAAAATATTGAAAGATCATTAGAACTCTGAAGGGTCAAATGGACTATACCATCATCATGATGTCCTTTAGAAACAAATGGACTAGCCTATTTGAGCAATTAATAAATACACCTTTGAAAGTCTCACAAGCTAATATATTACAATGCCATAGAATTCTACATACCATAATTTTCTTATAAAATTTTCATGCCCATGTGATATTTATAGATCAAGTTATTAAGATTCAAATTTTAACCTGTAGAGTAAGATATCCATGTAAATGTCAAAATAAATCTTGAGAAAAATAACCCCTTTTTAAATTAAATTTGATGGTTGTGTGAACAACATTAATTATCACATAAACATCATTTAAAAAGAGTGCATACGTAAATTTTAAGCTCATGAAGTACCCATTAGTTTTATGCCATATGTTAATCATTTTAGATAGTTTGTGTTTCATCATATATCTTGATCTGATGGTGTGAGATGAGTTAGAAGGCTAAGGAGCTCAATAGGTCACCATGTGTTACAAGTACTTAAGATGATAAACAAATAGTAGGATCCTAAAATCAATGCATGATTAACATATGGCACAAGATTGGATAGAGTTGATAAGTTAAATTTAGGACCAATATATCTCACTCAATTATATAGATCAAGATTACCAGTGTGAGCAAAATCCCATATGTCAACAAGATGAGTCAAATATCAACAACCGATTAAAATAAAAGTGAGCCCAAGACTTTTGATGGATGTCAAGAATCCATATTTTAATAAGGAAAGCATGGTATTGAATGTTCATTGATTCACCATTAGAGATTATTCAAAATATATGCATCAAACATAGTCTTGAAGTTAGGTTAAAGAACATAAAGGGACCACCATTATGGACCTTTAGATCGAGGGTTTGTATCATGCAGGGATATTTATGTGACTATGTTCACCATTGTTTTAATGAGGATCTATATTTTTAAAGGGTGCCATGAAGGCATACACATATACCCCAAGTATTTCATCTTTAGGAATAACTACATGAAATGTACCCCTTCTCTCCACTGTGCATGCCATGACAAACTAGTTAGGAGTAATTAAAAACAAGATAAGATTCTAACAGACTATTCTAGTTATTTTAAATGCATGGATGGTATAACCTAGCTTAGATTAATTTAACCCTAAAATTTCAACAAAAAGGAACATCAGTGTAACTATGCATCCACTTGAAGTAACCTGGATCAATCAAAAGGGTTTGAATGAGTATAGTTTGTGGAGGTAGTTATAACTACATTTCAAATGGATTTGAGCTTGTTTATTTCCCCTTTGAGTGCCAAAAATCCCTCTCTCTTGATTCCTTTATTATATAAATATATCCTTTGAGATATTGATGATCATCCCTCGGGATGGTACGACTAGACTCTACCAAAAATTGTATTATGTACCTCTTGGAGTAATGAGAAAGGAACTTTTGTAGTGATTTATCAATTTGTGTTAACATTCTTGTGTTTACTTGATATTTGAAGTGGTCTAATCCTCCCTTTCAAAATTTTAAGCTCAACCTAAATTATAGAAAATTTATTTGGAGGTCATATAGTGTGTCTTAGTGTTGGTCTCTCAAGGATATAGTGGACTATTGAATTTGTCTTCAACCAGACTTTACTTTTATTGATTTCTAGTCTTAGTGCATCAAAGTGACCTCTATATGAAATACCATTGTTTATAAATTATAGTATAAATTATATTAGCTCCTTTCATAGTCCATTAGTTTGTTAAAGAGTCAAATCCTAAGAGTGGATATGACAAATTTATGGCACATCACCATAAGCTATATAGGTTTATTTTATGTAATTTCTTGAATCTTTTCATCTGAACTAGTTTTAGATTTTATAAATAGAGGTCCAAATTGTCTGAGGAGATAACCTCTTTAAAATTCTATAGGTCTAGCCCTATTATAGGATACCCATAGCCTAGGGTCATTCCAATGCTGATCTAGATTTGGATAAAGGACCTGAACAATCCCTTGCCCAGCTAGGGTGAAATCTAGACCCCTCACATTATCTTGGGGATGATATGGTTAGGATTTCATGTGATTAATCTAGTATAGTTCTATGAAATACTTGATCATGTTAGTGTAGCCATATAAAATGTGAGAATTGGTAGCTTGAGTGTGGCTTGTGACACCCAACCTATAGGTCCCTAGTGCTTTCTCTCTTGACCCTCATAGGCATATTTTCATTGATTCCCAGTCATCGATATCCTTCCAAATAATAATTCCACCTCTTCTAGGGAATATTTTTAGTGATGATTCCATCCCCCTAGGTCCTATTCCTTTAGGATTATATCACCTAACATGGACTATAGCATCAGACCCTCAGGTGTCTATTTGCGTTACTCCTATCCATGTGCATTATTACCTCTAATAATTAGTTATTTCTAGTTCTTATTCCTCTTCTTGTCAGCCTAATGTGAATACATTTGACCCATGACCAGAAAATACCTATAAAAGTACATTCAAAGTTCATTTATAAAGGGTTGGAAAATATCACAAAGCAAGTAAGAATATAAGCAAGACTACTCGAGCATATTTTCCCTATTCTCTACATACAACCAACCAATACAACTACAAGCTTATTTAAATCCTTACACCAGTCCTTAGCCACCTTAAACACATCTAGTTTAACATTTTTTGTCTTCATACACACTATGTAACAAATCACATCAAGTGGGAGAACTACATATGGATTGATCCCTCTTCAGAGTATTGGTATGTATGCAACACACCCACACAAGGGGTGTAGATACACATTTAATGCATATTACACACACTAACCCATTTCTTTCCCAAATTTTATAAAATTAAAATGGAGTCTAAGTTTTAAAATAGAATCCACTCTATAGGGAGTTCTACAGACATTCAGTAGTTGAAATCTCATAGGCAGGCTCACACAGGCACAATGAATAAAACCTAGAAATCTTAGGTCTCCTAGACAATAGTGGCAGAAGAGGAATGTAGCATCACACCTTAGTGTGTCCTATTTTTTCACTCCTATTAAATCATAAAATGAAGTCTAGATCCTAATTTATGACATTATCCTAGTCTTGCATAGTGAATTTTAGACCCTATAATAGTCATTTCAATCCATTTCTAGCCAAGTCTTATTTTCTCTTCTTCATTACTATTTAAAAAAAAACAAATTATACAAATTAGTAACTTAATTATTTCATATTTATTTAATGATTTTATTACTTTAGAACCTTAACTAAAATGGAACTAAGAATCCAGTATTTATAAAATTATTAAATCATTTGGTGAGCTCGACTTACTTTATTTGTGCTCAAAAACCCTAAAAACCCTAGGGAAATTTCCTCTAATTTTTCAATAATTTTTCTAATTTTTTTCCTATATATTTAAATAAAAAATTCTATTTAAATTTTAAAATTCCATGGTAATTTAAAAAATTCTATTTTTCTTCCCAACCCTAGTTGCATACACTAGGTCCTCTCAAGTCAAGCATTTTCCAAAAAAAACTATTTTTTTACTTGCACATTTAAATCAAAAATTCAATTTAATTTTTAAAATTCCATAGTAATTTTAAACAATTTCATTTTGTTCCAAACCTTAGTTGCACATACTAAGTCCCCTTAAATCAATAATTTTCCAATATTTTTTTGATTTTTTACCTGCATATTCAAATCAGAAGTTCACATTAAATTTTAAAATTCTTTAGTAATTTTTTAAAAATATCATTTTTTTCAAAACCCTAGTTTCATATACTAGGTTCCTTTGTTTGTTTGAGGTATAACCATACATCTAAAATCAGATTTCACATAATAAAAAAAATGGATCTCACTTAATTACACATATTTCTTGCATTTCTTGCAAATAATAAGGAGACCATACTTGGTCTTATCATGTACATGAATGATGAAGTTTACCATATGTTAGTAAAAAGCTTCATTATTTGTATTTCATGCTTATTTTTCATAATATGGGATAATATTAAGAAATTTATTATTACACATAATATGATCCCTCTCCTTCAAACCAATGTTTACTTGTCTTTAATACAAGGTTTCATTACTTACTGTCTATCTCTCATAGGGCAAAATTTTCAAATTTATCATTCTAAACACATTATAAATATCATATCATGTGTCAAAGTTTATTATGAATTGCACACCAATTCATGTCTTTTATCCCTTGCTTTCTATCTCTCATATATAAAATTTTTCATGTTTATCATGCTAAATACATTAGAAATGTCATAACACATGCCAAACTTCTTTATGCATTAATGCACAATTCCATGCTCTCTATCCCAAATTTTTTATCTCTCATATGGAATTCTCTTTATAAATATATTGGTATAAAAATTATAACTCCATTTACATGCAATATATCCCACATACATGGTTTCTGCATAGAGGATCCATTGTATAAGCTAACAACCACCTGTCAAGTTTCAATGTCATATCTTATACACAGGAAATAGTTTCCTTCTCCTATTCTCACCCAAGAGGGTGATAGCTACTTTCCTTCTATTTAGGTACATGATATCACCCCTAAAAAATGTGAGGCAACCCATACTATTGTTCCTAATACATACATACATCTTATAGCTTCTTCAAAAACTCTTCAACATATGTGCTTACATGTTCAATTAGAAGCAACTACGGTTTACACTTGTGAGACTCTAAGGGATAAAATCACTAGTATGAGAAAGTTATTTTCAGATATTACATGAAAATATCACAACATTAGACAATCATATTATAATAAAAAATCCTTAAAGGCATCCAAGTGCCAATCATGTATATGCACATTCACCTAGTCAATTGGTTGCAAGCAATGTTGCATATCAAAATAAGAAATCACAAAAAATTAACTCTACAACTAGTGATTAAATAAGAATTCAAAGATCAAATAAGATTTCAAGTTAGGTACTAAGGGAAATGATTAAATATAATTTTATCAAACTAACTCCTCTACATCCAATGAGAAGATCTAGATATTATTATTCATATCATAGAATACATGGGCATCACAAAAATACAATTTTGTAATTAAAAACATTTACAATAGATAATTGATAATGAGGACCCTATACAAGTTAAATTAGTCAAAAAATCCATAGTAACATAGGAACACATTCTCAAATGTTCAAATTTAGAAATAGTACAAAAGTGGTTACCAAAGCATAACTCAGAACAACAAAAAGAGAAAAAACCAAAATTAGAGCAACAAATAGTACCAAAAGCACATGTAAATTATGAATAAGATGAAAATCTACCTCTCCAAAATAAGGCTCAACTTTTAAAGTAGTATGGGTTCAGTCAAAAATATCTTTAACAGTTTGATTATCCAGGTCAAAGGTTGGGCAAACATGTTCAAGGCATCACTACTCCTATTCTAGTAGTTGATAATGTTTGTCACCAAGGTTTGGGATTTATTTAAAATATTAAGGAAAATAATTCATAGACATAATTTATTAAAGGAAAATATATAGATACAAAAAAAGTCAACATTAGCATTCCATTGGTTTAAAATCAAGATGATAATGATGAGTGGAACAACACAAGTTATTAGGATTTATAGGATACTAAAAATGAATCCAAATATTTAGTGTTATATTCATAGCCATTTTATCATTCTTTATAATCATGCATCATTCCTTTATTTGATACAAGACATCATGATAGGGAGTCTCTTTTGAGACTCATCAATTAGTATCATTTTTTCTTAGATTACTTGTACATAGTTTCTCATTTTTTTCTTGTAAATAGTCTCCACATGATTGATTGTATATAACTTATATCAAAAACACCAAAAACAATATAACATTTCAAAATCTAAAAACATTAAAATATATCAAATATCTAAAAATAATACAATAATTTCAAAATAAAAAAACATTAAAGTATTCCAAAAGTCCAAAAACATTCAAATAATTCAAAAACACAAAAACATTTCAATTATATGCAGTATCCATGTTTTACATTTTTACTATCATGCTAGACTTACATTTGTTATTTTATGTTATTATTTATCAATTTATCTACATTACCATGCTTCACTTGATCTTCTTTGAGTGTGTGTAGTGGCATCTAGATCCATGATTGATTCACTCTTCCCATTGAGGGGGCATCCTACTTCTACATTTGAGACATACATCGATATATCTACCCCTTGGAGGAATCTTCTACATGACTACACCATCCAAGTTATGTAATTCCTACACCACACACTATATTTATCATATTGATATGCATTACTTACTAAGCTTACATATATTAGTCTCTCAATAAACACTAGTATATAGCACTTATGTATTTCTTAGCATATACCTAGTCTTGTACTACATGTCATGCATACTTTCACTCCTTGCTTTGATTAGTTAGATGTGATTATTTTTCTAGTATTTACATGATTTCATTTCTTGCTTTGAGTAGCTAGAAATTATTGCATTTCTTAGTTCCTATTTTGTCTCTTGTATGTGCCTTAGGACATTTTCCAATGTCCTTTTTTTGTACTCTCTTATGTGCTTATGGCCATTATACCAACCTTGCTTGTTTTATTTATATGTGTATGTGGCATTTAAACATGAATTATATGCTTTATTTTTAGTTTGATTGACATGTGCCCATGTCCATTATTTTCTTGGCCCTTTGGCTACTCTTTTATGCTTCTTGATTCTTGCCTTGCATGCTTGTTGCTTATTTTTTCTCAAATTGTTTGTAATACCATGATCCACATCATGCATTATCTTGCCTTCTTATATGAAATGATGGACATCATGCTCTATCCCTCCTTGAAAACTAAAAACTAACCACACTTCTAGTTCTGATTATGTATATTTCACATACTATTACATTATTATATCTATCTAGGCATACCCTTGTTGATCTAACAATCTCTTAATACAAACCATGTTATATCTTGAGATACCTTATCTATTATCATTACTATATCATGTATCTTTGTATCATAACAAAATTATAGGGCTATTTCTTCTGAGTGCAGTCATTATAGGTTATTTGTTCCTACCCTCATAAGAGGGGGAAGCATGCATGGGTTTTGTCATAGAGATCAAAGCTCCTAATAGTCAAAAAAATAGTTTTTAGAACACCCAGATGAACAACCAAACTTCAATCTAGGTAGAAATTATAGAATAGTCATCAAAATTAGCCCAAGACAATATCACAAAGATTGAACTATAGTGATAGATAGTACAGTGTCTATATTTTGTGCTCCTATCTAAATAATAAAAAAGATTATTTTTCATAGAAATAGGTAGAAAATTAAGTTTAGTTATGGTTTTGCACATTTAAAATAGTTCAGTTACAATAGTTTTAGTATAATTTTTCTTATATAATCTAAATATAGGGGGAATCATGCATGACATAATGGCTCTCACTTTTAGTTTTATATAGTTTAGTTTTTATAACTTCCAAATCAGAATCCATGCTACAGACACCAATGATTGGGGGCAATGTGCATGGCACATTTGTCTTTTTTTGTTTCAAAGTTTAGTATATTACATAGGAATTCTTAGTAGTTGTGTGACTTGTTACATATGTAGGTGGTTGGAATCATTTTGGAGGGGCTTTCATACAAGCTGAACCTCCACATTTTGGAATGGCATTCATATAATCCTAGTGCCTAGTTTCGTAGTGGCTTTCATACAAGCCTAATATCCACCTTTCAGAGTGGCCAAGAGTGGCCTAGTTTATAAAATACATTTGGCTATCCATGCCACATTTTTAGATTACATAGAATTCATGCATTTCAATATCCATATCATATGACACATATTTCATACCAATATCAATTCATAGCTTCACCTCATGAGGCAATGATGGAGCCAAAGGACTAGTTAGCCTTTGTATTCTTAAGCCACCTACTCAGAGGGATTGGAAACATAGTCCAAACATGAATCAACATATTCATGATCACATAGATTCACTTAGTGGGTGATGATAGAGCTAAATACTAGCCTTTGCATTCTTGAGCCACTTGTAGGGAAATGAGCACTCTGCGCTATTTGAGATATTAATTTTGGTACAACATCATTCAACATTACTCAATATTATTTAGCATCACTCAGCATTAAAATAGGTTTTGTATTAGTTCACATACCTAATGAGGTGTATTCATTCTTTTCTTCCTCTCTCTCTTACCCATCTTTTTACATTCTTATTTTAGATATATCATATCTAGTAAGAACTAATCTACTCTTTGTTTTCTTTTATAGATTTATACTACATAATGTGCTTTCTCATAGTTTTATGAGCTTCACCCTTATAGTTAAGTTTAGGTCTGCTTTCTATTTTTACTTTATCCTAGTATTTCACTTTGTGACATCTAACCCATAGGTCCCTCTTTCTTGCTCTCATTACCCTCATACGTATCTTTTCACTGATTCCTAATCATCCATATCCTTTTAGATAGTAATTTCACCTCCTCCAGGTAGCATTTCTAATGATGATTATATCCCCTTGGGTCTTGTTCCTTCAGGACTATAGTGTCCAACTTGGACTATAGCATTAGACCCTAGGGTGTCCATTTTTGGTGCTCTTATCTAAGTGTATTTTTACCTCTAATGGTTAGTTATTTCAAGTTTTTATTCCTCTTCTTATTAGCTTAACGTGAATACATTTGACCCATGACTAAAAAATCCCTATAAAAGCACATTCAAAGTTAATTTAGAAGAGGTTGACAAATATCACAAAGCAAGTAAGAATACAAACAAGAATATTTAGGCATATTTTCCCTATTCTCTACATATAACCAACTAATACAACTAAAATTTTATCCAAATCCTTACACCAATCCATAACCACCTCAAAAACATCCATTTTAGCATTTTCCATCTTCATACACACTATGCACAAAGCACATCAAGTGGGAGAAATATATATGGCTTGATCCCTCTTCAAAGTATTGGTATGTAGGTATCATGCCCACACAAGGGGTGGGGATAAACGTTCAGTTCATATTACACACACTAACCCCCTCTCTTTCCTAAATTTTTTCAAAGAACAATAGATTATAGGGTTTAAAGACAAAATCCACTCTATATGGAGTTCTACAAACATCCAATAGTCAAAATTCCATAGGCAACCTCACATAGACACAACAAACAAAACCCAAAAATATCAAGTCTCGTAGATAGTAGTCTCAAAAGAGGACTATAGCACTAGACCCTAGGGTGTCCTATTTTAGTGCTCCTATCTAATCATAAAATGAAGGCTAGATCCTAATTTGTGACACTATCCTAGTCCTACACAATGAATTTTAGACCTTACAACAACCATCTTAGTTAGTTTCTAGCTTAGTCTTATTTTCTCTCCCTTATTACTATTTTTATAAAAATTAAAATTACAATCAAATTATACAAATTATTGGCTTAATTATTTCATATTTATTTACTTATTTTATTACTCTAGACCCTTAACTAAATTAGGAATAGGAATCTAATATTACCAAAAATTTTAAATCAATTAGACATGAATTAGGACCCTTGATCAGAAAAAATAGATCTAGGAGCTCTAAATCTCAACATGATATTATGATATAGGAAAGCAACAACTAGTTATTTCATAACAAAGGTGAGTGCCTACACTTCAACTCACTTAGTAACATAATCAGTAAATACTAATAAATATTCTTTTCCTTTACATGGTGGGTTAATTGATCCAACAAAATTTAAAGCCCATTTTTCAAATGTTTATAAACTTATTTGAGGATGGATAGGTATTTTAGAGGACATAGTAGGCTTACCCATCCTTTGGTAAGGATCACATTACCATATAAACCTTTTGATAATCTTGTTAAGAGCTAACCAATAATAACATGCACCAACGATCTTATGAATTGTCTTTTTTAATAAATAATGTCATCCTTTTGGTTCACTATGGCATGCTCTTATGATCTCATACACTTAATCTTATCTAACACACCTATGAATTACATGATTAGGTCTTATTTTAAACAACATGCCTTTAAACCATTTCAAATGAGAACTAGCTCTAACCAAATGTTTTCTTTCTTTAGAAGTAAAGGAATGATGAAACTTCCAAATTTATAAGAAATTTTCCATGTATACAAACCATGGGGAGTGTGTAGATATATAAAATAACTACTCATTTGGAAAAAAGTCCTCCACAAGTTCATCTTCACCTATAGTGATCAATCTTGATAAAAGTGAGTAACAAAACTATACTTCCTTAGTTTGACTATAATGGTAATGTCAAATTATTGCAACAATAATAGTCATCTAATTATTTTCCCATCTACTTTTGGTTTATTCATTATGTACTTAATAGTTGAATGGTATGTATAGATTGATGAGCATTCTATATATCTCATTATATCTAATATAAATTATCCATAAGTGTTGCCTATTGGTTAATTTTCCATTGAATTTAATAGTTAAGGTCTTATCTAAGTAGGAAATGAATGAAAATTATCCTTTATTTTTATATAATACATTTTTTATTATTTATCTTATTATTGTATCTAACTTGGATGAAATTAGCATAGTTTTGTGTACAAAAACACATCCTTATGGCAAGATAATTTTGATAAGACATCAAATAGTTTTGGTAATTATTTTTGGCTACAATTTTGAGTATTTAGTAAATGAACTCAAAATATTTAATTTTATGAAGATGCTCTGAAGATATTCTAAAGATTCCTTGAAGATGCTCTAAATGTTCTCCAAAGACATATATAGAATACTTTGAAGATGCCCAGACATGCTTCAAAGATGTCTAGCTGCATCCTACTAATCAAGATAGTGATTCTAAAGATATCTATTATATATAAATATAATTTTCATATTTAGATATCTTAGTTTAGATATTATTATTCATAGTAATGGTCTAAAATAATCAGATATATTGGTACTTTTATTTTTTTAAACTAGATAAATTGTTTTAGATCTATGTTAGTTATTTTTTATTTATTATTATTTGAGTCAGTTCTAATGCCTTATTATAAGTGTGCGATCTGATTCCTAAATTATCTATATTTTGAATAAGTGTACTAGGCCATTTAAATTACCATATTTTGTATTTTGTGAATAGATGTTGAGATATGATTTAAATACATATCTCCTTCTCATTCAATAAAAGTTAGAAGAGTTAAAAAATTATTGAATTTATTTAATCAATCAAAAATAATAAGAAATATTACAATATAGTTTTGCATATCTGTATATGTTACTTTGATAATGAAATAAAGTTCAACATTCATTTTCATTACTGAGTAAAGTAGTTTGTATTTTAAGAAAGGAACAAGGGCCCACTTCTCTCCAAAGATTAGGATAAATCAATACTTTTTTAGTTTATAGTTTATAAGTATTTATTTAATTCAAGTATAATTCATTTAATACAAGTGTGATTTCCTTTTATACACAATGATAATTTCCTTTTCAAAGCAAAGTGTGAATTTCCTTTAATGCAAGTGTGTTTCCATTACATGTAAGAGTTATTTCAATTCAATGAAAGTGATTTTTCTTTATGTTAGAGTGTGTCTTTCAATTTCATTAAAATTAAAGTTTGTTAACCTATCTCCA
This sequence comes from Torreya grandis, assembly GCA_037957365.1. Classification (NCBI taxonomy): domain Eukaryota; kingdom Viridiplantae; phylum Streptophyta; class Pinopsida; order Cupressales; family Taxaceae; genus Torreya; species Torreya grandis. Next base: position 1,361,158 of record JARHVA010004026.1, on the reverse strand, counting down.
TATTTAAAATTGATCAAGAATAGTGTAAGTGCTAATATCCAGTATCTTTACATTCTAGAATATCACATTGTCCTACCTAGCTAGGAAAGTTGAGTGAGGACACCATGATGTATTATACCATATGTTTAAGTTCTAGATGTTGATGGTGTGAATTCCATAGGAGATCTTTGATTAGCAAACCTTTTAGATTTATTTTTATGAAAAATGGATTTAGAGTCTTATTTACTCTTTTTAGGGTTTAGATATCATAATAGAAGCATATCCCCCAAACATCAAATTGTAAACTCCAATATCTAATGATTTCATTGCATAGAGCCTTGGATAATAGCCCTGGTAGAAAGTGACACCAATCCATTGATTGATTAAATAAGAGGTATAATGACAACCTATCATTTTTGGCATCATTATTATAGACTCATCAATAAGTGTTAGTGAGATCTTACATTAGATTTATACAAGGAAATTCAAAAACATTCATAAAACTCAAAAACATGAAAAGAAATATAGGACTCTTTATATTTATGAACCACCCAAGGGATTGTTAAGGATAGTTTATCTCTAAGGAATCCAAAATAAATTAAGAATAAGAGAGGATCTAATACTTTCTAGATAGATCATGAACTGAAAGAAAGGAAATTGAAAGTTGTATACAAACTTTTTCTAATTCCTCTCCTAAACAAGGTTCATCCTCACAAATATATCCTCCAAGAAGAATCATATTTAGGACATCATTTCCTATAGGGAGAATTGATCTCAAAAATCATCTTCCTAGAATAGTTGGATTTGATCTACAATCTCTACAAGAGGAAGATATGATCACCAATGAATATTCTCCTCCTAAGATAGACCATAGATTGAACATCTAAGGAGAAAATTTAGACTGGATTGATAACCAAAGTTGAGAAGAAAATATGGGAGATGAGCATGCACATGTGGAAATACTTGATCTACAACCCCAATAGGACATAATTCTTTCGTATCTAATTAGCTTGGGTCTTGATGACAAACTTAAATGAAAAATTTTTTACCATTCATTTCACCTACTTTTAGAGGTAAATCCTTGGAAGATATAAACCATTTCCTCTTTGAATTTTAGGTTCTCTACCAAACATATGATTATGTCATAGACAATCAAAATTTGAAATTATTCCCATCTACACTCAAGGATGCACCCATGAGATGATTTATGGGCCTTGAGGGTAATTCCATAACCACTTGGGATGAAATTAAAACTACACTTTTGGATAAATATCAAGATTATTTTAGAGTTCAAATAATGAAATGAAGAATTTTTCAAGATCGAACAAAATGAAGATGAAATCTTAGAAGATTACCTTTATAGTTTTATATTTGCCCATAAAAGGAGTGGTTACCAACTCACTAAGGAGGTTGCCAAAATGGTATTTATTAAAGGGTTAGATTATGATACACATGATTCTTTGAGCCTAATGCAAAAGGGTTACATTGACAAGTTAACCATTCATCAAATTTCAGTATTATGTACTAACTACTCATTGAAAATACCTAGCATAAGGAAATCAAGGTTAGGAAAATTACCTGGAGTTGGATAATTAATGGAAGATTTTTCTAATTTTAGGATAGAAATTCTAGTATAATTGACATCCACGTTAGATGGCCTTAAAGTAAAATTCAATGCTACCAACACTAAAAATTGTCAATATATTGTCTTAAATGTAGACTTAAACATGTGGTAAAAGATTACCCTTTAGACAAAATATATGTGTGCAATATTTGTGATATAGACCATGACACCAAGAATATAAAACACCTTCCTACTATAATAAACCAAGTAAAACAATCATCACATATATTTGAGGGAGTAAAATTTATCCAAAGATATGTAATCTAGTACTCTCGGCCTCAAAATCAATTTGGTCCAAGATTTCCTCATAATCTATGGATGGCACCATGGGTTGGACAAGTCATACCACCAATATAGGGACCACAATAACTAGAAAAATGGGTCAATCAAGAATGTATGACATAGATGTGGGGAATTCTTCAAAATCAACCTTGGGCATAGCATACAAACTAACAACCACATTAGGTACAACATTCACCACCTCAATAGTCAAATCAACAATATTAGCCACAAAGAATGTTTCCTCACAAGAAAGCCTTGATGACTTCAAAACCTCAGCCACCACCAATTGAGAAGTAGGTTAACCAACCATAGTTACCTACCCAACCAGTGGTAAATCCAAAGAATAGACAAAATACACCTATTTATGGAGTTGATCAAGAAAATAATGTTGTAAGTAGTTTAGTTGTATGTAATAATATTTAACTCAGATTAGGGAAGGAAGTAGAATATTCACCCATTACCATAAATAAAATTCCCAATGATGAAATCACTCCTAAGCCAAATATAGTCCAAGAATCAAGTGAAGTAAAGGTAAAAGCCACAACCACACCAACCACAATTCAAGATCCCCCTATTGTTCCATTTCCTAAGAGACTTAAGGAAGATAAACCTAAGAAAGATTCTAAATTAATGCATGGATTAAAATAAATGAAGATATAAATTCTACTATTAAGAGCCATTAAGGATATTCCTGAGTTGAATCAAATCATTAAATGATTATGCATTAAATCACTAGGAATAAAGAAGTAGTATCCTAAAATAATTCAAGTAACTCACTAAAATTATTTATTGATTAGTAGTAAACATATTTATTCCTAAATATAGAGATCCTGGCATTCATGTGATGACTTTTATAATTTGTAACAAGTCGATTCTAAATGTGTTTGTAGATCTATGTACTTCTATAAATATAATGTCTGTCAACATGATATAGTCTTTATCTCTCACAAGGTTTTAGCATATCACTACAATCTTGAAAATCACAAATCATAAATCAATCCACTACTACCCTTAAAATAATCATATAAAATGTACCAGTCATCATAGAATCCTGGGAATACCTTATTACTTTCATGATCATTCAACCCAAACCAAAGAGGGTAGGATATCTAATCATTTTTGTAGACCTTGGTTAGCTTTAATTGTAGCACAAACTGAATATAGATATATAAACATGACCATTTCTAATGGAATTCACACTAAATAAATATCTCTCTATACACCTAATAAACTTTCAATAGGTCTTTATAAACAAATATGGGTTGATCAACCTGAATAAAACTAGACTTGCGTGTCTTCCTTAGCCATGGTTACCATCAAAGAACATGCCCAAGAGTTTTAGGAACAAATAATAGAATATTTTGACCAATAAAGCCTAACTTTAAAGTCTGATAGTTTTTCTCTAAAGTCTGATAGTTTTAATTTGATAGTTTTACTAAGTATGAAATCCTAGCTCTAAAGATCAATAACTTAGCTCAAAAGACTAGAATCTTAGATCCAAAGACTAGTAACTTAGCTCCAAAGACTAATGCATATGCTCTAAAAATGAAAAATCATGGATGGTTAGAATCCACCTCCATTACTAAAAATCAAGACATTTCCAAAAGATCACCAAACATGTTATTTGGTCCATAAGACATTCAACAAGCCATAATTGATTGGGATCAAAATGGGCAAACTTTATTTTTATATGATTTTCATTGTCCATTGAGACATATGTTATTCATAAGTGAAACCTTCTACAATGATGTAGCCACACTTCACATTTTACTACCACACACATATCCATTGAATGCCTTGATTAGTGAATACAAATAATTAAATTTTATTATTCTAGGAACTCAATAGATTACAATCCAACCTAGAAATTTGTTGAATATTAATAATTGGTTAACAAACATCAGGAAAGAAAATTATTTAATGTATTGGTATAAACCACAAAATATTTTCCTTGGTATTATAGTGATATGAAAACAATACATCCGAGTGTCTATAAACATCACATCTACACTAAAATTGTTAGACCAATTAGATAACCACAATGCAGGATTAACCCAGCCTTGAAATAAATTGTTAAGGAAATAGAAAAACTATTGGAAGTTAGTTTTTTATCCTATAGTTAACAGCCAATGGGTTTCACCTCTGATAAATTTACCTAAAAAGAATGTAAAATGGGGATTTTGTGTAGACTATAGAGAACTAAACTATAAGAGACTACTTTTCCTTGCCTTTTATTGATCAAGTTTTGGATAAGTTGGTAGGAAAATAGTATTTTTATTTATTAGATAGATTCAATGGATACAATAAAATAATAATAGACCTTGAAGATCAATACAAAACTATATTCACCTACCTTTAGGAAACATATTCCTATAGAGTCCTTCCTTTTAGATTGTGTAATGCACCTACTACCTTTTAGAGATAAGTGTTAGCCATCTTTAATGATCTTATAAATGACTGTGTGGAAGTGTACATGGATGATTTCAATGTCCATGGTACTAAATTTTATGAAGCTTTGAAAAATTTAGATAAAGTACTTACTAGTTGTGAAGAACACCAAGTATCTTTGAGTCATGAGAAATGTATCTTAATGTTTAATGAAGGATAACATTAGGACATCATATCTCTTCTCAAGGAATAAAAGTAGATCCCAAATAGATTGAGTTAATTTATAACCTCCCCATTCCACAAACACAAACTAATGTTAAAAGTTTTCTCGATCATACCAAATATTATAAAAGATTTATTGAAGACATCAAAAAGATAGTTGCACCTCTATTTTTTATTAACCAAAGATAGAGAATTTTTATGGAATGATAAGTGTCAAGAATATTCTTAAACATTAAATAAAAAACTAATGACTTCTCTAGTCTTGAAAGGACCTAATTTGGAAAAGTATTTTCATATCTATATTGATGCTTCCAATAATACATTATGAGTAGTTCTATGACAAAGAGGTGGGGGAGTAAAAATATATGACATTTATTATATCATCAAGAATATCTCTCCCATAGTTCCATAAAAAAATAATTTCTTGTTGTCTATGCTATAAACAAGTTTAGACATTACATTATTGGTTATCAAGTATTTATCTATACAAATCATTCATCTATTAAGTACTTAATAAATAAACCATTAGTAGGTGAGAAAATAATTAGATGGTTATTATTATTTTAAATATTTGACATAACCATCATATACAAACCAAGGAGGTATAATTTTATTTTTGATTTTTTCTCTAGATTGATCGCTACTGGTGAAGATGAACCTATGGAAGATTATTTTCTAGATGATCGACTATTTTATATATCTACATACTCCCCATGGTTTGAAAATATGGAAAATTAATTAGCAATATGTAAGTTTCCTCATTCATTAAATTTTAAAGAAAGAAAATATTTTGTTATAGTTAGTTCTCATTTTAAATGGTTTAAAGACATGTTTAAAATTAGACTTGATCATGTACTTTATAGGTGTGTTAGATAAAATGAAGTATATGACATCATAAGAGTAGGCCATAGTAAAATAGGGGGGAGATATTATTCATCAAAAGGACCATTCATTACATCCTTGGTGTAAGTTATTACTAGCCATCTCTTTACAAGACTTTCAAAAGGTTTGTATGGAAATGTGATCCTTATTAAAGGATGGGTAAGCCTTCTGTATCCTTTGAAATGCCTCTCCATCCTCAAATAATTTTAGAACCATTTGAAAATTTGGGTTTGGATATTTTTGGACCAATCAACCCACCATCTAAAGGAAAATAATATTTATTAGTATGTACTAATTATTTTAATAATTAGACTAAAGTACAAGCACTCACCTTTACTAGGGAAGAAATGATTATTGATTTCCTATATCATAAGATAATGTTGATATTTGGATATCCTAGATCTATTATTTTAGATCAAGTACCCCAATTCATGTCTAACATGATCAATGATTTTATATAGCTATACTAAATCAATCATAGGAAATCTTCACCATATCATCCCCAAGCCAATGGGCAAGTGGAGGTCACCAACAGAGAATTGGAAAATATTATAACTAAAATAGTGAACAATAGGAGAGAAGATTGGGCATAAAAATTAACTGAAGTAACATGGGCATACAATACAGCATGGGAGACAACTACATGATTCTCTCCCTATAAACTTGTGTATGGAAAGAAACATTTGTTACCAATATAATTTGAATTGTAGACATTGAAGATAAGAGCTAATATGAGAATTGATTTTAATGAAGCATAAAAAGATAGAATAATACAACTAAATGGGATAGATGAATTAAGAATGAATGCATTCACTCAAACTAGCATGATTTAGAAATAGAGAAAGTAGTGTCATGATACTCACATTAGAGAAAGATAGATTCAAGAGAGTGATTTGGCACTTATATTTGATTTTAAATTCCATAATTTTAAGGGTGAGTTTAGACAAGATAGTTGGGACCATACCTGATCAAAACCATTTTCATAAATGGCTTTGTCTAGCTTCAATCAATTGATGGTGACCAAAAAACACTTTTAGGCAATGGTAATAGGCTTAAGGTGTATAGAATACCTATCAATAAGGATTTTATTGAGTAGAATCAAAATCAATTAACCTTGTCAAAGAACCTAGTTCTTATACTAAGGCTAAATGATCTTTAAAATAGACATCCAATTAAGGAGGATTGTTGAAAACTAGAAAATGGTGGTTCTCCTACCTTCAAAATTAAAAAAAAATTAAAAATTAAAGAAGAGTATAAAAATTAAAAATATTGAAAAGTGAAAACTAGAAAATGGCACTTTTCATAAGAAAAACTTTGCAATTAAATATGAATTGTTGTCAACTAACCTATCTTCTCAAACTTTTTTATCCTTGAAGGACATGTGACACCTCTATAAGATAGTCGAGGATTTGTATGACAAAGGTACAATTTTATTTCTTTCCCAAAACATTAGGCATTTTCTGTTTCATGTCATCCATGTGTAATCATGAGGTAGTTTACACTTTTTCAAATGGACAAGTTTTGGTGGTGCCACATGGATGTAATGAAGTCAACATCATTATCACATTAAAATATTTGAGCTAAAGGATATTTTCAAAATTATATGATGTGACAAAGCTAACATCATCATCATATTCAAATATTTCATGTGAAGTTTTTTTAAAAGGCCTTCTTAAAAAAGATATGATGTGATGTGAAAATCATTATGATTACTATTTAAAGTGTTACCAATTATGACCCCTTACTTGAATGCTCTGAAGTACTCACCATATTTTTTTCTACAATTACTATCATCATTTCATGATATATCTTGATTTACTATTCATTATTGTCGTTATCCATTGTTACATCATATCCCTAATTTAATGCCTTCCTTTGTATCTTTTACAATTTTGAGATCCATTTTTTTATAGAATTAGGTTTCCAATAAAATAAGTTACAAATCTAAAGATGAGAGGTAAGAAGAAGAAAAGTGAACTAGAATCCTCATATACATTGTTAAAGGATGAGTCAACTAGAGATATTTTTGAGTCAGTCAGATGGTTAAATTTCTTATAAATGTTTCAAGTTTTTCAAGAAGATATTGTGCAAGAATTATTTGTAATTTGTGATGAGGACCATTTTATTATTAGAGGTAGACACATTCTGGTGGATCCCTCTATAATTAGTTCACTCTCTAGAATTCTTGAGAAAAATATAGTTATTATAAATAAGTTAGGTTTTATTGAATTATTTCAAATAGTTATTGAAATAAATGAGTTCCATCCTAGATTGACCAATTCCCAAAAATGTGTGACTAGAGGAATTATGAGAGATAACCTTCCATAGCCATGATAGAATGTTTCATTCTGGGATATGAAATATCTTACTTATGATGGTCAATTTTTAGTGGTCGGTAGAGATGTCATGTGACTTCTTATTCACCTAAGGAAAGGAGCCTCTAAGGTAGAGTACCAAGTAAATATTCCATATTTTCTTCACAATACCCTAATCAATGTTGCTTGAAATTTAAAAATAGGTATTGGGTGTATTTGACACCATCGTTTGGTTATCATCATTTGTCAGCATCATTTTTTACAAAAACCTAAGGGTGAAAAGTCCTGGTCCTCCTTCGTAAATTACCCCACATTTTTATATTTAAAACACCATGCCCTATTTCTCCTTCCCCATAATACCAAAATTTTAAGAAGGCCCATATTCAATGCCCTCAAATCTAAAGATGTGCTAAAGATAAAAAATATGAATGGGAGTTTCCTCAAAAAACCTTAATCCTCTATTCAAACTCCAATGCAGTCATTAGCTCATTACACAAGAGGAAAAAGAAGGATATATTTAATCCTCTAAGATTTTGGGAATCTTAAGCTCTCCTATAGAAGTGATAGATGCTTAATAGGTAGCTAAAGATGAAATTTATGCATAAGAACTTATATTTGAATAAGAAACCGTTGCGAAATAAATTGAGGCTCAAGAAGTAAAAAGACCTTTACCCTCTATAATTGATAAGGGTAAAGTGACATCTATAGAAGAAGGTCCATCTTCCCCTAAGCCTAATAATGAATAAGAAGAATTTTAACATGTCATGGCTCTATCATGGCATGAAGAAATAATTTTATAGTAACAAGTAGAATTGGATTTTCTTCATTCAACATTGCAAGGTAAGAATCAAATTATTTCTAGTTTGTAAATAATATATGAAAAATATGTCACTCAATTTAAGGCATAAGAGATAATTCTTATAGTAATAAATGTTAAACATACTAGAGTACACAATCTGATGTTTTCCCAAACTCAAGAATTGAGTACTTTACAAAATTATCTTACCATTAAGGATACCAAATTACTGATTTGAAAATTTATATTATTGATAAAGATACTTAGATTAATAATCTGTGACAAACTATTTTTGATAGAAATGTATTAATTGTTTAAAAAATTACTAGAATATAAGAGCTAATTACTAATACTACTGAGTTACAAGCCTCTTTATAATCCATCCATAGGGAGATGAGGGAAATAATAGTCCAAACTGAAGGACCTACACGAATTATTCCTTCCTTTCCCCTTCCACTCCATGAAATGATTTCAGTTTGGAATAGAACCCAACATAAAATTTAGAAATTGGAGGAAGAAAATGCTAAGATAAAATTAGAGTCTCAATAGTAATTATAAAAAGATTAAACCTCCATCCAGAATATTTGTGCAATTTTTGAAAAATTGTTATCATAAAAGCAACCTTTCTCTGTCTATGCTATTTTTCTTCATGAGCAATTCTACAAGTGGTAGATATAGTTGATTTATCTTGTAATTTCATTATATTATTGAAGATGAACACATGTTTATAGACATCTTTATCAAAATTATTGTAGAAGGAGAAGATGAAATTTGTGAATTATATATTTTTAACATGTTATTTGGTTATCAATTTGGTTTTCTAGTGAAATTATTTGTTGGGAAAACACAATTACATTCTTTCCTCTCTACTTCAGAAATCAGATAGCGTGGCAATAGGTACATGATAATTTTTTGTAATTTTAGAACACCATAGTGCTATGTATGATACCCTAATTTCCAGAGTCTCATAATCTTCTTGTTGTTTTTCAACCCATGTACCATATGTACATGAATAATAAATACCATAAATTATTTTGAGCTAATGTTGTAACCTTTATGAATTTTATGAGCCAACATTCCACTAATTCCATCAATGCCAGCATAGCTAGGTGGGATACTTTATTTATTACTTTAAAATGTAGGGAAGTCATGAAACCTACCACCATATAGTGGAGTTTTAGGAGAGCATGGGAAATTACAAAAATTATCACTCAGCTCTTAGATGAAGGAGGCTCAGATGTATGGATTGAAATGATATTCAGGCATCCAATTATTTTTTATCCTCTTTCTCCATGGTAGATTTGGCACAATCATGTGGAATTTAAATTTCAAGTTTGGATGCACATAATAGTAAGGTATTATGTATTATTTCCTAGAGGTCATCATGATTGTGGACACCATTGTTAGATTTATGATCGTAGTCAGTGGCTATAATCTAAATTTTTGGATTAAAAACTAGTTATCATACTTATTTATTAGAGGACCTGAAAGGTAAAGTGTGGGTGAAAATGTTGAAACATTACATATAGATCATTATATTTAATACAAACTATCCATAAGTGTTACCTTTTGTTTATATACTACATTGTATTTAATATTTTACGGTCTTATCTAAGAAGGAAATGAATGTAATTTGTCTTTTGTTTGTATATAATACATTGTTTATTATTTATTTTTTTATTATGTCTAACTTGGGTGGAATAAACATAGATTTGTGTACATAAACACATCCCTATGGTAGGATAATTTTGAGAAGACATCAAATAGTTTTGGAAACTCTTTTTAATCATAGTTTTTAGGATTCAGTGAATGAGCTCTAAAGATTTTATGCTCTGAATATGCTCCAAATGTGCTTTGAAGGCAATTTGAATACACCTCAAAGATTTTCTAAAGGCACTCTAAAGACCTATACAGAATGCTCTGAAGATGCTGAGACATGATCTAAAGATGTCCAACTAGATCGTATTAATCAAGATAGTGATTCTAAAGATATCTATTTCATATAAATAGACTTTCCCTATTTATATATCTTATTTTAGACATTAATATTAATATTAATGGTCTAAAATGATCTAGATATATTTATAGTTCTATATTTTAAAACTAAATAAATCTCTTCGAACCTATGTTAGTTATTTTTTGTCTATTATTAGTTGAGTTACTTATAACACCTTCTTATAAGCATGAGATCTGACTCCTAGATCATTTATATTTTAAATAAGTAGATTAAACCATTTAGATCATTGGATTTTATATTATATTAATAGATGTTGTGATGTGATTTAAATACATATCTCCTTCTCATTCTAGAAAATTCAGATGAGTTATAAAGTTGTTGATTTAATTTATGAATAAAAAATTAGAAAAATCATTCCAGTAAGTTTTGTATATCTATATATGTTACTTTGATAATGAAATAAAGATCAACATTCCTTATCATTACTGAGTAAAGTAGTTTCTATTTTGAGGAAGGATCAAGTGCACATTTCTCTCTGAAGATCAGTATAAATCAATAATTTTTAGTTTATAGTCTATAAATATTTCTTTAATTTAGGTATAATTTATTTATTACAAGTGTGATTTCATTTTAGACACAAGAGTGATTTCTTTTTTAAAGTAAAGTGTGAATTTCCTTTAATTAAAGTGTGTTTTCATTACATGCAAGAGTTATTTCAATTCACTGAAAGTGATTTTTCTTTATGTAAGAGTGTATCTTTAAATTTCATAGAAAGTAAAATTTGTTAACCTATCTCCATATTCAAAATTGATAAAGAACAATCTAAGTGATAGTAGACAGTATCCTCACATTCTAAATATCACACTATCCCTAACCAGGCAAGTTGAGTGAGGACCCCATAATGTCTTATGCCAAATGTTTAAGTTATGTATGTTGATGGTGTGAATGCCATAGGAGATATTCAATTAGGAAACCTTTTAAATTAAATTTTATGAAAAATAGAGTTAGAGTCTTATATATTATTTTTAGGATTTAGACATCACAACAAAAGTAAATTCCCCAAACAATGAACTATAAACTCCAATATCTAATGGTCTCATTACATATAGCTTTGGACATTGGCTGTGGTAGAAAATAACACCAATCTATTGATTGGTTAAATGAGAGGTATAATGATATTGTATCATAGATAAATACCTCATATATTTTAATGCCTAAACTTATTTATAGCATAGACAATAGTAAGAAATTCTTTTTTTGTGGTAGTGTAGTTCTTCTCTATGGGAGTAAGGTTTTTTTTGATATAATAAATGGCATAAATTTTTCCATCCTCATCTCTTTGTCCTAAAAATAATCCTAATGCATTATAAGAAGCATCAATACAGATAAGAAAAGGCTTTTCCTAATTAGGTATTTTCAATACTAGAGCAGTCATGAGTTTGTTATTTAATATTTCAAAATCTTCTTGACACTTATCATTCCATAAAAAATCATTGTCTTTTGTTAACAAATAAAACATAGGTGCATCTATCATGCTAAAGTCTTCAATAAATGTTTTATAATATCCTACATGACTGATAAAAATTTTAACATCTATTTATGTTTTATGAATTGGGAAATTAGAAATTACCTCAATCTTTTTAAGATTTACTTTTATTCCTTGAGAAAAGATATGATGTCCTAAGTCTATCCCTTCATCAACCATTATGATGCATTTATCATGACTCCAATATACTTCATGTTCTTCACATCTAGTAAGTACTTTATCCAAATTATTTAAAGTTTCATCAAATGTAGTACCATTAATAGTGAAATCATCCATGTACACTTCCACATAATCATTTTTAAGATCAAAAAAGATGGCTAACACTATTCTCTAAAAGGTAGCAGGTGCATTACACAATTCAAAAGGAAAGATTGTATAAGCATATGTTTCATAGGGGTAGGTATATGTATTTTTATCTTAACCTTAAAGGCTATTCTAATTTGATTATATCTGATAAATTTATCTAAGAATGAAAAATACTATTTTTCTACCACAATGTCTAAAACTTGATCAATAAAAGTAAAGGAAAGTAGTCTCTCATAGTGGCTTTATTTAGTTCAATGTGGTATACACAGACTCTCAATTTCCCATTATCTTTAGGCATAATTACTAGAGGCGAAACCCATTAAGTATCAGTTATGGGATAAATAAAATTAACTTATAATAGCTTTTATATCTCCTTCTTAACAATCTCTTTCAATGTTGGGTTAATTCTCCATTATGGTTGCTTGACGGGTCTAACATCTTTGGTGTACATGTGAAGTGTATAGACATTAGGATGTATTCCTTTCATATCACTATAATCCCAATAAAAGAATTGTGTTGTACCAATACATCAAACACTTTTCTTTCCTATCAGTCAATTAACCAATTATTGACGTTCAATAGTTTATTGGGTTGGATCACAATCTATTTAATGCTTGAAATAATGGAATTTAACTATTTGTATTTAATTATAAAAGCATTTAATAAACATGTGTGTGGTGGTAAAATTTGAAGTGTAGATATGTCCTTGTAAAAGGTTTCACTTATGGAAACCATATTCGTTAATGGGGAATGAAAATCATGTACAAATAAATTCTGCCTATTTTGAACCAAGTCAACTATGGCTTGTTAAATGTCTTGTGGACTAGATAACTTATTTGGTGAAATTATGGAATTATTTTGATTCTCAAAATTAGAGATGGATTCTTCCTATTCATGTTTTTTCATCTTTATATCATAGCTATTAGTATTCAAATCTAAACTAATAGTATTTATAGATAAGCTATTGGTATTCAAAACTAGGTTTTCAGACTTTGGATTAAAATTGTTGGACTTCAGAGCAAAACTATCAAACTTTTGAGCTAGGATTTCTTGGTCTAAATCTTCAATTATTTTATTTTCAAACTCTTGTACATGTTATTTGATGGTAACCATGGCTAAGGAAGACACACTAGTTTAGTTTTATTTAGGATGATCCACCCATACTTGTTCAAGAAGACCCATTGAAGGTCTAATAGGTGGGTACAAAGATATTTGTTTAGCATGAATTCCATTATAAATGGTCACATTTCCAAATATACAATCAATTATTGTAGTACTTATAGCTAACTAAGGTCTACCAAGAAAGATTAGATATTTTAACCTCTTTGTTTTAGGTTTAAGGATCATGAAATTCATAGGATACTCCTAGGATTCAATGGTGACTGGTTCATTTTCTATGGTTCCTTAAATGGAAATAGTGGATTGATCTACCATTTGAAAGATTATAGTGATAGGTTTAATCCTTATGAGACATTAATACTCTATTACATTGATAGTTATTATGTTTATGGTATCACCTAGATCTACAAGCACATTTAGAATAGGCTTATTACCAATTGTCACAGTCATCACATGACTACTAGGATCTCTAAATTTAAGAATAAGTATGTTTATTTTTAGTAAATCAATACTTTTTCCTATTATCTAAATTATTTTAGGATACTATTTATTTCTTCTTGATGATTTGATGCAAAATCCTTTAATGATTTGATTCAACTCAAGAATATGCTTAATGGATCTTATCAGTGGAATTTATAGCTTTGTATTTTCTAATACATACATAAATTAAAAATATTCATTAGGTTTTTATTCATTAAGTCTCTCAAGAAATAGAATAGCAGGGGGATCTTGAATTGTGGTTGGTGTGGTTGTGGCTTCTACCTTTTCTTAAGTTGGTTCTTGGAATACAGATAGCTTGAGAGTGTTTTTATCATTGGTAATTTTAGTTATGGTAATGTATGAATATCCTAATACCTTTCCTAATATAATTTGAGTATTATTACACTCAGCTAAACTACTTGTAACATTACTTTCTTGATTAGCTCCATAAATAGGTGTATTTTTCTTATTTTTAGGATTTGCTACTAGTTGGGAAAGTAACTATGGTTTGTTAACCTATTTATTATTTTTTTGTGGCTAAGTTTGTGAAGGAATCAAGGAATATTATAGAGGAAACCTTCTTTGTGGTTGATATTATTGATTTGGTCGTTAAGGTGGTGACTATTGTACCCAATGTGGTTATTGATTTGGTTATTGTGCCTAGGGTTATGAATTATTTTGAGGAACTCCCCACATCTATGGAATTCATTATTGAGTACCCCATGATTTGGTTGTGTTTTTTCCCACATTTTTAGTGTGACTTATCCATCCCATGGTCTTATTCATAGATTGGAAGGAAAACTTGGACTAAACTTATTTTGAGGCTAGGAGTACTAGTTTCCTTATCTTTAGATAAATTTCACTTCCTCAACTATATGTGTTTATTTTTTTACTTGGCTTATTATGGTAGGAATGTGTTTTCAATTCTTGGTATCATGTTCTAGGTCACAAATACCGCATACCTCTATTTTGTCTAAAGGATAATCATTTACCACATGTTTGAGTCTGCATCTAATACATTATATTGATAATTGTTTAGTGTTGGTAGCATTAGATTTTTATTTGATGCCATATAAGGTATATTTTAATTGTATTAGAATTTTTGTTTTGATATTATCAAATTCTTCCATTAATCGACCAATTTCAAGTGATTTTCCTAACCTTGATTTACTTATGCTAGGTCTTGTCCTAGAGTAGTTAGTTCACAATGCTGAAATTTGATGAAAGGTTAACTTGTCAATGTCACACTTACCCATTAAGTTCAAAGAATCACATGCATCATCATTTAGTCATTTAAGAAAGACTATCTTTATGACCTCTTTAGTGAGTTGGTAACCAATTTATTTATGGGTAGATATAAACCTATCAAGGTATTCTTCTAAGGTTTCATCTTCATTTTTTTTATCTTAAAAAATTCTTCCTTTCATTCTATGACTCTACAATAATCTTCATAGTTGTCTAGAAATACAATTTCCATTTCATCCCAAGTGGTGATAGAATTACCCTCAAGTACCATGAACCATCTCATGGTTTCATCATTAAGTTTATATGGGAATAATTTCAACTTTTGATTATTTGTTACATATTCATATGTTTGGTATATAACCTAAAATTCAAAGAGGAATCGATTTATATCCTTTGAGAATTTACCTCTAAAAGTAGGTAAAATGGATGGTGAGTATTTTTCATGGAAGTTCTATCATCAGGACCTAAGTTGATTGGATATTAAAAAGTTCTATCATATTGAGGATATTGGTCAAGGTTTTCTACTTGTGTATTTCATCTCCCATATTTTCTTTCCAATTTTGGTTATCAATCCAATCTAAATTCACTTCTTGGGTTCTCAACCTATGGTCTATCTAAAGAGGAGAATTGTTTTTTATGATCATATCTTATTATTATATAAATTTTGGATCAAATCTATCTTTTCCAAACAAAGGATTTTTAAAATCAATTATTCCTATATGGGAATATCTTCCAAAGATGATTCTTCTTGTAGGATCTATTTTTGAGTATGAACCTTGTTCAAGAGAGGAATTAAAAAATGTTTGTATACAAATTTCAATTGCCTTTCTTTCACTTCTTGATCTTTCCAACAAGGATTGGATCCTCTCTTATTTTTTATTTAGTTGTTTTCCCTTAGAGATAAATTGTCCTTCATAATCTCTTGAGTGGTTCATAAATCTAAAGAGTCTTGGATTGTTTTTGTGTTTTTGAGTTTTATGAATATGTTTGAGTTTTCCTTAAATAACTCTAATGTAGGATCTAAATATCACTAATTTATGATTCCCTAGTAATGGCACCAAAAATGATAGGCTATTATTATACCTCTCATTTAACCAATCAATAGACTGGTGTCATTTTCTACTAAGGCCAATATCTAAGGCTATATGTAATGAGATCATTGGATATTAGAGTTTATAGTTCACTATTTAGGGGATTTACTTCTATTATGATGTCTAAATCCTAAAGATAATAAATAATATTCTAACTCTATTTTTAAGAATCCTAAATCTAGAAGGTTTGCTAATTAAATATCTCCTCTGATTTTAATTTTTAAAGGTTTCTTTAGTTTACATCATCAACATCCATAACTTATACATCTATAATAATACATTGTGGTGTCCTCACTTGACTTGCCCATTTGGGTAGGACAATTTGATATTTCCAAATCTTAGAATGTTGTCTATTGTTTACTTAAAAGTCTTCTAACAAATTCTAGATATGGAGATGAGTTAACAAACTTCACTTTCTATGAAATTGAAAGACACACTCTTTCAAAGATAATACTCACTTATATTGAATTGAAATAACTTTTGCATTGAATGGAGACACATTTTACATTAAAAGGAAATTCACACTATGAGTTGAAAATAAAATCACTTTTGCATTTAAAATAAATCACTCTTGTGTTTGAAAGGAAATTGCACTTTATAGTAAATGAATTATACTTAAATTAAAGAAATAATTATAAACTATAACTAAAAATACCAATTTGTCTTAATCTTTGGAGAGAAGTGGGCCCTTGCTCCTTCCTTAGAATAGGAAATAATTTACTAAATAATGAAGAGGAATGTTGAACTTTATTTCATTATCAAAGGAACATATACAAATTTTAAAAACTACACTAAAATGTTTCTTATGATTTTTTATCTCTGTTGATTGACTACCTCATTTATTAACTAGCTTACTAACTATCTAGAATGAGGAGACATGTATTTAAAGCATATCTTAACATCTGTTCATGAAATACAAAATATGGAAATATAAATGGCAAAATATACTTGTTCACAATATATAAGCTCTAGGAATTAGATCCCACACTTATAATAAGGCATTGGAACTAACTCAAGTAACAATAAATGGTATGATAACTAATATAGATCTGAAGATATTATGTCTGGGTTTATAAAATACAAGTACAAATATATTTAGATCATTTTAGACCATTACTATGAATAGTAATATATAAAAGAATATATGTAAATATGGAAAGTATATGATATATTTATAATAAATATATTTAAAATAACTATTTTTCTATGAAGGATACATCTGAACATCTTTGGAGCATGTCTGGGCATCTTTGAATCATTATGTATAGGTCTTTAGAGCATCTTTGGAGTGCCTTCAAAGCATCTTCAGAGTGCCTTCAGAGAATATTCATAGCTATATATATTTATATATCTATTTATTATTCATATAATCCTCAAAACTATTATCAAAAAGGGTTTCCAAAACTATTTTATATCTTCTAAAAGTGATCCTGCCATATAGATGTATTTTTGTACACAAAATTGTGCTCATTTCATCCAAGTTAGATATAATAACAAGATAAAGAATTAATAATGTATCATATACAAAAAAAGGAAAATTTTCATTCATTTACTACTTATATAAGACCTTAACTATTAAATTAAATGCAATATGTAACAAAAAATCAACACTTATGGATAGTTTGTATTAGATATAATGAGTTATATGGAATTCTCATCACCTAATAACGAATGTGAGTGGATAATGTGTAGATACTCCAAGTCTATCAACAAGATCACCATTAGATATAGGTTTCAAACTCATAGGATGGAAGTATTTAATGGATTTATTGAGTGGAGCAATCTTTTTTCCAAAATTGATCTCAAGAGTGTGTACTATCATATTAGGATCAGATAAGGGGATGAGTGGAAAATTGTTTTCAAAACCAATGAAGAATTGTATGAATGGATGGTTATGTAATTTTTTTTGACCAATGCACCAAGAAATTTAATGAGACTTATGAATGAAGTCATAAAACCTTTTATAGGTAGGTTTATTATGGTTTACCTAGATGACATACTTATATACATCCATAGTAAGGAGGAGTATCTTCACCATTTGCATCTAGTCACGAGAAGGATACAAGAAGAAAAGTTTTAATCAACCTCAAGAAGTGAGAGATTTTGCTCAATTGTTTATGAAATAAATACTATTATATATGTGATTCTTAATCTATCAAGTCATGCTAAATATGGATAAGAATAAGGTGAATGCAATCATGGAGTGGTTGATGCCTAGAATATATTGAGTGGTAAGAATTTACCATGGACTTGAAAGTTTATATAGGAAGTTTATTAGAAATTTTAGTGGAATATGTTCTCCCATAATAGACACAATTAAGGGATATAAGAAAAGGTTTATTTGGAGTGAGAAATCTTAAAGGAGTTTCTAATATTTGAATCAAAGTATAATAGAACAACCTATACTAGCATTACCAAACTTCAACAAAGTATTTTAGATAGAATATGATGAAAGTGGAGTGGAATAGGGGCTATAATAAGTCAAGAGAGAATAATTATAACCTATTTTAGTGAAAATTTGAATGATGCCAATAAAAATTACTCATCTTATGACTTAGAATTCTATGCAATGGTGTAAGAGTTGAAGAAGTGGAGGCATTACTTAATGCCAAAGGATTTTATTGTCTATATAGATAATCATGCACTTAAGTTAATCACCAATCATCATAAACTAAATAAAAGACACATGAAATGGGTGGAGTACATGCATAGTTTCACCTTCACCATCAAGCATAAGTAAGGACAAATTAATAAGGTAGTAAATTCATTGAGTAGGAGAGTCTTGTTGGTGGATGAGATACAACTTAAGAGTGTTTGTATTGAGTCACTCAAGGAAATATATGAAGATGATGAAGACTTCAAAGAACCATATAATGTTTCAAGCATACAACTACACTCAACAAAGAACTATGGTTAGACTATGCCATATAAGATGGATTATTGTTCAATGGGGTGCAGATATGTGTGCCAAAAATCTCAATAAGAGAGAATTTGATTCAATAAAATCATAGTGGGAGTATGGTAGATCATTTTGGGCTTGATAAAACTTTGAAGCAACTAAATAAACTCTATTATTAGCCTAAGATGCAAGTAGAAGTGAGGAGATATGTTTATAGGTGTAAAACTTGTAAATTGGATAAATAGAAGAGAACTAATATAGGTCTATATCAACCTCTACCAGTCCAAAATAGGCCTTGGGAGTACATAAGCATGTATTTTGTTATGGGATTACCTAGAATACAAATAGTTTTTTATTATATATATGTAGTTATGGGTAAATTTTCCAAAATGGCACATTTTATTCTATGTATGACCACTAATGATTCCACCCATGTGTAAAATTTATTCTTAAAGGAGGTATTAAGGCTTCATGGACTACCAATAAACATTATATCTGATGGAGACACTAAGTTCCTAAGCCACTTTTTGAGGACACTATGGATAAAATTAGGAACAAACATGAGTTTAAATTTAACTTATCATCCTTAGATTTAAAAATGGAGGTGATTAATAGGAGATTAGGAATTGAGGTGTCTATTTAAGGATAATCCTAAGCATTGGGATCTTGTGTTGATTCAAACAAAGTTTGCCTACAATGACTCCTATAATAGGAGCATTGGCATGAGTCATTTCTAAGTGCTATATGGTATGCATTTTATAGGAGTTTTTGAAATTATAAAATTTAAATCATATAGATAAGAGGAGTGATAAACGAGAAAAAAATTTAGTGGCTATGAAGGAGGTTCATCAATAGGTAAAGAAGGATCTAGAAACCAATATGGAAAATTAAAAAAAAACAAGTAGATTTAAGTAGCTGAGAGGTGAGTTTTAAAATTGGAGATTTGGTTTTGGATCATATTAAGAATTATATGTTTCCAAGAGGTGATTACAATAAGATTAAGATGAAGAAAATTGGTCCTTATAAGATACTTAGGAAGTTTGTTAATAATGCCTATGAGTTGGAATTGCCTAGTGGTGTAGGCATATAATGAATCTTGAATATTTTAGATTTGTACCCTTAAAAATGAGGATTAAAATATGAATATTAAGTATAAGTATTAGCTATATCAATTACATATTGGATAAAATAATAGGATAAATTAGAATGTATTTTAGACAAGCAAATATTCAAATAGACTAGAGACAAGTAATACTTCAAGTATTTGGTCAAATTGAAACACCAACCAGTTTAAGATGATACATGTACAAAAAATCATGACATAAAAAATCATGAGAGTACTTTGGAAACACTCATGGACAATAGTCCCTGAGTCTTTTTCTCTTTCCCCTAGGAATATGATGTAGGAGCAACACTCCTAGGCTAGTTTTACTTTCAAAATTTGATTTTATTGTTCAATTTTTATTTTATGATGGTTTATGAGGTCTTATTATGCTTATACCATCCTTATTTTTTAATTATAGGTCTTATTATTGGGTTTAGATGGTCAATAATTCAAATTTGCCCTTTCCTCCCAAAACCAAGTTTTTGAAATTTAAATAGTTTTACTTAGATTAGATATTGCAGGGGTGTTTATAAGGACTTTTTAATATGTATATTTGTTTTAATTATATCTTAAAGACACCATGAATCCATACCATGGGTCTCAACTCATAATTTTATGGAACATCACCTTTGGTATAAGTTCTTTTTGCTCAACTAGCCTTCTTATGACTGTTGGAAGGTCCAAAGGTAGTTATAGAAATTGTAAGATGTATATAATGATTTTTTTATGTAAGGTAATTAAATAAAATTTAAGAGAGATAAATTTCAAGAAAATAAAAGGATAATTACGAATTTTGATGACAAAAGTGTTAGCATACCCTATTTCTTATTTGTATGCATTGGGAATTGATTGTGTGTAACTAGATAGAGAAGAAAGATACAATAAATATTGGTTTATTAGACATATTATGAAATTATTAAGTTATTTATAGGTTTTTTAAATTTTATTAGACATTTAATTTCATTATTTCAAAACTTGTTTGTGAAAAGGATGTTGTAGTCCTATAGTTGCTAGTATATTTATATATAGTTAAGCACATATCTATGTGAAAAAGTGTAGTGTAAGTGTTAAGGATAATATTTGGTGATTTAATAAGGTTTTTAAGAGTTTCATAAATGTCATAAAATTTCATAATGCCTTGAAACTCATTTTTAATCTATAAATATTCAACTATCTCCTCTCGAGTCTATATAGGGACGATAAACCCTAAGTTAGGATTTTGAAACCAAAATTTTATTTCCAAGAGTTCTAACCATCCAACTACAACCAAAATTTGTGATCGGATAGTTTTTAATGTGTTATAAAATATTTAAGAGGTTAAAGACCTATACAATTTTTTATTTTATGTAAAAATAGGACTGTGTGCAATTAGGCCTTGGGAGACCTAATTAGAAGTTAGCATGGGCTAGAAATATGATTTAAGAGTGGTTTTAAACTAAGAAAAATTGTGGAGAGATATAGTTAAATATATGGTGCTATGAAAGGGCCTTATTATATATTAACTAATCCTTGATTTTTTTTACTATATATAGGAGGTTATGGGTAGTTATGTATGATAATATTAGAGTATTCATTTCTTATTCCTAGCATTTGGGAGGTTTCCCCATCGAAGTGGCTTATATATTATTCATATTTTATACTATATTTCCATATCATTAAGATATATTTATGTTATTATTATTATTTTTTGAATTAATATCATTACAAAAAAATGTGTGTTATCTAGAGCATTTATGATAACTGTGTGATAATCCAATATAATGTGCATACATAACATGAGAATGTAAGATGTTCTGAGCATAAGTACATAATTTAAGATGTATGTCATGTATATAATTTCATTAGGGTGTCAAGGTAGATGTATTAAATTTATTTAATAGTACATTTGAGTAATACTAAGTATCTAACTAAAGGGATGGGGCATGATGTCCCTCATGGCACCTAAGTAGAAAGGGTAGATGCATGAGGTCCCTCATGGCATCAAAAACTAGTGTGTATAACAAGTAAATACAAGTTTCATGGATATTATTTATATAATAAATAATACATACAAAACACATGAGAAATGCAAATTAGGCCAAGGGACCACAATATAAGGGACATGGGCACATGTCACTAAATCTAAGAAAACAAGACATACA
Organism: Torreya grandis; assembly: GCA_037957365.1. Classification (NCBI taxonomy): domain Eukaryota; kingdom Viridiplantae; phylum Streptophyta; class Pinopsida; order Cupressales; family Taxaceae; genus Torreya; species Torreya grandis. The sequence goes on along the minus strand of JARHVA010004026.1, from coordinate 1,338,781 downwards.
AGGACATATTCAAATTTACACATATGCAATCAACAACCAAGTTGACTAGATCCACATAGAAGGACATGTTAAAATTTATTCATACATATTCAATAAATCACACAAAATGACATGGGCATATGTCCAAAGCATACATACTATGAATATAAGTGTTGTAGATCCAAATAATAATGGCATATTCAAATACCCTCAACTAGAAAATGCATAAATATATAATCAATTATAAAATAAGGAATATATAAATGATAACATGTATGATTCATAATAAAAATCTATGTAAGACTGAGGATGTACATATGTGCAGTCTGAAGTAGTGATAGTCAAAAGAAAAACTGAGTAAGAGTAGAAATGATCAATATCTAGATATAACAATGCTAAAGCTGTAATCTAGAGTATGTAAGGATAAAACATATAGATCAAAACTATGTATAATATTCCCCCAAGTGGGATAATGTGTCAAGTTAATAACCAATAATCAGTTTACATACCCCTAACAAGTAGATAATAACATGTTTGGATCAGTATAATGGACTTGAGTCTTATGAGCAATATGCAAGCACTGAACAAAAAAAAGTGAAGTATGTAGTATGATAAAACCAACTATATTAAGATATATATCATATTTAGTGTCTAGAAAATATAAGATAATCAAACATAAAATTACATGAAATTTGTAAATTTTGTGTTTTCTAAGTAATTATTTGAATGTTTTAGTGTTTTTTAAATATTGTATTATTTTTCATTTTCTAGATATAAGCTATGTACAAGTAATATGAAAATGAACTATGTATAAGGAAAAAGGGAGAAATAAAGTATGTACAATAAGGGAGTAACTATTATAACTAATGAGTCTCATCAGAGACTCACTATCACCATGACCTATGAAAAATAAGGGAACTATGATCATGTGTGATGTGTGAAAGGGTAACTATGATCCCATAATCTATTATATTGAGTAATTTGTATCTACCTATGTAGTGGTGTTAGGAAAATGTGCCACTAACTATGGTGTCATATGAACTATAGGGATCTTAGGAACCCATCATATAGAAGAAGATGTAGGTGACATAGGTGCCATATATTAAGAATCTTGAGAACCCAATAATACTAAACTTGAAAAAAAGTAAGTGGAGGAAGGCCCTCTATAATCTATGACATATATTTGATGCATGGGTCTCTCTAATAATGTTATTCATTAGAGATTATGTGTACATGTCAATAATATTAGCATAGACCTCACCTACACTAGTGTCTCTACTAAACTATGAGATGAATAAATAAGAACTATGCTCTAATCTATAACTAATAAATGTGTCATATCTAGTAACTATTTTGGAACTATAATTGGTAACTTTAAAATAACTACCTATGGAATAGGTAGAGGATGCTCATATGGAATACCCTAAACTTAAACCACCTAATTTGCATGTATGTATTTCAAGCATCTATACATTATGTATGGGATGGATCATAGTTATTGTATTCATGGCCTACCTAATAACATATCAAACATGCCTAGACTAGGTATTACTAAGAAATAAGTGGTTATATGTGTTGGTCTAGCTTATAATGGAAGCACAATATCCTTGATGAAGCTTTGAATATAACCACTAAAACTACTAATAATGGTGTTTGTGGGGAATATATCCTACTCTGAATACCCCAAGTTCTATATAAATGTCATAGTGTACATGTTAATGCTTGACCCATTGTCAACCATAATGATTTAGATAAGATGATGATCTATGTCTAATATAAATATTGCACATAAATGTGTATCATCATCAAAAATCTCCTACTCTGAGAAGATGATGAGTGGTCTAACTATAACTATAGTGTCGGACATACCAATGATATTATGCAATGGGTGTGCCTCCTTTATAATAGTGTGATATGAATCTACTGGTGGCTGTGCTCGATATGTGTAGTGAACACATGAAGTGTTCCCTACCTCACTCATTTTTCATTTTGGAAATAGATATGAGAATATCATTAATGCCTTATTTTATTTTTTTAAACTTTTGGTGCCTTTATTGATGTGCCCACATCAATATTGTTATCCTAAATTAAATCTTATATCTTATGTTTTAGGCTTATGCATCTTTTTGTTGTATGTATTGGTACCTTGTGATACTCACAAAATTCATTAAAATCATATCTTTTTAAAAGAGCATATGTCATATCAACCTCTGTCATGTGAGGTAAGATATGACATTACATTCCAATAGTTGTAAAAATTGTACTAGAAATTCTAGAAGGTTGGTAAAGATTCGACATTGAGGACTTAATAAAACCAAGGAAGGAGATGGATCTCAAGATATGTTAACTATGTAATTTTGATCACTCTTGTTCTCAGTGTCCCTTACCTTGTATGGAGGCTTACTTGAACTCTTAGTAATTGAATTTTATCCATTAGTATATTTTAGTTTTCCCATAGATAGAAGCTTAACATCTCTTTCCTTTACTATATGACACAAATTTGTGAATGTTGGAGACTTCTTAAATAGAATAACTTCATGTTGTGCTTGTAAAAGACTCTATTTGAAGATGTATTGAATCTCTTTATCTGACATGGGGCTAGTCAAATAGCTAATATAGTCTTGTATCATAAGATGTATTATATGATAGGTTCATTTGAATTTTGATTCATCTATGCAAATTATGCATATGAGATTTTGTCACTAATATTTATGGAAAATTGTGCTAAAAACATGTCAACCAAATGATTGATGTTCTGATAGATTGATTCGATAAATCATAAAACCATTTTAAGGAATAATCATTTAAATTACATGTAAATAACTTTATGATAATCTAATTTTTGGACATTAATCCAAACATGCTACATAAAAATCTCAAAGATGGTGATCTAGGTCACCCTTGCCATCATATAATGTAATTTTAGGTGCCACAAATTTGGATGGTAAGGGAGTTACCGCTATGTGGGGTACCAAATGTGTATGTAAGAGAATATTAGAATCCAAGGCATGTGATGTCCTAGTGGATATCTTATTTTTATGTAACACCTCAACCTATAGAGTATAAACATCATGTATAATGGATTTTACATCTAGAGTGGAGGAATTAGCCACAAGAGGTGTATCTATCACTAAAGGTTCTTGAATTACAATTTTATGTTGTGCTAGCTGATTTGGATCCACTATAGGTGTAACAATGTTATTAGATGGTGTATTTTAATATTTACCATTATTTGATTTTTATATTTCTTCATGAATAATAGTGATGAGGCCATCTTACATATCTGCATGTTTGGAAACAAAATCTTGCAATTGTTTATTATTGTTCTCCAAATCGATTGTGGAATTATTCCATTGTAGATTGGGAAGTAAGAAAACAAGTTGTATATATTAAACATTTAAAGAATTTTAATCTAATAAATATTGAAAAAAAAATCTAAAATTTTAGAACTAAAATTTGTGCATAGAAACAAAATGGATACAAACAAACCCTAAGAGCATCCAGGGTTAGGGTTTGAGCATTGTTCAAAGTAAGTCAAGTTCACCAAATGATTTAACCTTTTAGGTTTTTACTTATCTAAATCCTATTTTTTATTAAAGGTTTTAGTATATTAAATCAAGGAAAGAATATGCATAAAATAGCCACTGATTTATTATAGAATGGACTAGCTTTGACTTTTCTTAAATCATAATAAATAGTTCAAAAAAAGAATTATCTAGAAAACACATGGTACAGATGATCTAAGTGTTGGAAAATAAGATGGAATCTATTTTTAGTGTCTTCAATAGGATGCCTATGTTATAACCCCTCCTAGATATTAGAACCACATTTGGATAGTAGCACCATGTGGATATAGTGTCTTGATATTGGTGCTAATGTATTTTGTGTAGGACTATCACAAACTTATAGGTGCACCTATGTTTCAAATTATGAGGTTTTTTTCTTGCATATTCAAATTCTAGAACTCTATATTGTGTATGTAATTATTTATTTATTATGAAAACTATTGGGTGAATATTTTGTCACCAGCTGACTAGCGGAAAAATAGGTTACATCAACCACAACATAAGGAGATTTAATTTGTAAAATGTGTAGGTATACCACATCATAAGGAGATAAATATCTCCTCTCATCAAGGGGAAGTTCCCTATAAACTATTATATACTATAAGATATATATATATATATATATATATATATATATATATATATATATAATCTAAGAATACATACATGGGTGAAATCATACCATCCATCTCTCTTTTTTTAGAGATGATGTTCACAAAAATAAAAGAGAATTCTAGTGTAATTACTGAAAAGGCACTTCTCTTCTTTCAGAAGTGATATTCAACCAATAGCAGGATCCTTCCTAAGCAGTAACACAAACCACAAAAAACCAATGAAAGCACAAAGTCTTTCATTGTAACTCATATTAATTAGGATAAAGTAACACAATAGGATTAAATGTACCTCAAATCCTATACCTAAAACTACAATAGAGTAAAGGATAATAAAGGATAAAGAGAGCTCAAAGTTTATCTAGTATCCTTTACACAAAACACAAATTGAAGGAAATTATGGCAGCATAAAGTCTCCCATAGTTGGCTTTAGGACATATTCTAGCTTGCTTCCACTTGTTCTGCTTGTTTGATTAAATGGACAAGACTATATTTAGGAAACAGACATAAGAACAATTTCCTAGATGACACAAGCTTATTCCAACACAAAGTTTGAAAGGTCACTTACTTTCTCATTCATTTAACAAAATATGATTAATAGTATGAGCTCAAAATCTCAATATTACCTTTCAATTTGGGTAGAGCTTCACTTCTGATAATAGAGAGATCTCCCTTATACAAAATGAGATATTAAAATATTTAGCATTACAAGAAAGATTTGGGTGTTTGTTTTCATAAAAACGGCCCATATTGAATTGAATGCATTAAATATCTATGAAATGGCCATGCTAGAATAGGGCATTGACCTTGACTTTAGTCATTCTAAATTATCTCAAATGTCCCTTCCTTAGCATGGGTTATCTGATCTTCTTAATGATGTTTACATTGTTGTCCATTTGCCTTTATTAAATGTAGAAAAATAGGTCATGCCTTTGAATGTTTGTGTTCCTTGATGTCTACCTAGTGGACTATTCTACCTAATGGAAATAACTCTCCTATAGATATTTTTTTATTTCCTATAGTTGTTCTCTCTTTCCTTGCCATGTTTTATCTCTTCTTAAGCAATCTAAGCCCTCAGGGCTACTTTCTCACTTTTCTGCTCTTTCAGCTCTTTTCTGGGCTGGTCGCTGAGCTTGTTCTCAATTCTTTTGAAAACCAACAGTTATTCAATTACCCTAAAATTGACATCCACAGGGATATCATTGGTCACCTTGAACCTCTTTGAACCTTGAACCTTGAACTCTTTTGGTTCAAAGGTTCAATGGTTCAGAGGTTCAATGTTTTGTAAAGGGTTGCGTTCACTTTCTTTTCTTCTTCGATTGAACCATTTCTTTGATCTTCTTTCTAGAATCTTTCACTTCATTCACTCAAAGCTTCCTTTCAAACTTTGAACCCCTTGAACCTTTGAACTCTTTTGGTTCAAGGTTCAATGGTTCAATGGTTCATTGTCTTTCTTTGAAGCCTTTTATTCTCTAAGTCTATCAAACTTATTAAACTCGTTGAACCTTTGAACCTTTTGAACCATTTTAGTTTAAGGTTCAATGGTTCAAAGATTCAATCTTATTTCTTTGATTTCTTCGAAGCTTCAAAATCTTTGGATTTTCTAAGTCTATCTAAGTCATTTGAACCTTTGTGTTGAGTTGTGGAGCTAAAATCTTCACCAAATGAATGAGTGTAGAAGTTGGAGGAGTCACACAGTCACTGATGATGGTTAGGAATGGACCAGAGTCTACCAACATGTGGATCATGGATCAGTCGATGTCGGTCACAGGTAGACAGGTAGGGACCGACGTCGGTCACCTGTGCATCCAGAATCTATTTTCATGGATAGAACAAAATGTTTGCATGATAGGATTAAGTGTTAGTCTTAAGTCCACATCTCTATCTTTAGTAGGACTATTTTGAGCCCTTGATTAGGAGGTGCATCTAATGGTTGTGATTGTATGCTCATGAATCCCTAAATTTATATAATAGGGATAGATCTTCATAGCTTATTGTATGAGAACAGTACAAGAATTGTATAGTATATGTATATGTGAATCAATCCAGGTTGTTGGAGTTGATTGTAATTGAGAGAGAGAACTCTTGAGGGAAAGAGATCTGGAAAGAGATCTGTACATCTGAGAGAGGTGTGGAAGAAAGAGAGATTTCTTCAATTGTATTTCCAAGAGTTTAATACAAGTTTTTAGGGTGGTTTCTTGTATCTCTTATTCTTTGTTGATTCTAATTTCTAGTTGTTTTCAATTCTAGTTTAATTTTGTGTTTAGTTGCTTGTAAAATTAATCAATTGTTATTGTCTAGATCCTGACAAGTGGTATCAGATCTCAGGTTCACTAACAAGTGTTTCAAATCTGGTTAGTGTGTGTTGATTACAAGACACTCATAGGGTTTTTGTAGGGATTTCTATTTGAGTGGGAGTTAGCAATGGCAGAAGAAAGCAAACTGAGAATGGAGAAGTTTAATGGCAAGAATTACCAATTATGGAGAATGTAGATAGAAGATTATCTGTATCAAAAAGATCTATACTTACCATTAGGTGGGGTTGTAAAGAAGCCCACAAACATGGAAGATGAAGAATGGGAAGTTCTTAATACAAAGGCTCTTGGATCCATAAGATTGAGTCTGGCTTCTACTGTGATATCTAATTTATCATAAGCAAAGTCAGCGATAGAGTTAATGACTACTCTAGAAAATTTATATGAAAAACCTTCAGCTTCAAATAAGGTATATCTTATGAAGTAGTTATTTAATTTGTAAATGCAAGAAGGTGGATCTGTATCTAATTATCTAAATGATTTCCATGGAATTGTAAATCAATTAAATTCAGTCAAAATAGTGTTTGATGATGAAATTAAGGCTCTTTTAATATTCTGCTCTTTGCCTGAAAGTTGGCATAGCTTGGTAATGGTAGTTAGTAATACTGCATTTGCTTCAAATATTTTAAAAGTTGATGATGTTAGTGTAATCTTGAATGAAAAAATTCATAGGACAGGCATAGAGGAAACATTAGGGAACGCTTTAAGTTTTGAAAGCAGGGGAAGGCAAAAAGAGAAGGGCAAGCATAGGAGATCAAGGTCTAAGTCAAAGATGAGAGGTAGATCCAAATCTAGAAATGGTAGGAGGATAGCCTACTGGAATTGTGGAAAGATAGGGCATATAAGCAAAGATTGCTGGTCAAAACCTAACGAGGACAATCAGCATGAAGGTAAAGAAGAAGAAAAAGTTGCAGGTATAGTTGCACAAGATGCTCTTACATTCTCTTTGCATAATAATATAGAATCTTGGATTTTAGATTATGGTGCCTCTTTTCATGCAACCCCTAATAGAGAATATTAGTGACTATTTCCATGGAGATTTTGGAATAGTTTATTTAGGGGATGATGAGCCTTGTAAAATTATTGGCAAAGGAAAAGTGCAGCTAAAAATGTAGAATGGCAACACATGGGTGTTGAGAGATGTCATGCATGTTCCTAGCCTGAAGAGGAATTTAATTTCTGTAGGAAAGTTAGGGGATGAGGGTTGTACAGTAACTCTCACAGCTAAATCTTGGAAGGTTTCCAAGGGTGCACTTGTGTTAGCCAGAGGTAAGAGAGTAGGTACTCTCTATTTATGTAATTGTATTACTGATAATTCTCCTTTTGTATTATCTACTTCAGACGTAGACGCAAAGTTGTGGCACCAGAGGCTTAGCCACATGACTGAGAAGGGAATGTCTATTCTTAAGTCAAAAGGTAAGCTTTCAGATTTGAAAAGCATAGATCTAGATTTTTGTGAGCATTGTGTGTTTGGAAAGCAGAAGAGCGTGAGTTTTCTCAAGACTGGGTCAACAAAGAAGAAGCACAAGTTGGAGCTTGTTCACACAAATGTGTGGGGACCAGCTCAGGTAGCTTCTATTGGAGGATCATAGTACTATGTTTCTTTCATTGATGATGCTACAAGAAAGGTATGGGTCTATTGTATAAAGAAGAAACCTAATGTTTTTGACACTTTTAAGATTTGGAAAGCTATGGTTGATAATGAAACAGGCAGGAGATTGAAGTGCCTTAGATCTGACAATGGTGGTGAGTTCTACAGCTACAAGTTCAACTGGTATTGTTATATGCATGGAATACACAGGCAAAGGATGGTTCCAAGGACACCTTAGCAAAATGGAGTTGCTGAGAGGATGGATAGAATAATAATGGAGCGTGCACAGTGTATGAGATTGCATGCTAGTTTGCCCTTAGATTTTTGGGTAGAAGCTATGGATACTATAGTTTACCTAATTAATAGAGGACCCTCTATAGCTCTAGATGGTGAAATTCTAGAAGAGGCATGGACAGGTAAAAAGGTAGATCTCTCATTTCTCAAAGTTTTTAGTGGTGAAGCTTTTGTGCACGTTGATAAGGAAAATAGAAAGAAGCTGGATGTTAAGTCTATGAGGTACACATTTATTAGTTATGGCTCTGGGGATTTCGGATTCAAGTTTTGAAATCTAGGAACTAACAAAATAATTAGGAGTTGTGATGTTATTTTCAATGAAAAAGTGATGTATAGTGATCAACTCAAGAAGCTGAAGAATTCTAAGCAGCGCCATGAAGAATTAGATGAGGTGACGGTCCAAAATGAGCTCATGGGAAAGAGTAATCACAGATAAGAAAACATAAAGACTGGCATCAGTCAGGAAGGAACTCGACATCAGTAATACAGGAATTGATGTCAGTCAGACAGTGACTAATGTCAGTCAGGTAGGAACTGACATCGGTCATGAGGAACCAATGACAGTTAGTTACAGGCCTGGAGGTGACCGAGGTTGGTCACTGTCAAAGAATTTGGGTAGACAGCATGTTATGAATGAGTCTCAAACACCCATCAAGAGGTTAAAAATGGTAAGTAAACCTCTAATTAGATATTACCCTTCATTATTCTATTTATTGCTTATTGATGGTGGATAACCAAAAAGTTTTGATGAAGCAATACAGGTGAAATCCAAGAATCAGTGGGAGCTAGGCATGAATGAGGAAATTGATTCCTTGAAAGAGAACCAAACGTGGGATTTGGTTGAGTTGCCAGTGAAAAAGAAGACATTGAAGAATAGATGGATCTATAGATTGAAGGAAGGTGAGAATGGATAGATGAGATATAAGGCCAGGTTGGTAGTGAAAGGATTTGCATAAAAACTAGGTATTGATTTTGGTGAGATTTTTTCTCCTATAGTTAAAATGACTTCTATACAGACTGTATTGTCTTTAGTTGCTATTGAAGATTTACATCTTGAGCAGCTTGATGTTAAGACAATGCATTTCTTCATGGAGATTTGGATGAAGAAATATATATGGATCAGCTGGAAGGATTTGAGGTCAAAGGTAAGGAGAAACTTGTGTGCAAATTGAAGAAAAGCTTGTATGGTCTCAAGCAAGCTCCTAGATAGTGGTATTTGAGATTTGACAAGTTTATGACTGAGCATGGCTATAGTAGGTGTCAATCTAACTATTATGTGTATTTTAAGAGATTAGATAATGGTAGATATATTATTATGTTGTTGTATGTAGATGATATGTTGGTTGTAGGATCACACATGCAGGATATATCTAAGCTTAAGGTGAAATTAGCTCACACATTTACCATGAAGGATTTGGGAGCAGATAAAGAAAATCCTTAGCATGAGTATTAAGAGAGACAAGAAAAATCATAGGTTGATTTTGTCTCAAGAGGATTATGTGAACAAGGTGTTGAAATGGTTCAATATGCAGGATGCAAAACTGGTAAGCACACCTATGGCTGGGCACTTCAAGTTGAGTAAAGAACAGTGTCCTAATTCACATGATGAGGTAGAGTACATGAGTAGAGTTCCATATGCTTCCAAAGTTGGGAGATTAATATATGCAATGGTATGTACTAGACCAAATATTGCCCAAGTAGTGGGAGTTGTAAGTAAGTATATGGCCAATCCAGGGAAGGAGCACTAGAAAGCAGTTCAGTGGATCCTTAGATATCTGAGAGGGACCAGCAGTAGGCATTTATGTTATCATGGATCAAACACTTCTCTACATGGATATGTAGATTCAGATATGGTAGGTGATTTGGATGGTAAAAGGAGCACCACAGGATATGTTTTCACTGTTGGTGGAATGATGGTTAGCTAGATTTCAAAGTTGCAGAAAGTTGTTGCCTTGTCTACTACAGAGGCAGAATACATTGCAGTCATAGAGGCTAGTAAGGAGATGATATGGATGACATGGTTTATGGAAGAGCTAGGAAAGGAGCAAGAGAGTTGAAGATTATACAGTGATAGTCAGAGTGTAATTTATTTGGCTAAGAATTCAACCTTTCATTCAAGAACCAAACATATACAGCTTAGGTACCACTTCATTAGACAGGTATTGGAGGATGGTGAGTTGAAGCTGGAGAAGATCCATACAGATAAGAACCTTGTGGATATGTTAACCAAGCTGATAACAAAGGAGAAGTTGAATCTTTATTCAACTTTTGTTAGTCTTCAAGATTGAGTTTGAAGATGGAGAAGCTAGAAGATGTTGTTGTACAGGTACTGGTGCAACTGTTTATCTCCAAGTGAGAGATTGTTGAGTTGTGGAGCTAAAAGCTTCACCAAATGAGCGAGTGCAAAAGTTGCAGGAGTCACACAATCATTGATGATGGTCAAGAATGGACCAGAGGCTGCTGGTGTCAGTCATGGATCAGCCAACATTGGTCACAGGTAGATAGGCAGGGACTGATGTTGATCACCTGTGCATCCAGAATCTATTTTCATGGATAGAATAGAATGTTTGCATGATAGGACTAAGTGTTAGTCTTAAGTCTGCATCTCTATCTTTAGTAGGACTATTTTGAGCCCTTGATTAGGAGGTGCATCTAATGGTTGTGATTATATGCTCATGAATCCCTAAAGTTATATAATAGGGATAGATCTTCATAGCTTATTGTATGAGAACAATACAAGAATTGTACAGTATATGTATATGTGAATCAATCTAGGTTGTTGGAGTTGATTGTAATTGAGAGAGAGAACTCTTGAGGGAAAGAGATCTAGAAAGATATCTGTACATCTGAGAGAGGTGTGGAAGAAAGAGATATTTATTTAATTTTATTTCTAAGAGTTTAATACAAGTTTTCAGGGTGGTTTCTTGTATCTCTTATTCTTTGCTGATTCTGATTTCTAGTTGTTTTCAATTCTAGTTTAATTTCATGTTTAGTTGCTTGCAAAAGTAATCAATTGTTATTATCTAGATCCTGACACTTTGAACTCGTTGAACCTTTAAACTCTTTTTGGTTCAACGGTTCAACGGTTCATTCTTCGCTCTTTGATTCCTTCTTTTATTTAAGTCTTTCAGACTTATTGAACTCATTAAACCTTGAACCTTTAAACCTTTGAAGTTTACGATTCAATGGTTCAAATGTCAATCTTAACTCTTCGAAGACTTCCTTTCTTTAAGTCTTTTGAAGTCTTTGAACCTTTGAAATCTTTAAACCTTTGAACCTTGTGGAGGCAGGGTTCAATGGTTTAATGGTTCAAAGTGGTTCATTTTAATTGTTTAAATCTTATTGTTAAGTCTTTTGATTGAACCTAGATGTTGAACCATCCTCAAAACTCTAAGGAAAAGCCTTAAGTGTTTTGAAATTACTTTGAATAAAGCTCACTTGTTGAACTTATGACTTCCTTAGCTGAAAAAGCTTGAATATTTGAAAAACTTACCTACTCAAAACATGTTTTAGAAAGAAAAGAGAGAGTTTTGGTTTGTAGAACCAAAATGGTTGGTATGTTATCCACAAAAGTAAGTGACAGATTTTAGGAACAACAGTTGGCTCTAGTTGGGGAACTTCTATTGATTGAAAATTGAAGCAATCAATGGGAGTAGAATCTAGAATCTTAGTGCCTTCATCTATGCCATTGGGCTATGGGGTCATGCTACCCAAAAAGAAAGGCACCAAAAACCAATGATGCCAAAAAAAATGAAAAACACAAAAAAAGAAAAACTATACAAATATATATATGTACAACTAGAATTATCTGATACTTCAAGGATTGAAATGTTTCAAATGCTTCCCATTGTGAGGTAGAGTAAATGGTGTTCCATCTTGATATTTTATCAAGAAACTATTTTCACCATTTAAATGATGAATGGAAAATGGTCCTTTCTATAAGGAATCAAATTTTCTATGCATTCCTTTTGGTTTTCTCCTCTTGTCCCACAACAAGATTTAATCTCCAACTTGAAAATTATTGATCCTTGCTTTTTGGTCAAAGATTCTCTTCACTAGACTTTGATGTGCAACAATTCAGTCCACCACCATAGTTCATTGCTCATTAAGCTCAGTCAAGCACATGATCATTTTGTTAATGGAACTTTCAAAAGTTAAATCTTCCACTACCTTTGCTAACTTAAATGCTGGTAATTTTAGGGTGATTGGTATCTCTACATTGAGACCATACATAAGTTGAAATGGGGACATACCAATCACCCTCTTAAGTGTAATTCTATTTGCCCATAAAGCATCAAGCAATGCGTTATGCCAAATTCTTTTTTTGTCATCTACCAACTTCTTGATAATGGTCACCAAGTTCTTGTTGCTTGATTCTACTTGACCATTTCCTTGCAGATAATAGTCAAAAGAGTGGGAGAGGATAATCCCATAATAGTAGCAGAACTAGGTGACATCATGAGAAGAGAAATAGGTTGCATTATCTGTTACAATCTTAGTTAGGACCCCAAACTTGGAAATGATGTTTTCTTTGAGGAAATTACACACTACTTCTAAATTAGCATGCTTTATTAGAATGGCTTCCACCCACTTGGTAAAGTAGTCTATGGCTATAAGGACATAGTCATGTCTAGCACTCGAGGATAGATTTATAGTTCTAATGAAATCAATTTCCCATTACTGAAATGGCTCTTCTATCACCATAGGCTTGAGAGGTAACACAGCCAACTTGGGTTTGCCAATAAACTATTGACATATATCACATCTACGCACCCAAGTGTATGAATCTTGAAATAGAGTAGGCTAATAGTACCTAGATCATAGAATCTTATGGGTAGTTATAGGCATAGAAAAATGTCTTCCACAAGATAAATTATGGAAGGACTCCAAAATTTTATTTTATTGTACTTTATCCATGTAGTGAAGGAACACCCCATCAAGGTTCCTCTTATACAGACCGTTATGCCACAAGACAAAATTGAAAGCTTTCAACTTAACAGTCCTCTTTTCTTTATGAGATAGGTGAGTAGGACACTCACCATAGGTAAAGAAATGAGAAATATTTGAATATCACTCATTCATAGTGGTGACAAAAAAGACCATTGGAGTGTCTTCAATTTCTATTTCTTCATGCTCTACTTCTTCTGGTATGTTATCAATAATTAATTGGCATAGGCCCCTTCCATACACAAGCTTCATTGGTTTGATAAAAAGATCAAACTCTTAGATTTTGGCAATCTAATTACCCCTTTTGGTTCTAAACTCCTACTGAGTTAGTATGGACTTGACTGTTGTGTCAGGAACTAGAGCAATAGTGTGTGAGTTTAGGATGTAAAAATGGAGGTGCTTTACCACCTTTACCATAGTATAAGCATGCTTCTCCATGTTTGAATACTTCAGCTCATGAGCTTTAAGAGGATAGCTCATAAAGGATATGGGAGATTCCACACCTTCTTTATTCTACTAAACCAAAATAGTTGAAAGCATATGTTCAGAAGCATAGCTATACATCATGAAGTCTTTGGTATAATTAGGACAAACTAGAATTAGGGCAAGGGTGATAGCTTCCATAATGTCTTAAAATTCCAACTTGCCTTCTTCAGTCTAGCTGAAAGTGGCTTTTCCTTTCATCATATTGACAATGTGGCGAGTCTTCTCTATGAATTTAGGAATGAACCTTCACAAGAAGTTCACCTTTCCAAATAATGAGTGAACTATAGTCTTACTGGTAGGAAGAGCAAGCTCTTGAATGGACTTGACCCTTTTGGGGTCGATCTTTATGCCTTCCCAAGACAAAGTGTGACTGAGAAGTTTCCCTTTAGTAACCCCAAAAATTGATTTCTTGGGATTATGAGAAGTACCATTCTACCTACATCACTCCAACACTTATTGTAGATGATGCACATGATCAGGATGATGTTTAGAAAATACTATCAAGTCATCTAGGTATACCACAATGAAATTCCTCATTTCATTTTTGAAAGAAAGATCCATTGCTCTTTGGAAGGTGGCGCTAGCATTGATCAAGATAAAAGGCATTATAGGATATGCAAAGGTGCCCTAAGGTGTTGTAAAGGCAATCTTATGTTGGTATACTTCACCAACTTCCACTTGATTATATCCTAAAAAACCATCTAAAATTGATAACCTCTCAATGCCAATCATTGTCTGTAGTAGTTGATTCATGATGGGTAGGGGATAGTTGTCCTTTAAGGATGATTGATTCAATTTTTTGAAATCAACACATAGGTAGATTTATCCATTCTTCTTTCTTACAGGGACTATATTTATAATCTAGGTGGAATGATGGATTGAGAAAATAATCCTTGCATTCAGGATTTTCTATATTTTAGACAAAATTGTGCCTGATATCTTAGGATTGTAATGCATTTGCTTCTGCTTGTGAGGTAACGGCCCAATCTTGAGAGGAATTTCATGCTTGATTTCTTTGGGTCTGATATATTTTATATCATCATATGAATATGCCAAAACATCAATGTAATGGTGAATTAGAGTGATAAATTTGAGTTTTTCATCAAGGGTACAACAATTCCCAATGTTGACCATTTTTGAGTTGTCTTCTATACTCAAATTGATTTGATCAAAATCCTTGGAGGATTTTAAATCCATTTGTTGATCCTTGATAAACCTATCATGCTTGTCAAATAGTTTCTCAAGAGAAACTAATCCTTTGGGAATTTTATTCCCTTTGAGCTGAAGGAACACTTCATCAGCTGTTGAATTTATCTTCAGAGCTGATTCCTAAAGTGGAGATTCACTGCCTTCAAATTAAAGCTTTTCAAAGATATATATTTGTTCCGAAAAATAAATGATTTGGTTATCACCATTGAACACCTACCAATGGTTAGCGTTATTAGGTACACTTGGTTGAAAGACTAACTCGATAGTACACCTATCTTCTTTGAAATCTTGGTGAGAGACTAAGAGAGTTGCAAAGATGGCCAATGCATCTGTATGACTATTGAATTCTCTAGGTGTGGTATAAATATTGAAATCACCAAAGATTTTAATGTAATCTCACACTAGATTACAATAATGTCACAATATTTCATTCTTGGTTTGGTACAGGTTCCTCACCTGATAAACCACCAACTCAACATCTCCTTTGGCATGAAGGATTTTAACACCTTTACATTGAGTATCTTTTAATCCAAGCAGCAGTGATTCATACTCATTAGTTTTGTTGGTGTTGTTAAACTAAAAATTATATGCATATGAAAAAATATCTCCTTGAGGAGATATCAAAATAACTCCATCTCTAGAACTGGTTGAAGAATTAATGCCATCAAATTTTAGAATCCAAATATCACTAGAATTTGATCTTCTTTTAGATTTTTCTTCATCAAGAAGAGATATTTTCATGTGTACTTTGCCCTACCAATTCTTTTGATGTCTTATCTAAATTTTTTGGATTGTCACCTATGTAACTTTCATTTGCTGAAATAGAAACATCTTCAGTAGTCAAAAAGTAATTACCCAAGCCCGAAGACTTAAACAAAATTTGAGCTTCATGGGCTAATGTTTGGGTGATAATGTACTTCAACTCCTTCTTAGGAAGTAGCCTTTGCATGACACCCTTGAAAGGGATTCTCACCTCAGATAGGTCCATGCTTAATTCTCCACCAATGTCCTTGTATAAATTTTGCCCAAGAAGAATGTTGTAGGAGGTTGGGATGTCGACCACCAGGACTATCATTTTAATTCTCTTATCTAAGAAGGCCACAAACACAAATTGAGCATCTTTGATTTGTCCAGTAAAGGCACTTGTTTGTTTTCCATGGAGAAACATCTCCCAAAGGTCTTAGTCTATGTAAGACCAAGAGATTCTACCACCTTAGTGGGCATGACTTTGTCAGATGTGCCATAATCAATAATGCAATTATTTAGCTGATGACCATTTATCAGCAAGGAGACATAAAATGGTTCTATCTTCCCAGGGGTAGGTGGAGGAGTAATCACAAAATTATTTCAAGCAAGTGTGTTCTTTGAGGGAACAAGAGTCACTTTTGAAATTTCTTGTCCTACAAGGATAGTTTTATTCTTGATGCATTGAACTCACCTATCCAACTACTCAGGGTTAGATTGCATGAATTCAAACTCAAACATTTGAATTTTGGTCTTCTTAACATGATCAATTATATCAAATGACTGAAATGAATTAGAGATAGAGGGAGGTATTCCATCAATCTAGTTTTTGTTGGGTGTAGGACTGATCTATGAATTTGAAGCAAAAGGTGAAGGAATATTTGAGGTACTTACTTTTTTAGTGATCACCAGGTCCTTTGATTGGAAAGGTACTAAATTTCCTTATTTATCAATTAAAATTGTTGGTCGAGATTCTTCCCCTATTTTTCCTTTATTCACTTATTGAGCTGACTAGTTCTGGGACATGGTAAATATAGTGTATGATTCATCAAATGCATCACCTTTACTTCTGGGTTCATCCTTGTAATTTAGGAAACTAATGTTAGAGTTGCCATTTGATTCTTCTTGGCCTTCTACAAAGAGATCAATGTCATCTTCTTGGTTCAACTCAAGTTGGAAAGAGAAATTATGTTTAGCTTCATGATAACCAACTGCTGATTTAGTTGGTGCTACTTCAATGGCAAGCTTCCCTGGTGGGGGAAGAAGGTGATTTGGTTGCCCTTGATTTTTGGTAGCATTGCCTTGATATGACTAGTTGGGAAATGTCCTCCTTGGTATATCTTGATAAGGAGGATCAGACATCCCTTGTGTTATTTGTTTTTTGAGAGCTAGCAATTCATTTGTTAGCTTTTACACCATAAGATCAGTGTGCCTATAGAAGAATATTTTGAAGATGAAGAAGATTTACCTCTATTAGGATCTGTTCTTATCTTTCCTACCAAGATAAGATCATCTTCAACCTCAGTGGCCAAAATTTGAGCTATAGTAAGATCTATTTGGCTAGCTCATCTTAATAAGAAACTTTCTTTAGAAAGTTGAAAACTGATGAGGAAGCACTTGAGATTCTCAAGAATCGACTAAGCAATTATGGGAATCCTATTCCTTAGCTTGTCAAATTTAGCAATGAAGTCTCTCATGGGTTCATGAGGCTCCTTCATTTGTGTAAGCTGGGCTAATAGGGCATGAGCATCTTTTGTAGGTTTGAACCTAGCTTTAAATTTGGCTTTGAGAGTGTTCAAGTTAGTTACTATTTGTGCTTATAGGTGATAAAACTAGTCTGTAATAGCACCTTGTAATGTCTCCACAAATAGTTTGACTGCAATGTCTTCATATTCAATGCTTATTACACCACAAGCTATGTAAAAGGTTGTTATATGTTCATAAGGATGAACCTTCCCATCACCATAGAACTTGGGAAAATTTTTCCTTGAGCTATGAGGTAGCTCATGTAAAGGTGGGGTTAGATTCAGAGGACAAAAAATATTACCCCAGGGGCCTTGGACTGCCCTGATATGGCTATTGAAAGGAGGGATAGTAAATCTCTATGGGATATGTATAGACAAAGATCTACTAGCAGAGGAAAGAGTAGCTTTGCCTGGTATTGGGGACTTGATGTTTGTATGAGGAAAACTCCTGGTTCACTGAAGGTGAGTTTGTGGAGGGGAAAGATCAAAATTTCTTAGCTACACCAACTCAAATACAAGTTCAAGAATACCTTGATCTCTTTGCCTTCATGTGTATGGTGGGTTTTCCATAGTGCTAAAATGGATATGGAAAAGAACTAGAACTACTTCAATTTGAAGCTTAAGGCTTCAAATTATGCATTCTTCCCTAGTAGAGTCACCAAAAACTATTGGCATGAAGTTGGCAGTGTTCTTTCCTACTTCACATCATTCCCCAATAATATGAAATGCTTCAATTTGAATAGACTAGAAAAGGACTGGAAATGGTCTTTAATCCCCAACAAAGTCACCAAAAACTATTAGGCAAATATTTTGTCACCAGCTGACTGACAGCAAAATAGGTTACATCAACCATAGCATAAGGAGATTTAATATATAAAATGTGTAGGTCTACCACATCATAAGGAGATAAATCTCTCCTCTCATCAAGGGGAGATTCCCTATAAACTATTATATACTATAGGATATATATATATATATATATATATATATATATATATATATATACTAAAAATACACAAAAGGTGAAATCATACCATCCATCTTTTTTTCAGAGATGATGTTCATAGAAATAGAGGAGAATTATGGTGTAATTACTCAAAAGGCACTTCTCTTCTTTCAGAAGTGATATTCAGCCAACAACAGGATCCCTCATGGGTAGTAATAGAAACCACAAGAAACTAATGAAATCGCAAAGTCTTTTGTTGTCTCTCCTAATGATTACGACAAAGTAAGATAGCAGGATTAAACACAACTCAAATTTTGCACCTAAAACTACAACAGAGTAAAGGATAACAAAGGATAAAGAGAGCTCAAAGTTTCTCTAGTATCCTTTACACAAAACACAAATTGAAAGAAATTATGGTGGCACAAAGTCTCCCATAGTTGGCTTTAAGACATCTTCCAGCTTACTTCCACTAGTTATACTTATTTGATTAAATGGATAAAACTGTATTTAGGAAATAGACATAAGAATAATTTCCTAGATGACACAAGCTTATTCCAACACAAAGTTTGAAAGGTCACTTGCTTTCTCATTCATTTAACAAAATATAATTAACAGTCTAAGCTCAAAGTCTTAGGATTGCCTTTCAATTTGGGTAGAGATTCGCTTTTGATAATAGAGAGATCTCCCTTATACAAAATGAGAGATTACAATATATAGCATTACAAGAAAGACTTGGGTGCTTGTTTTCATAAAAATGGCCCATGCTAAATTGAATGCATTAAATATCTATGAAAGGGCCATGTTAGAATAGGGCATCAACCTTGACTTTGGCATTCTAAATTATCTCAAATATCCCTTCCTCAGTATGGGTTGTCTAGTCTTCCTAATGATGTTTACATGGCTATCTATTCACCTTTACTCAATGTTGAAAAATATATGTGCTTTTGAATGTTTGTATTTCTTGATGTCTACTTGATGGACTATTCCACCTACTAGAAATAACTCTCCTACAGATATTTTTGAATTTTCTATAGTTGTTCTCTCTTTCCTTACCACATTTTGTCTCTTCCTAAGCAATCTAAGCCCTCGGGGCCACCTTCTTACTTTATGTTGCTCTTTCAGCTCCTTTATGGGCTGGTCATTGAGCCTATTCTCAGGTCTTTTGAAAACCAATGGTTATTCCATTACCCTAAAATTGACATCCATGGGTACATCATTGGTCACTTTGAACCTTGCACCTTGAACTCTTTTGGTTAAAAGGTTTAATGGTTCAAAGGTTCAATGTTTTGTGAAGGGCCACGTTCACTTTCTTTTCTTCTTCGGTCTAACCATTTCTTTAATCTTCTTTCTAGAATCTTCCTCTTCCTTTATTTGGTCAAAGCTTCCTTTCAAACTTTAAACTCTTTGAACCCCTTGAACCTTTGAACTCTTTCGGTTCAAGATTCAATGGTTCAATGGTGCATTCTCTTTCTTTGAAGCCTTTTATTCTCTAAGTCTATCAAACTTATTGAACTCGTTGAACCTTTTAACCTTCAAAACCATTTTAGTTCAAGGTTTAACAGTTTAATGATTCAATCTTATCTCTTTGATTTCTTTTAAACTTCAAACTCTCTAGATTTTCTAAGTCCATCTAAGTCATTTGAACCTTTGAACTCATTGAACCTTTGAACTCTTTTTGGTTCAAGGTTCAATGGTTCAATGGTTCATTCTTCACTCTTTGATTCCTTCTTTTCTTTAAGTCTTTTAGACTTATTGAACTCATTGAACCTTGAACCTTTGAACCTTTGAAGTTCAAGGTTCAACGGTTCAAAGTTCAATCTTAACTCTTTGAAGCCTTCTTTTCTTTAAGTCTTTCAATTTCTTTGAACCTTTGAACTCTTTGAACCTTTGAACCTTGTGGAGGTGGGGTTCAATGGTTCAATGGGTTCATTCTAATTGATTGAAGCCAACCATTAAGTCTTTTGATTGAACCTGGGCATTGAACCATCCTCAAAACACTAAAGAAAAGCCTTAAGTGTTTTGAACTTCCTTTAAAGAAAGACAACCTGTTGAACCTGTGACTTCCTTAGCTGAAGAGGCTTGAATATTTGAAAAACTTAACTACTCAGAACATTTTTGAGAAATAAAAGAGAGATTTTTGGTCTACAAGACCAAAATGTTTGGTATGTTGTCCACACAAGCAAGTGATGGATTTTGGGAACAACAAAAACCATAATCATACTTGTAATTAGGAGATGATCTAAAAAGTGTGTTAGTTATTAGGATAGGTTGGACATCCTCAACAATCCATTTTGAGTAGAGTTGCTTACATACCAATACTCTGAAGAGGGATCAATATTTATGTAGTTTTCACCACCTAAGTATTGGTGCAAATGAAAATGATGCTAAGATGATAGTGGCATTGAGTGTTTTGAGTGTGATTGAGATTAGAAGTCTAGAAAATTTGAGCCTAGGGATATTGTATATGGTAGTATGTAGAAGTATGGAATAATAGGGATCGATAACCTTGATTTTACTCAACTTATTGTGTGTTTAAATAGGTATTTTATGTTTAATTTCCATTTAGTGGATATAGGGCTAAAAGTCATGTATTGATAGTGTTTTTTACTTTTAGAGATAATAAAATATGTCTAGGCTAACCTTAGGATTATTTTTATTTTGAAATATATTCATCCAAGAAAGTTATGGTAAAGTTAATAAGTGAAATGTTGGTGATATTAGTTCCACATGTCTCTAGTGTCCTTATTATGGTGTTATTGTCTAGCTGGTAGAACATTAGGCAAGAAGGGCCAGGATTAAGAAATGAGGGTAATGTACTTTTTTTGAGATAACTAATGATGCATGTGGCCCACATGAATGTTGGATAAGTGTGATAATATGATTTATGATAGGTCTATGGCTAAGTTATGGATAGGTAGTCTCAAGTATCACTCTTCACACTCAAATACCACTTTTGGGTAATTACATAATCTATGATTTTACTAATTACTAAACACCATTTTAAAAACCCCTAATAAATATAAAATGTTATATTTTATGCACCTTAATTATACCAATTTCATATAACATAATCATGTAACAAACCATAATTTCATAAGTCATAATTTTAATAGTTAATAAAACATAATTTCAAAAGAATTAATTTGGAGGAAAACATTATGTTTGTAATCCCTAATTTATAACAAAATAGTAATATTGTGTGCCCTTAAGGAAACACCTACTTTCATGATTATGAATTTATAATTACTAAACCATAATTTCAAACTTATAAATTATTAATTATGTAGCCATTTCTATTTCTATAAGCTATTATTTAGAAAAATCTAATTTTGTGAACCCTAATATTTTAAGCCCTAATTATGTATAAATCCCTAATTATGTAAAAACCCCTAATTATTTATAATCAAAATATGTGAAGATTTATGTGTGGAAATATTATCTTTTCCAAAGGATGGTGAAACCTACATTGTCTAATGAAATGCCCCTTCAACCCCAAGTGGTTTTAGGACCTTTGATAGATGGGGGTTAGATTTATTTAGTCCCATTGGTCCTATTGATAAACCTTCTCAAGAAAAGGAGTAAATTCTAGTTCAAATTTATTGTGTTACTAAATGGGTAGAATTTGAAGCCTTATCACTTGATATTGAGTAAAAGGTTGTTGATTTCTTATACTACAAGATCTTGAAATATTTTGGTCACCAAGAGTAATAGTTTCAAATCAAGGACCTCATTTACATCTAAAATGATTCAATCCTTCATAGAACACTACTAGATCATTCATAAGAAGTCATCAACTTAGCATCCTCAATCTAATGATCAATTTTAAGTCACCAATAGAGAATTAGAGAACATCTTGATGAATTTGGTATATATCATTAGAAAATATTGGACAAACAAGTTACCTAAATCAATTTGATCCCACAACACAACATAGAAGTCCACTATATAATTTATTGATAAAAATTTGTATATGGGAATAATACATTACTTCCAATTGAGTTTGAGTTTCAAACATTAAGAGTAATAATGAAGGTATATATGAACTTGATAGAATCACAAAAAGACATAATTCTTTAATTAAATAAGTTATATGAGATGAGGATTGAGGCATTGTAGCATATATATCTTCTTCAAAATTAGAGGAATGCATGGCATGACTATCACATTAAGGAAATACAATTAAAATAAGGAGATCAAGCCTTATTATTTGATTCAAATTACCAAAATTTAAAAGTTAAAATCTATACTAGATGGTTAGGTCCTTACCAAGTTAAAAAATATTTTTGATAATATATTTATTTAGTTATTCCTAATCAATGTCAATAGGAAGACACTCTTAGTAAATGGACATAGATTGAGTACATACCATCAACCTCATAGCAACGATGATTTCTACAATTAGATTCAATCTTAAAAGGAATTTCATTATATGGAAGAACCTTGTTATTCCATCATAACCAAATGATGATATTTTGAGTCTAATAAAGGAAGAGGATTGAAAATCAATAAATGGAAATCCTCATCAAAAAATAATGAATTAAAAAAAACTAGAAAAAAAAATTAAAATGGTGAAAAAGTTGAAAACCAACAAATGGCCACTTTTTCAAGGAATAAATAAATAAAAATAGAAATATTAATTGATTTGTATAGTACTCTAAATTTACTTATGTGTGTTTCTCATCCCAATACATGTGGAAATATTAATAACAGTAACAACCATAGGTATTTTAAGATATAAATATTTCATTTTTCTTTAAGTAGGATTAATTTTGAGTTTTAAATGTCATTTAATATCCATATTTCAAAAGGGTTTATTATAAATAAGGATATCCCAAAATGGGGAGTCTTCTAGAAAAGGGATCTCTAAAAAGGTTTTTTTTCAAAAATAGAGTGAAGTGATATATTATTAAGAAATTTTTTTTAAAAATCATTAAAAAGGACATGATTCCATTTTTATGACACACTCAAAATCATTCAATAACAAAAGGTACATTTAAATGGTAATGATGAAAATGACTATTTGTGGCATGAAGGAAAGGACATCATGGTAAATAAATGGAGAAATAATAGTAGAATTGGCATGAAGAAGAAGGGTAAATATGGATTTGAGTCACCTCAAGTATCTCCATATGTTTCAATCATTTTTTTCCTTCCCAAAACATGTCTAATATCATAACCAACCTATCTAAAAGATCTAGAAAATTAATTATAGTCTATTCCTCTTTGTAACTTGCTTTTTTCCCAAGTGAATTATGTTTTCATCTTCTATCAAAACCCTACTAATATCTCTCTCAATTGTTTGTAAGGATATCTATAAGGTTTTAAGGATCTTTCATAGACTTTGCATATGGGGTAGAATAAAAAATAAAAGCTTGAATTAGTAGGGCTTCTACCACAATATGAAATTATGGCTAAGGTGCCTAAATATGTAGGATGGTTGGATTTACTAAAATAATTCTTTGGTTATGATGATTATTTGGTAGAAGAGTCTATTATAAATCTTTAATAAAATCATTCCATAATGAGGGGATCCAAATTCTATTCAGTTACTCTATCATCAACCAACTATCTAGGATTCCTAAGACAAAAATTGTACCTAGTAGGAGGATCGTCATTCAAAAACTTGATTCAAATTTTTCATATAAATAGGTCCATAACTAAGTTATTAATTATGTGTTTATCAATGGGATTAAGAGATAAATTATTCCATTACCTTGGAGGATCGTAGCCTATTAGGTCATCAAGTTATTCACATGTAATGGGCAGCATAGCTCACTAGGAGGAGATGTAATGAAAATTATGAATCATCTCAAGCATGGATGAAAGAAATATGAATGGAGGATAAACATGTAATATTTTATTTATGGTACCAATAATGTTATATAATATTTTTTTTCAATATGTGGCATCTATTAGACATCATGGGTTTATATAACTAATATGCCAACATCATTTCTCAAAGAAGGTAAAAGGGAATCCAAATGGGATGAATTTTTTCAAGGTAAATAAAATAATAATAATAATAAGATAAAGATAATACCACTATATTCCTCTATTACACCTTCATATGGCCTAAAGGAAGAAACTAAAAATGGTGATCCATTTCCAAAACCAACAAAGAAGAGAAGAGGTAAAAAATAAAGGCCTCCAAAGATAATTCCAAAGAAACTTCATACCTTGGTACTACATACATACCTTTTATGGAAATACTTGATGATGAAGAGGAAGTTATGAATATCTCTCAGCCTAAGTTCTTGAAAATATTTCTTAGGGTAAAAAAATATCCAATTAGGGAGTCACTACCACAAAATCAACCATGGATATGAAAATGATGCATCCTTGATGAAGAAGATGATATTGATATAAGATAACATGATGCAAAACCACTTGGAAGTCTAAGCCAAGAGTAACATGTTGAAGCTCTAAAAGATTTGGAGGATAATAAATAATAATAATAATAATAGGTTATGGATGAGCCATCTAAATGAATAAGATAATTTGAATCCATAATAGAATAATTTATAGTTGAGGAATTACTATAAGAGTCTCCCTCAACCATTCTTCATCTAAGACATTAGTAGATAAAGGAAAATATAATGGTGGAAGACAAAGAACAACCTTCCAATATTGATGAGGAAGAGTAGATGCCATAATCCATGGCATTGTAAAGAGTAGAAGTACCCATGAGACAACAAGTGGAGGAAATATTATTCTTAAAATAAAAACTACAAGGTAAGGAATAATCTATTTTATCTTTAAAATAGTAGTTAGGAGAAATAAAAAATTATACCCTTATTAAATCTAGTGAAATACCTCACTTGAAAATTTAAAAAAAAAACAATACCCATAGACCAATTAGACCATCATGTGTAAACCTAATTGTATTATGATGACATCATGGATACTTGGGAAAAAACCTATCAAACCCTAAGGGAGGTGAGAGAAGAAAAAAATTTAAGAATTAATTTTGAGAAATAAAGGAAATAAAAGGAAAAAGTAGAATCCATATTATAGATAACTTGTGAACTAGGGGTAAAACTTTTTATTTTTACAAGACCTACCACTAGGAATGGCTCTTTTGATAAGAATAATTCTATAGATGGTAGTCGTTGATAATTTCATGTTGGTTACCACATTATTTACAAAATGATAAATAATTTATCGATGATTATCAAAATAGTCTACCTAAGTAACAAAACCTTTTGTCTAAGTTCTATTTTTGAAACTTTCTCTTAGGAAACATTTTATTTTCTAATTAATTTTTTTATGGTCAAAGCTTATCTTAAGGCTTTCACTTCTACATTTAAAAATTAGATTAAATGAAGGAATATGATAGAGGAATATTTTGTGTATGTCAGAACTATTGGAATCTACATGAGGCCTAAATTTATCAATCCAACTAAGTTAACCAAGGCCTTCCAAAATAATTTATATATCCATATGATTAATAAACAGTGTCCAACCATATTAAGGAAATTCATCTCCAATTTTGATGAGTATTCTCAAAGTAATTTTATTATTTTCCTTGTTGCTTATGATCAAAGGTGGTATACATTGAGTATTAATTTGAAGAGAAGGGAATCCATTTCTCCCAAAAACCTAAAATGGTGTTTCAGGATATCTAGAGCTATCATAGAGCTAATACAACAATTTTGAAAAGCATATGGTAAATAATGGATTGGCATGTGATATAGGCTATCATTAATTTCAACCCTATACCTTCATATAAAAATACAATAGCCTAGGTATAAGATCATTTTTAAATATGGAAGACCAAAATTAGAGAATATAAAGGTTACATCAACATATTACAACTATATTTAGATTGATAATTATGACCTTATAAATAACCTAGGATATATTGTGTCAATCAAGGAATAGAGGAAATCTTAGCTTAAAATAGGACTTACAAGAAATTAAGTGTGGGAGATGTGATGAGCCCATAAAATGGATCATTATATCCAAGTAATTACCTCATTATTACCCTAAAAGGCTTCATTTTAAGTGTATTTATATGTGCATAATATAAATCATTACTAGTCCAAAGTATAAAATGAGTATTTTACCTTAGTTATTTTGTGTAAGTTATGGTTACTTGTTAAAACTACTTTGTTATAACATTTACATAGAAATCCACTAGTACTTTATCTACAGGTCATATGAACATGTTATAGTCAAATAAAATGTTTTTTTTAGTAGAATAATCCTAAAACCTAGGCCTAAACCAATTCCATAGTTCCCCAGACTAGTTCTAGGGATCACCAGTCTAGCTTTGAAGATCACTAATCTGGCTCCAAAGATCACTTGTCTGGATCTAGAGATGCTTAGAAATAGTTCTGAAGAATTATACAATCTTGAAAAAGGACACTTGAATATTACAAAAGACACACATGATTTATAATCATCATTCTAATATATATTTAGAACAATTATAGAAGCTATAAATACACTTTCAAAAAATAGTATTTCTATTTTTAGCCATGGTATTTATAAAAAAATTCCAATGATCAAATGTAAGTACTTTGTTTTGATATGCTATCTGATGAGGATTAGATAGATATGAACTATAAAATAATTTACAACTGATAGTATTCTTAGAATCACATGTGAAATATAATCCAATGATTTTTCAATTGTTTCCTTATAATGTGGAAAATAGGTTGTTATATTTTATTTTATAATAAAAATGGTCCTAGTTAGTTTTGATCTTGTTAGGTTATTATACATTTTGATAAGATATTTTAAAAAAATTTGATATATAAATAAAACACTTTTGAGTAAGAGAATAATAAGAGAGATAATTAAGATAGACATAAGAATACTATGATCAAGTGTGACTTTTAATTTCCAACATTGTAAACATTTCTAGAAGTAAATAGAAATTGATTTTATGAAGCTTCCAAAAATCTAGTTGTGTTTCAATCCTATTCTAAGGGAGAGAAAGGTTTGAATCAACCAATGAAGTAAGATATGTGTTTCATATTTATGTTTATTTCATATTTTAGAGTGTCCAAAGATCACCAGTATAGATTCAAAGATCATCAGTTTGGCTCCAAAGAGTACTAGTTTGGCTCTAAAGATGCTTAGAACTAGTTTTCAAGACGTATAGAATCTTGGAAAATGACACTTGAAGATGAAAAAAAGACACACATGATGGATAAAAAGTATTCTAATATAATTTTTGGAATAATTCTAGAGTCTATAAATGGACTTTGCTATTGTCAAATAGGAGTGTAACCCTTGTGAGAATGTGTGCTTCTTCCCACTCCTACTAAAAAATGGAATATATCCAAACTATGGATGACTTCGAGTTGGAGAAAATCTCCAAATATAGGTATTATTCTCTTGATTCACTCACTAAAATTGATTCTAATCCTACTTACTACTGATTTCTTGACTAAGGGAAAGGTTGAAGGGATAATGTTTGAATTGGAATTGACATGAAAACTTGAAATAAAAGTGATGAACCAACATTTATGACCACTTATTATTTCAAATAACACTCTTATAAATCAAATAATCTTACACACATTCAATTCAGTTTAGTTCTATGGCTTCTACAATAATGTTTCACACAAAGGCCTCAACAACACTCACTCTTAGCATGAATGGAATGAAATTTTATTGAATTCATTTCCATGTTTGGACTGATATTTAGCCTAGGTACTTAATATGACCTATTAAAATCAAATATCCTATTAAAATTTTTTAAAAACTAGATATTAACGTAGGAAAATTATTGATTCACTAAGTAATGTCAATGGAGATCACACATACACTTCACACAACAACCTAAAAATGGAGGAAATCAGCTTCTTCTTACTTCAAAAGGTGTAATACAAAATTTTGGTAACCTTTCAACATAGCCAAAGCATAAAAGTGATATGTTAATGATTGAGAATAAGATACAAATATTAAAAGAGTAGAAGAGGGGAGACAAAGTAGCCCCAAAATAAGGGTGACTCACTTGTTCTTAAACCTTTCAAATACTATGTAGTAGTTCCTAGATTTTCTCTCTCTTTCCTTCTAAAAAATGGAATAGGGGTTATATATATACATGTTTGGAATTATTTAATAAGTATTGATCATTTATTGGTGAATTTTGACCCATACAAGTACCTATATCTTTTCTTTCATATCATATATATTAGCTTGCAAGTCTTCCTTGATGAAGAAGTATTCTTCCATGAAAATAGGTCTTCATGTCCTTATTAAATATTCAATTTAATACTTATCCTCAAAAATTTATGATGTCTCTCCACTTTTTTGGTGCTATTATAAGGATTTTAAGACCTCTTTGACCTTTTCAACTTGACTTGGCATAGGAGAGAGGAAAGGTCTCCTAGGATTGTTTAAGACTTCTTCAACCATTTGAATGCTTATTAACATTTACTCTTGAATTTTTATTTATCTCCAAGTGGTTTATAAGGTGAGAAGGAACCTTCAAAATCTTATTTAGACACCTAAATCTAGCCACTAATAACATCCAATTAAGCTTTTGACCAATTTCCATTGAAGTGCACAATTTGGCCTAAAAACACTAAAACATGCTAAATGATGTGAAACTAACATATTCAAGTATTGATTTTGGCTAGAGTATCATTAAATGGGGAAATTTAATTTATAGGCCAACTAATTTTGATCAAATCATTTTGAGTCAAAATGCCAATTTTACACCTGGGTGCTCTAGATTGATATTTCCTATCAAATCTCTTATACAAGATAGGTGCCTTTGTTATTTTGTATTGGAAACATCATAAATATGTTAATGGTTACAAAACATATAATATTGACTTCCAATTCTAATCCATTCAAATTTTGGACCAATAATAAGGCATTCTAATCAATTTGAGTAATTTGTACACAAAGTACTTACTCATGCTTCAGAGCTAATTAAACTAAATTAGGGCCTAATTAAGAATTCCATGGAAACTTATTAAATACTTGTTTTTATAAATGAATATTGAATATATACATCATCAGGTGACCTCATTTCTTGGGAAGACATCCCTAGGCCATAAATGGCATAAATAATAGGATCATGCCTCCCATGACTCATCAAAGCCCTCCATGCCTCTTAATTGATCCTCTATCCCAAATATTGATGAGCCTATTTATCAAATTTAATTACATAATTTGATTAATCCTTATCCACATATCTCAATCATGAGATGGATATTTCAAGTTGATTCTACCCATTTTTAAAAATCTATAAATAGGAGGCCTTACCACATGAATTTTAAGTCTTGATAATGTAAAGTTATAATGCATAAATGATTCAAAAATCTATTTTAATTATTGTTACCATGAAAAATTGATTCCAATCCAAGCCAATCCAAATCCAAAGGTGGCAAGAGGAGGTGGATGATATTCAAGCTTTCATTGATGTAGACTTCATGAGCACAAACTAAGCAAGCCACTACTACAATATCATTTGGAGTATCCAAGGAAGGTGAATGATTCTTGTTTTTCCTTAATTTTTAGTTATGTTTGTCATTTTTTTTAAAAATTAATCTCACTTTAGTAACTAGGCATGAAGGTGTTAGTTTAGTGTGTGTTTTGTCAATTTATTTTATTCATTTTCTCACTAACACAATACTAATCTCCTCTTCTTAGTCAAATTCCTAGTTCACATAATAGCATACTTGATGGGATTGAATAGCTTCACAAAATTGATCATAATTCTCCCTTGATAAAATCATTAACTTTTGTTATGTATAATCTTAGAGTGGGAGACTCAAAAGAGTGAAAAAATCAATAAAATCACATTTTTTCATAAGTGGCAAGTTTGACTAGATGCAGTCACATAATTGTCTTGAAACTCATGATATTATCATTCAGACTCATGGTATTATGCTTATCCATTTTTATTTTTGGACTAACTTGTGTTTTTGTGTAGGGTTAACAATATCACTACTTTATAAGTCACAAGATTGCTTTGCATCTCATGGGGTTGCTTAACTAAGTCACGGTATTATCTAACTATTAGTAATTAAGTAACAATACCATAACTCATGAAGTGGTAGGATTATCTTGATAATAGTATGATTCTTAAACTAAGTCATGGTATTGTGACCAAACTACCTATGGTTTACAATACCATAACTTTTAAAGTTGTGGGATTGTCCTGCAAGTAGTGAGATTGTCTTTCAGAGTCACAATATTATGACTAAATGGTTAGTGGTTAGTTACAATACCACAACTCTTAAAGTTGTGGGATTGTCCTACAAGGAGTAGGATTTCTTTGTAAAGTAGTGGAATTTCACCATTATGTCAACCAAGAGCTCATTTTCCTAAGTTAATTATTTCATCTTTAAAAATGATTCAAAGCTAAACCACATGCTAACATTTTTCTTACAAGACCAACTTGGAAAATTACTAAAACATGTTTAAATCATCTTTTGTATTCTTTAAAATGAACCAGGAACATTATTTTGGTGATTAATATAGCATTTAGCTACTTAAGTAAGTTTTTAGCATAATTTTCAAAGTTTACCATTTTAAGACCAAAGGGTCAAATGAACACCACCAAATCTTTCATTTGGGATTAAAATTGAACACACTTGTCAATTTCACTTTCATTGTTCCAATTAGAACTTTATTTTCACAAAATACAAGTATGTTGCATGTATGATATTCCATTTCTCCCCTTTAGGGAACCCTTGAAATCAAAAATAGTTTCCTTATTTACAAATTTCCTAGTCCAAGGCATATAAATAACATCATCTAAATCACTCCCCAAAAACTCACAAAAGTATTGGGTGACCATGATAAAGACCCTAAAGTCTTTATATTTTATGCTTTCTTTATTTCATGTAAACTTGGCTTGTTAAGGGGACATCATTACTTCTCACAAGTTCTTTAGGGAAGCTTTGACCCAAGGTTTCATCTCTCGGCATTGACTTTATTTGGCTCCATATTGGAATTGCACATAGGACGTAGTGGCACATTGGACATCACACTACACTGAGTGAATAATAGGATTTAGGGGTTTCAAAAAGGACTAGACAATTTTGTAATAAGCCAAGTGGTATAGACCCAAAATCCATTCTTTTCTTTTGCATTATTTGATGTGAAAGTCATTATACAATTGATTCGCCTAGAACTTTCAAAAACTTATTGATCTTAGACAAATCCCTACTTTCCATGGAAGTGTTGTTGGTTCAAGGTGTGCCTCAATGTCCATGTCATAGTAATTTCATTTGAGAGAAGGGTGGTGTAAAAACCCTACTATATAATGTGCATTTACTTTTGGATAAACACTTAAAATCCTCTCAAAATGATGTATATTGATGGATTCCAATAATTCCAAGTAACCTTGTTAGTTTAGGATCTAAGAATGACTAATTAGTTGATTTTATCCTAGATTAAAGTCTTAGTTGGAGTAAAAAATTGGTGTAAACAAATGAATCAAACCAAACACATGGTCCCCAATTTGTTTGAAAAAGGAGGAGTTATGCTGCCCACGTGAATCATCAATTTGCCTTGTTCAAAGTTCATCAAAACTTGGATTCATATTATTCACTTTGGCACAGTTATATTGCCCAATTTAGTCTAGACCTTTTTCAGATTTTGTTTAAGTCCTTCATTTATAATCTAAATTTTAAATTTCACCTTTATAAGTTCATAGGGTTGATATGTTAAGTGGATTTTCCATTTTCAATAAACTTGAGGGAACTTAGGTTCAATTTCCAATTTGGGTTCAAGGTCATTTAAGACTCCTGATCATTATCACCACTTGATATACTTAAGCCATTTTGTGTTAAACACTTGAACTTTGAGTCTATGCACCACAAAATTTTGAGTCAATAAAGGTAGTGTTATGCTATCAAATTTTTGACAAATTATCTTTGCCTTAGAGAGTTTTTGAAACAAGCATTTTGTCACATCTTTTGATAGTCTAGCATTTTTACGCTACTCAAGTCATTTCACCATTGTTTCAAAGTACCTTTTTTCATAGAGTCCAAGTTTTTTTCAACCAATCTTGGTATACCTTTAGTAAAATCTTTGTCTAGCATGGTCACAATGTTCACGTTTTATCTAGCTTATTTGTTACAAAGAGCCTAGTTTTATGCCATCATTTGCGAGAAAATAAACTATTCCAAAGTGCCTATTCATTTCATGCTTCATACATAGTTGGTCAAATTTATATCCAAAACTCAAATGCCTAGTGTTTGTTATAAGTGTTACAAATCCATTAGATTAAAACTTTCATCTATTTTAAAGTCTAGATTTTGATGTCATTTGGACAAGAGTCCTAACACATGCCTTGTTTGAGCCTAGCTTTTAACGTCACATTTCACCAAAAGACCTAGAAAATTTTACTTTTCCTAGATTAGAATGATTTGAAACACTTCAACCTTAGAGTTTGGCATTTTTATTTTTAATCTATTTACTTGCTTATCTTTGTGTAAAACGTGAAGCATTAGATACTTAATGCTAGCTTGTTTTCTCAAAAATCTTTGCATAAATATTTTTTATCCTTTTGATGATTCTAGACCAAGTTTGAACATCAAATTTTATACATTACCTTTTTAGAGTTTGTAGATCTCTTTGATATTTTATTGCAAAAACATTTACTATGGATCCCAACATATACTCATACACTCATAGTGGACTCATGTACAATCCAGGGATTACTAATGTGGTTACATAGGAAGAAATGGTACAATACCCCTACATAGATAATATTGATTATGAGATAGATTCTTATCCATATTTAAAACTCAATTATGGGAACAAAGACAAGATCCATTAGCTAACTATTTGGTTAATACACCACCTTATTCAGAACATGACCAAGAACAAACTATACAATACCTACAGTTGATGAACCAATTCTACAATAGTCATGCTCTATTAATAAACCTTTCACATATGATCCATTTTTATTTGATCATCATTTATTGGAGAAAAAATATTAGATTTTGGTTAGATCCATAGAGGTAGGGGCCAAGTTTCTAGCCAACTTCCCTAATGAGAATCTACCAAGCCTATTAATAATGCCCCACAACATAATTTATGATCAATATGATTCTTCTATAAAGCCTTTTTCTCTAGTAAAAACAACATATTAGGACCCTAATATGACTAACAAATTCAAAAACCTCATGGAAGACCACTTTAACCAAATGTAGATGGCATATCAAACTTGGCTAAATCTAGCACACAGTTTAAATCACATGAACATGGTGAGAAAACCTCTTATTGACTTAGTTCCTTCAATAAGAGTTTTGATAGAGTTAACTAGTTAATAAAATCAAAGTTTAGACCCATTCATGATAAACATTTTATTAGAAAACTTGTTGCATATGTCCATTATTGAAGAAGTGTCTTCTGCTTCTACACATAATAATGAGCAAAATATAGTGGATAATGTACAAGCAACATCCAATCCAAATCAAAGTGGTACTAATGCATAAAAAAATAATCAACAACATGTTCCTATAGTTAATATCATGAGTGGACCATCATACTAGGGATTAGGATTTTCTACATCTTAACCTCAACTATTTGTTTTATCAACCGTACAACCAATAAGATTAGGTAGTCAAATAGTACCCAATGTCACACCTCAACAAAAAATTGTGATGAATACTACTCCTTAATAAGGGATGAGTAGTATTCCACAAAAATAGGCATAATATAATGTACCAACATAATAGATATCAAATATATTACTACCTCAACAAGGGGTAACTAATGTTCCACCTCATCACGTAGTGGTAAATACACCTCCTCAGTCGTAGACCAATGTACCAATACAAAACCAAATGATGACTATCCAAAAACATGTAAATATTGGTCAATGATAGATTCCAAATCTTCAACATGCTTTCACTTCCCAGAAAATATTCATGCAATAAGGAGGCTCTCATGTTTCTCAAGTACCTACTAGACAACAATCAATTCAAAATGTGCCACAAGTTCAAAGATAGGGTCTTGGTCCACAAGTTCCCACTCAACAACAAGGTTTGATTAGTCAACAACATGTCCCTTTTCAACCATAATAGGCACAATATAGTTATATCCCTCCATCCCAACCACAAAATCCAAGTCAAACCTTCATAGCCAACCCAACTAGAATATCACACAATAATATGTGTAATTTCAAGTACATCCTAATCCATATATGCATATTCCTAGTTCTTTTCCTAACCAAACCAATATACCCTAATAGATATCTCCATCATACCCTATTCAAAGTGTCCCACTTATGGCCTCATAACCATCTACCCAAACCAATATTCTCCCTCAAACCAATGTTCCTTCCAATTTCATATCCTAGGAATTATAGTAAATAAAGGATGTAATTTATGCCATTCAGGTTGGGAAATAGACTAAAAATTTTAAGTTTTATGATGTGTGTTCTTATCCATTCAACATAGATTACTTACAGATACCATTTCCTCAAGGATACGAATCACTAAAGTTCAAAAAATGCAAAGGGAAAGGTGACCCTAAGGCCCATTTAACCGAGGTCTTTGTCACATGTCAACCAGTGACATATAACAATATATACCTTTTATTTTTATTTCTAATGAGCTTGGTTGGACAAGCCTTGGAGTGCTTCTTAAATTTTCCCAAGAATTTAGTAACAAATTTTGATGATCTTTCTGATAAGTTTGTGTAAGACTTTTCCTACAATTTCAAAGATGAGATTTCATTCATTGACTTGACACAAGCAAAAAAAAAGGTTGGTGAGAGTTTTGTAAGTTATCTATAGTGATGGAGAGCCCTTACAAGCTGATTAACCCATATTTTACCATATAAATAATTAGTCACTATGTTTACTAAAAAATTTCATAGTGAGATAGTTTATCATTTGGAACTATAATGTGTACATACTTTCAAGGAGATCATCAACAAAGGCTTGTTGATTAAGTGATCCCTTATTAATAAAGGGATCATCAATATTACTTCAACTAATTAGAATAAAGGTACCAATTAGAGAAGTGGGAAAAACCAACATCCAATCCAAGCACAAGCACCATAACTAGTATAGGCCAATAACCAAGATAGACCAAAGTAATTCAACCATAATAGGAATGTTGTGGGAAATGGAGTAACTAAGTCACATCATGTCCAAATAGTGTAAACATCATCTACACCACCTTTTTATCTTACTCCTACCCAACAACCTTTCCAACCAATGCCACAAGCACAACCACCAAGACCTACACAAAAAATACAACAACCTTTGCCATTGCAAACCCCTCCTCTAATGAAAACTATGCCTACATATTGTGTCTTTAGTGAACTAGGAGAGCCTATTGAGTCTATATTTTTTTAACTTGTTATTTTTAATCTAATTAGTTGGCCTATACCAAAGCATTATCCACAAGGCATTCCTTATCTTGATTGGTACCATGAAAATGAATTATGTGAATATCATCGATTCAATGGGCAT
The DNA here is from genome assembly GCA_037957365.1 of Torreya grandis. Lineage (NCBI taxonomy): Eukaryota > Viridiplantae > Streptophyta > Pinopsida > Cupressales > Taxaceae > Torreya > Torreya grandis. The sequence continues at coordinate 1,302,938 of JARHVA010004026.1, read as the reverse complement.
AATCTACAAAGATGTGTGAAAATGAAGCATTTGATTGATAATATGTTAGATAATGGGTAGATAACATTAGATAATGGTGCTTACACCTCCAATCAAACTTTTGGGATTTATCAAAACCCCTTTCCCCAACATAACATATATCATTAGCATAATAATCAGTAATAACAATAACAACACCAACTGATGTAATAACAATATCAAAATCAAAGGCTAAACTAGAAGAATCAATAGTAGAGCCCACAATGTCAGAATAATAGACAAAACCAAGATCAGAATGGTAACAACTAAAAAACCTACCATATAGTTTCACATGACTACAATAGGGTTGTAGGTCATATTGCAAGGGGTAGCATTAATACCATCTCCATTAATCCTAGACCGAGCACTAATCAATCTAGACCATTGATAAACAATACCACTCAACCAAATTACATGGACAATCTTGATTTAACCTATGACCACACACAAGTGAACCAACAAATTGGGACTTCCACTTTTAGACCTTATATTGATAATTCACCCTTGCCACATGACCACATATAAGTGCATTGGCAACTGAGACTTATCTTATCTGGTCCCACATTATTCCCAAAATTTGTTAACAATTATGGTCTAGCATCTAATCTTGATTATGCAATCACAACTTAGAGGTCAAATATTACTATCTTAGGCCCAAAACCATCTACCACTTTGCCTATTATCCAACTAACCATTCAGCCTCAGAATAAACCATTCACCATTGACCAAGACAAGAAGTTTGATATTGTGAAACAATTATAGAAGACACTATCACACATTTATATTTTAGATTTGATGCAAACATCAACAATCCACAAGAACATTTTTAATGAGTTTTTAACCCAATCCACTATTGCTAGTGACATTTCCCTTGATAAATTTTAAGCTTTGGTTGGACACCTAGCTCCAGCCCAAAAATTCACATTCAACTAAAATGATATGTCTTCCCTTGACCTACTCCATAATAATCCATTATACATATAAGTTTATATAAAGTGTCATAAAGTGAAACATGTCCTTATAGATAATGGATCAAGCCTCAACATAGCATCTCTAAAGCTCATCAAGCTTTTTGGGTACACAATGGTAGATCTCCAACTAGAAATGATAACTATCAAAACTTATGATAATCAGTAAAGAGAATCATAAGGTACCATTAGCTTACCAATTATCATTGGGCCTTTGACCCATGATATACTTTGCCATGTTCTTGATCTTGAGTTGTCATATAATATGCTTCTAGGTAGGCCTTGGTTACATGATATTCATGTAGTCCTGTCAATGTTGCATTAATGTATCAAGTTCTCCCACTCAAGTATGGAAGTGAATATTCTAAGAGATTTGCACCCATATGAGCACTACAAACATATTGAGTTTGAGTTTTAAATATACATTGACCAATATGGTGTGAATCTAAGTTCCAAGTAGGATAAATGAAAGGCCATACTTATTTATCCTTCATAAGATAATTGCATAGATCATAATACCTTCGATTCCCTTTTCCACATGCTACCTCCTAAAGCTTCCAATCATTTCACTATTTCAGATAATGGCCTAGGGGAGTATGTGACCCATGATACCTTCCATATTTATAATCTTACTCAAAATCTAAATACCTTTAGATGACATAAAAATAACCCACACATGAATTGGAAACAAAGGAAAAAAGATAAGGGACCTATCATGTTTGTATTAACATTTGGCCTTAAACTTGAACCTCTTGAAGGTGATGAATCATGGTTATACAATGAAAACCAAGCTAATTTTTATAAAAGTGCAAAGTATCCTATTCCTAATAAGATCATGGAGCATCAATATTATGAAGGAAGAGGCCTTAGATTGAATCAACAAGGAACCATTGAGATAATTTCCATGACTAAGTACAAAAAACCCTATGGAATTGGATTTAAAATACATGGGGCTAAACTCACATATCTTGTTCAAGTTACATTATCGATGGCTAGTGATGATGATGCTAACAATGAAATAAAGTTTGCTCATAGCCTCACCTTTGAGACTAACCTATTCAATAATCATGCCATTTGTACCCTTACCCTAGTCATTCATCACAAGCCATTGCCATTATACTATCCCCAACTAATAGATTGGGACCAACAAGAATCTAATTTGTTGATTGATGAGTTTTAGAATGATGAGGCATTCTATGATTTTTTAGCCCTTAGATACAATGTTTCGTTAGGAGATCATAAATCAAGATTCTCAATTACATTAGATCTTGAAGCCTATTTTGGAGAGTAGGTAAACACCCTTAGCCAAAAAAATAATAATAAATTATTGAGGTCCCAAAGTGAAAACCTCTTCGAGGTGATTTTTGACTAGGGAAAAAGTAAAGATAAAGTCTAATCTAGTGGTGAAAACCTATTTTAGGCATCATTATATGGGGGTGTTCATTCTTCTTCAAATTTAGACTAGGAGACCACCAATGATGAACTTTTCTATGGGTCTGAGTTTTGTTTTACACAATAAAAAGTGTTTGATCGAATTCTTTAAGAAATTTTTACTATTTTTGTCACATGGCCAGATCTCCCATTGGTGGACTTAGATTCATCATGCCTAGGATATGTTAAAGAGAAAGTCCTAATAGAGGACCTTAATATAGTCCAACAGTTCAAGTCTTTGCCTACTAACCTAGAAGATGGTTTGACCCTTCTAGTTGAAGATACAACAAAAGTAAACATTAGGACTCCATTGGACTTGAAATGGATAAAATTAGGCATGTCCTTTATTGTGGAGGAACATAAAGTCTTTACAGTTCTATTGTGAGAATTTATAGATATCTTTACATGGGCTTATTATGGCATGCTAGGTTTGGACCCTACCTTGGTTTTACACCACCTTGTGGTTAATCCTAATGCCAAATCAATGAAAAACAAAAGATACATCAAATGCATCTTCACATTGATATCTTGGTAAAGTAGGAGTTGGAAAACTCTTAGAAGAAGGATGTATCTAGTCCATTGACTACTCAGAAGGATATCTTATGTTTTACCTATTATAAAAAAACCTAAAGGAATCATAATCTATACTAATTTTTGAAACATAAACAAAGCTTTACCTAAGGATGAATTTCCATTACCTAATATTGACATGATCATTGAATCCATAGTGGGTTATGAAATGCTTTTACTCATGGATGACTTTTCAAGATACAACCAGATCACCAAGAGGACCAACATAAAATAGAATTCACCACTCCATGGGGAACATTTTGTGATTAGGTAATGCCATTTGGTCTTAATAATTCTAGACCTACATATAAAGGGCCATGACTATCATATTCCATGATATGATACATGATATTATTGAAGACTATGTCAATGACATATTAGGAAAATCCAAGACTAGGGCCGACCATCCAAAAATTGCTATGTAGGATATTTGAAATATTGTGAGAGTAAAAAGTCAGAATCAATCCAAAGAAATGTGTGTTTGTAGTAACCTCAAGCAAATTACTTGGATTCATCATGTCTTGTAAAGGCATTAAAGTTGATCTAACCAAAGTCCATGGTATAATCAAGATCTAGTCAATCCGATGTTTCATCTCTTAATTAACAGACAAGTGTCATCTATTTACACATCTTCTAAAGAAGGGATTTGTATTTCATTAGGATGACCAATACTAAATAGATTTTTAACAACTCAAGGACTATTTAGTTAATCTACCTATTTTATTGCCTCCTATGCCAGGAACGTCATTCTTGTTGTATCTATCATCTACCAATAATGCCTTGGGGACACTTTTGGCTCAACATCATAACAATGGAAAAGAGTGTGGAGTATACTACTTAAGTCATACCTTGGTCACATATGAACACAATTATGCACCTATTGAAAAATCTTGTCTAGCCATGGTCTTCATTGCTCAAAAAATGTGCCATTACATGTTGAATAATAAGGCCATGGTCATTTTAAAAGTAGATCCACTCAAGTATCTACTATCTAAAATATATTTACAAGGTAGAATGGCCAAATGGATCATGATTCTTAGTGAGTTTGACATAGAGTATGTCAATCAGAAGGTAATCAAAAGATAAGTCCTTACTTATCAACTTATTGAAGCACCCCTTGCAGACACAAATCCACTCACATTTCATTTTCCTGATGAATCCATAATGACCATCATTGACACACCTCTTGAAGAGAATCATTGGAATATATGTTTTTATGGTTCATTTACTACACATGGATTGGGAGTAGGCCTCTTATTTATTACACCATAGGGGGATCTAATCCCTAAATCATTTAGAATCAATTTTCCTTATACAAACAACATGGCCAAGTATGAAGCACTTATCACAAGAATTCAATAGGTAGTATATTAGAACATATCTCATCTCTTAGTTTATGGTGATTCTTAATTAATCATCAATTAGGTTACAGACCATTTCCAAACCAAAGATGACATGCTAGTTCCATATAAGGCTATAGTCGATATCCTAAAGCAGCAAATTACAAATATTCAATTCGATCATATACCAAGTTCTAGTAATAAAACTACAAATTCCATGGCTAATATCAACTCTCTAGTTTGACAAATAGACAAAGTGAGAGAATATCAGTTCCTTGTTAAAAAATTATTCTCACCAGCTCATGAACCTTCAAGCATTGTAATGATTTGTGATATTTTTGGTCCTAATTCTATCTAGTACTTAGACCTTTAAAATTACCTTCATGACCATGTTATACCACCTAACCTATCTTGAAAATAAACCAAAGCCTTTATTCATAATTTCACTCATTATACTCTACTTAGATCCACCCTTTACCACCATAGTTTTGATATAACTCTACTTCATTGTTTAACTTTGACAAAGTCTACACTAGTGTGAAGAGAAGTTAATAAAGGAGTATGTGGAGGTAATTTTAGTAGGGAAGTTCTATCTAAAAATATTTTATATAATAGTTATTATTGGCCCATGATGGATGCAGATATAGTTGTATATGTAAAGAAGTGTGACAAATGTCAATAACATGCTAATTTGAATCATTCCCTAGCCCAAACTCTGAAACCAATGTTGACACCATGGCCATTTTCTACATGGGGACTCAACCTCATTTTGAAGATAGAACCCACTTCATCTAATGGCCATAAACATATCCTTACCACCACTAATAGTTTCACTAAGTGGGTTAAAGCTAGACCCCTCACTTATGTGACTGGAAAGCAAATTTCCAAGTTCATCTTGAACCATCTCATTTTTTGCTATAGTATCCCCTCTGACATTATATCTGATAATGGAGGATCATTCAAGAATAAGGATTTTGACAAGTTGTGTACTGAATATAACATCATACAGCATTTTTCTACAGCATATTACCCTCAAGGTAATGGCCAGGCTGAAGCATTGAACAAAACTATTGTCAATATTCTCAAAAATATTATCAATGATGTTAGTCATGATTGACACCTATAGATATTCCCCACCCTTTGGGCATACCATACCAATCATGATACCCCCACAAGAGCCACTCCATAGTCACTTGTTTATGGTAATGAATCCATCCTTTGAATTGAGGTTGAATTACCTTCACTATACATATCTTTCAAGCATGTCATAGATGATCATGACTGTCAAGTAGCTCACCTATATGAACTAGACCTATTTGATGAAAAATGCATAGTTGTGCTCAATAATATTTAGGCATATAAAAATTGATGTGAAGGCCACTATAATCATCATGTCAAGTATAGAACATTTGAGCTTGGTGATCTTGTTATTAAATAAAACCAAAAGAATACCATAGTTGAGAAGAAGTATAAAGGTAAACTCAAATCAAACTAGATAGGGCCTTTCATCATTACTATATGTTATGGATCAAGAGAATACAAGCTTACCACACTAGATATAGATGAACTTCTTAAGCCAATGAATATTATTCACCTCAACTGGTACTATGCTTGAGCACTACGGTGTATTATCTATAAGGACCATTTTAGTTGTCTTATTTTATCACTATTATTCTTTGTATAAATATCATGCTTATCATTCCTTTTAGCCCACTCCATCTACTTTACCATCCTATTCCATTGATCAAACATATTCTAAATCCTATCTACTTATCCCATTTGACCTTGGTTTTGCTATTTTTTTCACCTTTTTAGCATCAAAGAATCTGATTAGTTCCATCAATTGTTTCAAGTACTTTAGATGGAGATCGTATTTTGGAGTAGTATGATAGAAGTTTCAATAGTTTCATCCTTCATTTTTTATTTTTTTCTTATCACCAATCTTGTTATTAATTATAATAGACTTTGGGAAAATTGGTACCATTTATCTAAGTCATTGTGTCCTATTTATAACTGTCTATGAGAAAACTAGGGGTAACATTTATTTATTAAACATTGATATACCAACATGCCACTTCCTATACCATACTATGCATTTCTACCAACTGTGCCTCTTTTGTTTTAATTGAATTCTACACTAGTCAAATTCCTTCACCATAGTATAAAACTACAGTGACTTGAGGTCCTACTCAAGGACCATATAGGTAGTTCTTGATACTTTTTGAGGTCATCTCAATCACCCTTTCCACCACGCTCTCACCATTTTGTGAGTAACCTAAGTTTGAATGCTTTTTCCATTTTATGAGCAACCTAAGTTTGAACACTCTTACCATTTTATGATCTTGAACCATTTAGTGTCTCATCATTCTTGATTGAGTTGAGATACATCAAAAAAATTCCAAAAACATTTTTAAAATCATTAGAAAAAACCAAAAACATTTGACCACTTCTTTGCCTTAAGGATTCTGGGAACCCTTACTAAGTTATAAGCAAACCACTTTTCCCTTAGTTTCGTCATCCTTTTTAGCCTTTTTTCTCATGTACTTGTCAATTTTTCAAGACCATTCCTATTCTTATATCACATCCATTCTATTTGTTTTCATTAGTTATCACATTCTTCCCATTCCTTAGGAGAACTATATTTGGCTTGAAGTTTTTTATTGGATATTACATCCATGGAACTATGTAGGTAGCATCCACTTGCCTAGTGCATTTGGAGACAACTCGGTCACCCCTTCTTTTTTCTTTTATTCTCCTATTTTGTTCATTTTTTAAGTTCTCTTGTTTTTTAGGGGCAATGCTTGTATGGTTTCTATTATGTTGATTGCATTGTTTTTTTTTTTCCTCTACTTATTTTATTTGTTTGTTTGCATGTTTATTTGCTTTCAGTAATGTTACCTTGATTTGGTTTATGTGTGTTCATTGGGTGATTCCTTTCCCACACTTATACTCAAATCCATCTATATTCATATGTTTACATTGTTATCATGGTTTTTGTCATTGGTGCATTGTTTTATATTTTGAGTATTGGCTTTCAAGAGTCAATCCTTATGCATATTTAAGCCAAGTCCTTAGATGTTATACCATGATGCCTACCAACATGTGCTATAACAAAACTAAATTTCAATAAATCTATTTATAAATGGCAGCATCAAAATCTCTTCAACATTGACTTGATTCAATCCTAATAATATCCCCAATAGAGTAATTAACCATGAAATAATTTTAACCTTTATTAGTTCGAATGAGCATATCCCTAGTAGTACATTTTTATAGTTCATCATTATCCTCTATGTTAATTTATCATCATCCTCGACCATGTTTTTCATGGTTTCCATAATTGGGGTCCAATGATTATAACTGCCTATGGGAAAATCATTGCACACCATCCCACATACATTTATCAATGATTATAACCACATTTAGGAAAATCATTATGTTGTCACCCCTTTAATTTTTCTACCCATACAGGGGCATGTTATTATCTTGTTTGTATGTCATAGCTCCATCTTCTCAATGATTATAACTACCTTTGCAAAAATCATTGTGTTATCATACCACATGTTGCCACTATTGAGGTACAATTCTTATAACCACCTTTGGTCAAACCATTATACACCATCCCACTTGCATTCTCAGTGATTTTGACTACTTTTTAAAAATCATTATGTTTTCACCCTGTCATCTTTCCTTTCTCTGGTCCCCTCATTTCACTTCTTATTGAGGGACCATTTGTTGACCTACTTGTGCCAACCATTCCCTTGAGGAAGTATCTTACAGTTAGTTTATAATCATTCTAGTTTTAGGCATACAAGAACTTTTCATTCTTTGAGAAGATGTTACTATGATTATAGCTTGAAATGCCTTCCCAAATAGGGGTAAACTATAGACACCTAAATCTTGCCACCAATAACCTCCAATTAGGCTTTGGACCAATTTTCACCGAAGTGCATAATTTATCCTAAAAACACTAAAACATGTTAAATGATGTGAAACTAACATATTCAAGTGCTGATTTTTTCTAGAGTATCATTAAATGGGGAAATGCAATTTATGGGCCAATTGACTTTGATCAAATCATTTCGAGTCAAAATGCCAATTTTACACCTAAGTGCTCTAGATTGTTATTTTATATCAAATATCTTTCATAAGACATGTTCTATTATTATTTGGTGTTGGCAACATCTTAAATGGGATAATGGTTCCAATGCATCTGACATTGACTTCTAATTCCAATCTAGTCAAATTTTGGACCAATAACATGGCATTCTGATTAATTTGAGTAATTTGTGCATAAAGAACTTAATCATGCTTAAGAGCTAATTAAACTAAATTAGGACCTAATTAAGAATTCTATGGAAACTTGTTGAATACTTGTTTTTAGAAATTAATATTGAATATCTACATCATCAGGTGACCTCATTTCTTGGGAAGACATCCCTAGGCCATAAATGCCACAAATATTAGGATTCATGCCTCCCATGCCTCATTAAATCCATCCATGCCTCTTAATTGCTCCTCTATCCCAAATATTTATGATATTATTCATCAATTTTAATTTCATAATTGGATTAATCTTTAGACACACATCTCAATCTTGAGATGGATGATTTAGGTTGATTTTACCTAGTTGCAAAAAGCTATAACTAGGAGGCCTTTCCACATGAATTTTAAGTCTTGATAATGAAAAGTTATAATGCAAAAATTATTCCAAGAGCTATTTCAATTAGTGTTACCATGCCAAATTGATTTTGAGCCAATCCAAAGCCAAAGGTGCCAAGAGGAGGTGGAAGATAGTCAAGCTTCCATTGATAAAAACTTCATGAGCATAAAATGAGCAAGCAAATACTATAAAATCATTTGGAGCATCCAAAGAAGGTAAAGTATTCTTTTTTTTCCTTATTTTTTAGTTGTGTTTTTCATTTATTTTTGTTATTAAGTTCACCCTAGTAACTAGGCATGAAGGTGTTAGTTTAGTGTGTTTTTTTTTTAAATTTATTTTGTTCATTTTATCACTAACACAATACTAATCTCCTCTTCTTAGTAAAATTCCTAGCTCACGACTTATTGAATATCTTTTATGCATTGATTATCCACTTGAACTCCTCTTGTAATATGGCATAGAAAGATGAAATTTTGGATTTGTCTTGAATAAATAAATATACCTCTATTTGTGGCCTATAAACATCCTATGAGACCTAAAACATGACACTTGACGTCATAAAACACTCCAAAATATATATTTTTTCACCTATAACTTGTATATCTCTCAATTCTTAGTAACCCTCAAAATAGGTAAACCTCCTCATATAGAATAATGTACAAAGGATATTGAATAACTAAAGACATTTATGAGGACTTAGTATCCCCTTACATCTCCATGCCAAGTATTAGAACCTAAATCTGAGTGGAAGTGTCATATTATGCTATTCTCTCTCCTCAAATAGGCCTCAATTAGGCTTATTTGCCTAGAAACTAAGTTTTGGCCCAAAATCACTCCCACACATGTGAAACTTCTAGGAAGTGTTTGATTCACTTTCCCCATGACAAGAGAATTTTCCATGTCAATTTTCATCTCCTTAGACCCTGTATGGATATGTGAACCATGAAATGACCAAGAACACTAGTTTAGGTGCGTGTATAGGTTTGAGAGACATTTGAAGTGTTTTTTCTAAATTTTTTAGGTTTTGATGCTTGAAATAGGTTATTTTAGGTTTTAAACACTTTTTTAAAATTAAATATCTTGAGTATAGGCCTTTTAAACAACTTTATATGTAAGGAAATTACTTACATGATTTGTAATGGTAGAATTATATATGTTAAAATTAAAAGTAGAATAAATAGATCCACAACAACAGTTGGTGAAAGAGTAAAATACTTGAATATTATGATTGAGACACTTTAAGGGGGAAACCTCTATAATTATGTGATAAGAGAAAAAAATTTAATATGATGATAAAATACTAACCACTACCTCTTATAAATACTCTATTTAGAAATGATTATTCCATAGGCTGACGATGCTAAGAACATCGAGAAATACAAAAAGCTAATATAAATATGTGTAAGGCATAATTAAACCACACATATCCCTAGATGCACTATATATTAATAACATATATTCTGACCCTCAAATTCAAAAAAATGTTGGCCTAAATTTTGAATCAAATTAGGATGTTTCTATAGGAATGGTTCATCCTCCCATGTTGCATACTCAAAATACAATTTCTTCCATTTGATCAAATACTGCTTAATGGCTCTAGTATGATATTTCTCAGTACACATGTGATGGATCTCTTTAGGCTCTATAATGACTCTAATTTCTCCATCTAAATCAGGTAACTCAGTTTGAGTGTAAATTTTGTGTCTTACTTTCTTCAAGCAAGATATATAGAATACCAAATGTATGTGAGTGGATGTGGGTAATTCTAACTTGTAAGCCACACTACCAATTTTTTTCAAGATCTAGTAAGGGACATAATACTTAGGTGATAGATTTTCATCCTTTCTTTATTTCATTAGAGGCATCTACTTATCTGGATGAAAATACACAAAGACCCAATCACCTATGTCAACATACTACTCACTGTGGTGTTGATCTACTTGTTGATTCATTCCATTTTGTGTCATTAATAAATTCTCTCACAAAATGACTAACACCTATTGATGGTGAATTTTATCCTCAACATATTTTTCATGCTTAGAATTGCATTGTTTCTAACACCAACAATGGGAAGTTTCAGGAATGTGGGACTTGTGACTTGAAACAACCTCCAGATTTTAAAGAAGCTAGCTCTTCTTTATCTCAAAATTATTGTGGGAAAAAGGATAGAAATTAAAATAAAAACACCAATGCAATGAAATAAAATCTAACTATGGCGATGTACCTGAGTTTAATTTGATCCTTAATTCTAAGCATAGTGAAGCTATTTTTAGGATTCAATTACATTAAAGAGCAAACAAGGCACGATCAATGTAAAATATGAAAATAGATAGAGTCAAAGGCTCACAACTTAGACTATTTTTTTAGTGACATAGAAAATATCAATAAAGGCACAAAACTCCATCTTCTTATTAATTTTCTAGTCAAATAAAAGGCATAGAAACATGCACATTTATACAAACTTTTGAACTCAAGAAAATAGAACAAAGGCAAATGATATTACTGGCCACAGCAAGAAAGTGTATAACTTCTTGATAAAAATCTCTCCCAAAAAATTATCTCTATCTTTTGATGATGATCTCTCTTCCTAATGATATATGAACCCACATTTATAGCATCAAACTAGCTTTAGATTGCCCGCACTTTCGCAACCCAATGGTCTAACTAAACTCTAACTGAACTAGAAGTGTTTAACAAAAGATATATTTCGAATCTCTAACATTGACCTCTCTATAAGTTCAAATCCCAATGGCCTAACTAAATTGGAACTTAACTAGAAGTGTTTAACAGAAGATATTTACTAGATTTGAAATGTTTAGTCTCCCTGTAAGTTCATTGGTTGAATTAGATACACGTGACACTTCTCACTGTGAAATAGGTGAGGACACTTGGTAGCTTCTACTTGCCTCACTTGGAAACCATCTCATTATTTAGGAGGCACTAGAAAAAGACACTTGGCAGCTTCTGTGGCACTTACAAAAAACACACAACACTTTTTGTTGCATTATACTCTTTATTGTGTCTTTGTATCAGGGTATTCCGTCTTTGACATCTGCCACAGTCCATTACTTCAAAACTTTAACAATTTATAGAGAAGGGGACCCACAACACTTCTCACTTGAGTATCTTCAAAAGGATAATGGAGATAGGTGGTGCTTTCTACTAATTTTTAATAAGTGACATGTGGCAGCTTTCACTCATCTATAGAAGCTTTTAGATGATATTGAAAAATCTTATGGAAGGTGACATGTGGCGGTCTCCGCTGAGCTTTAGCTACACTATAGAAACATTCAAGACTCATTTTGGATTCACATGGATGGTGACACTTGGCATATTTCACTCATCTATAGAAGCTTAACCTAGGGCCCACCACAGTCTTTATTCAACAATGACATAAATGAAGAAACTTTAGATTGTTGACACTTGGTAGCTTTCACTTGATTTAATTAGGGACACATGGCAGCTTCCATTGCTTTTAGAAAAACATATTGAAACCTTCCAAAATTTCCATTTGGCACCCTCCACATGATTATGAGAGAAACTTATTGAAATAAGCTTTTAAAATGCATAAAAAATATGAAATGTGGATGCCAACACTTGTCGCATGCTCCATTGAGTTACCACATGACAAATGGCAACGTTCCACACAACTTATATAAATTATAAAATGTGTCTCAGCCAATGACACTTTGTAGCTTCTACGTGACTTTGATACTTAGACAAAATTTAGGCAAAAATGAAACTCGCACCTACGTTCTATGTCAAAACTTCACTGCTTCAAAACTGAAATGTGCAAGGACAAAACTTAGAGTGCACAACTAAAACTCAAAAATAAAATGTTGAGTATTTTACTCTATAGTTCTTGGCAACCCTGAAGATTTTTGAGCTTGCTCAAAAAAGAATCCATAATCTCTTGCATGATCAAATATGGCAAAAATCATAACTTTAGTAAGGCAATCTTATAAACAGACCACTGAGCATTAGATAATCCTTGCTTATTTTACAATTCATGGAAGGCTAAATCAAGGTTGATGACCTCCTTATGTGAAAACCTCTACAAAATATGAACTGTAGCCTTTAATTTAAATTCAAGCTGGGACATGGGAATTAAGACAGCTTTCACTTCTAGCACTGATGAATCATCTGTTAAACCCTAGAAAACTAACTGATCATTTTGCCTAGCTAACAACAAAGGTTTAATCTCATCAACCATCAACACAGTGTTGCTATCAATAAAAGGGGAGGGAAGACCCAATTGCACCAGATCTTCAATATGTTTCTTCATGTCTTCGATTCCCTCTTTCACCACATCTAGAAGCTCTTTACAATTAATTGTTATAGAATTGCAACTGAGAACTTTGTTCACCCTTTTTACAGTTATCATTTTGTCACTAATCCCTAATATTGATAATGTTCCATCAGTTGCATCATATAGCTTTTGTAGCAACATTTGAGAATCAAACACTCTCAAAGAGATAGTAGATAGAGTGGCTTCAACTGAAGTCTCTACCTTTTCACACAATTTCTATACATTTAGTAGAAAGATTAGAGAGGGTTTGAGTTGAGTAATCTCCTCACAGATTATTTTCCATATTGACACATAAAGATCCTTAACTAGATTCAAAACTCTTGCATTCTTTGGCCTGTTAGCCAACTCAAGTGTCAATTGTTCTATTATTTGTTTCTCAGCTTGAAGTTGGGCCTATATGGTAGTGGTATTGTTCCGCTCATTCAATAGCTTTTGTTGGAACTGAGTGATCTATTGTAGGTTTTCCTCACATTTTTCCTATAAAATTGCCTTTTCTTACCTTAAGGTTGTCACTGTAGCTTTCTCCTATGTTAGCTCCTCTTTCAAAGAATCATTTTGGGCCTGAATAGCCTGGTGAGTTTGAAAAGAAATAATATGTTGAAACTATTTGTTAAGACTCACTATTTCATTATTCTTGGTTTTGATCTCTATAGTCAGACTGCTACAATTTGCTTTCTCCTAAGCTAAATCAGCCTCTATCTTCTATAGCTTCTTTGATACTTTCAAATAATCAATAGCTATAGCAAAAGTATATTCATTTAGCAGCTTAACCCTATCTTGTGGTCTGAAAGTGACATATCCATAGCCACTACATTCATTGTATAATCTATGGGTTGCATCTGCTCATTCAGTTTGACCACATTAGGTGACAAATGGGTCACCATTAATTGTTGCTAGATTGGGTCAAATTGTGACCTCATATGTGGTGTAGCCAGAGCTTTATTATATTTCATCCTCTTTTTCTCCATCCAGGCTTCTCTAGCCTTCTTAGCAGTATCTGCTTGAGTTTAGAAGGTAGAAGGAGAGGCAATGTGCCCACCTGCAAAAGGATAACCTTGTGGCAAGCCATAGGGAATAGCCAAATGTTGGCTAGGGGGAATCTGAGGAGGTACTCTCTTTGAGATAGAGGGGGCAAAATGAGGTAATGATGTGGCCTGAGTATGAATAGTTGAGGCAAAATGAGAAATGGGCATAGCAGAGATGGCAGGGGATATTATTTGGCCAAATGGGATTGTCACCCCTATAGAAGAAGAAAGAGACCGAGAAGATGAAGGAGAAACAACACATACCTAAAGAACAACTGATGTACTCAGTGATTTGTGATGTGAGGGTTCTACCTCCTCCTCAGTATCAGGCTGAAGCTTTAGCCTCTTATGTTTCCTTAGCATTTCTTCTTCTAGCTATGATTCCTTCTCTTCAACATTTACCACTACTGCTAGTGGTGAATTTACAAAATTGGGAACCCCAAAGGCTGACACTAATGGAGAAGCTTTGGGTGGTAAAGATAAAACAGTCTTTTTTTTTTCAATGGCACTGAGATATTGGGGCTAGATAGTTACATTGACTGTGGATGAGGTTTGTCTTGGGGCCTGCCCTATATGAGTAGATTATGCTCTGGCTTCCGACTCTCAACCCTATGTCTATAATTTTCTCATATCAAGGCTAGAGATAGGAGACAAATGAGATTCATCCCATAGTTCCTCCCATTTATCACTTGAATCCACATTACCAAAAGATTGAGTAGTCTCACAAATCTCCTACTTATACTTCCAATAGGCTTCTATTTTATCAAGTTTCTAGTCTTTATTCTTTAATGCCCTTCTTAAACTAGAAGTCATTCTAATTTTAGGGTCAAAATCTTTTTTCTTATCATAAAAGGTCTCCCATGGCTTGGCCTCCTCTGAGGGAAAATCTATCAATTCTACATATAAATCAGGAATATCTTCATGAGGGTTTCATCTATTTTCCCAAAAGGGATGGCCCTCATGCACAATTCTAGTAATGACCTTGTTATTCTTGGCCCATGTGGTTATGAAACTACTTGGGTCATATCCTTATTTATCTTCAATTAGAAATAATCCCAAGAAAGCTAACTATCTTAGCAACACATGCTCAGCATCTCTGACCTCTAAGGCCATGTTGTTTGTTACCCATGGAACATCATACATTTATTCTTTTTCTTCCTAGTGCCATAGTCATTATCCACCATAGACACTTGCCTGGTGACCTCTAAGAATGCAAACCTAAGGGTTAAAATATTAGGTAGCAACACTGGTTCTCCACTAAAACCATGGACTCTAATAATAGTATGATGGAATCCAAAAAAGTAATCACAAGGAATAGTGTAATTTGTCATAAGGCTTGAGACACTTGGAGTCAATATATTTTCAATCAGCTCTGAGCTTAGATGAAAAAAGTCAAGGGAAATAAAAAGCTCCCAAAATTCATATGGGTAACTGGTTTTAGACAAGATATGTGTCCATGCAAACACAAGAATGGTCTTATGTAGACTGAAGCTTGGGTCATACATATTTAGATGCATGTATTGGGAAAAGATGCCAGAATTTTGATACAACATGATGTGTAACAGATAAGAGGAATACTTGAAAACCCCTTTAGATTTGAAATGGGTAAGCTGATCAACCATTGAATATGCAATCTACTTAGAGAAATCTAGCTGATACACCTGAGACTTGTCAATAGTTTTCAATCTAAAGAGAATGGCCATTTGTTCTTCATAGATAGTTATATCATCTTTCATTCCAAAAATGAATGCCATCATAGATAGTGCCTCTTGATTGGCCTATGTAAATTGTGCTCTTGTTGTTGGTAGTATTGGTATAGTGGTATCATCATCCCCTAACTACAATTTTAATTTTATAAACCTCAATTGATTATTGACATTTGCCAGCATTTTTTGCATTTTGGCAATGGTGGGAAACATGGATGTCTTGTAATGATACAGGGCCAACATGTCCATAATAGTCTTTGGTGTAATTTTCACCATGAATGGACCCTATTTTATGGTATTTGAGAGTGAAAGAAAAAATTTGGTGCATATTTCAACCAAGTCAGGGCATGGATGTACACTTGGGACAATGAATTATGCCAGTTGGGAAGTCCATATCCTCATTGCAAATGTTTCGTATTGTCCAGCCTTGGCCCTCTCAATACATATTTGATGTCATCCTTCTCTTAGATATTTTCTATGCTTTTGAAGGATTGGGTCCATGATTCCATCTGCAAAATCTTTCACCTTTGTTGGGTCATTTTCATATCCAACTTTAGAGATTCTAGTTCGTGGATAGGTCTTTAAGAGTTGTGCAGGGGCCAAAGCATATGATTTACTTGTGAGAAGCTTATCAATGGATTCCCAAATCTTAGACCCTTATTGTGAAGACTGTGCTCCCTCCATATCTATATCTATACTTTGAAATAGTGAAATGTGGTAATAGGTATGGAGCTTTACAATAGGGAAGGCACTTTCACTAAGCTGGTTTGCTATGAATTGAAAATGCAGGTAATAGGGATTTTCTAGCAGATGTAAGAATGTTTGAGACACTAACAAGCTTTAACTCTTTTTATGGGGTATTTAATGACCCATCAAGTCTCAAAAATGGCATTAAAACTAGATAACCATTAGCAAATCTTATTGAATTTACTTGGGACAGTGAGTCAGACACATCATGAAATGGCTGCGTAAGGTACTTTGGGGAATGTTAGAGATTTGAGAGAGATTTAATGTGTCAAAAGTTTTGAAAATTTTGAAAAAAGATCTGAGCCACAACCACATGTTCAAAGAACACTTATTAAAATAAAGGGTGGGAAATAAAAATGAGAAAATTGAGCAACAAGGAAAGGCAAACTATCTTACTATAATACAACTAACCAAGTATATTTGCCTCCCTCCTAGATCAGAGGGAAAATTCCTAAAGTTTCCTTCATGGCAAGGAGAATTATGGTGCCAAACAAGTGGTTGAATGGGATGGAGCTCTGGTGACTTGCTCTTCTTGCTTGCCACCTTGATTGGCCTGCATTCGAGTGGATCAGAGTCAAACATGCTTCCAACATATACGTGCTCTTCTTGCTCTTAGAAGCTTCTCAAATGCTAGTTCTTCATGATGGCGTGTCTCATCAAGAAATGTATGGCTGTTGGCTCATCACCATAAGCCCTTTGATATACATAATTGATTATCTTATCTCCTTCTGCCTCGTGCTCAGGTTCCATTGCATGATCATCCTCCTTGATGACTTCAAAAATATCATCTTTAGATTCACCAACCTCTTGAAAGGATAAGCCTGAAAGCTTGTAGAAATTTTGCATATTTATTTGAGTCTCAATGTTGCCTTCTCCACCTATAACCAGCTCATGGCCTCCTTGAATAATAGTGCAACCTACCCCAATGACTTCAAACAAGTCATTCAAAACATGATCAAGGGATTGTCCATGCTCCTCCATGGCATCTTGCAAAGTGAGAAAAAGGTTAGAAATTATGTCTTCCTTGTCAGAGATAGAGGCAAAAGCTTGTGACTTTTCCTCTTGTTCATCAAAAGGTGTACCTATGGTGATCTCCTTCTCATCTACACTCATGAAATTTCCCTGACTAGCCATAAACTAAGCACACTCCTCCTTACTTCCTCCAAAAAAGGTTCCTCTTTGAGAAGGGATGAAATGGAAGGCTGATGGTTATACATATGTGGGAGAGGAGGCAATCCATGAGCTATAATTGAATGATTCTCCTCTTTCCATTTAGCCATCACTTCATCTATATTAGATGTGGCTTGATAGCTCTCTTGGATGGGTGTAGATGGGGTGTGTTCAAATTTAGGATCTTCTACTTGATCATCACCATGAGTAAGAGAAGCCTTGACTTCTTCAAGGCTTTGAGAAAAACTTTTCTCCTCCTCCTTTCTGCCCCATGATTCCATTATTTGTTTCCAACTCATGACCTTGTGATTAGAATTTTTCCCTTGAGAAGAGGTAGCAATTTTATCTTCTTCAAGGTCCCAAGTTGGTTCATGATTTTCCCTCTTCCAACTCAGAATCTGGACATCATGTTGAGAGACCTGAGGATTGGTATAAGAGGTATATTTTGGTGTAGGCTCCTCTCTAAGGTCTGAAAGCTCTATCTCTCTTTCACTAAGCAATCTCACCTTTGCCTCTAATTCCTCAATTTGCTTAGCTAGATTTTCTTGAAAGAGTCTTTCTTGGAGCTCATAAGAATCATCATAGAAGTGGGGAGTGCATGAAGGATGCCATGAAAAACAAGAAGATACTTAAGGAAGGGTGGAAGGGACTTGAAAGGGACTAGCCTCATTTTGTACCTCATACTCTTGGACAATGTCTTTTTCCTCCTTATTGTTCCATGACCCAATGACTTTACTCCCTCTCATGATATTAGGATTGGAAATCTCCTTTTAGGGGGATGAGCCTGCAAGGTGAGGGGGAGTGAGGGTTTAGACTCCACTTCCCTTGCTGCCAACATAGACTACTACATTTGAAGATTTGTCAATTCAATTTGTTTATCAAGATTAGCCTTAAATGCTAGATTTACTATTTCAAAACTTTCCTCAACATGATTGGGGAAAGGACCTTGACAGGCTTGACTTGGATCATGAGCAGGGGCTGCGTATGTCTGATATAAAACTTGGGGTAGTGGATATGTAGGTTGATAGACTTGGTAAGGTTTCCTCTCATGAATACTCAGCTTCTCTTCCAAAGATGCAATCAAGCCACTCACATCCAACATCTCATTTGTAAGCCTTTGCCAATTGGCTCTTTCAATGAGAGTCCATTCACTCTTAACTAGATCTAGTGCATTTCTCACTTGATGGACGACATGATTAGGGATTTCTTGGTTTCATCCCCTTTTAGTGTCAAGCTCTACTACATACTTTTCATATCCCAATAGTACTTGTTTGAAGGTGGAAATGGGTCTATTATCAAAGAGATTAGGTTGAGTATGAGATGTGACATATTGGGAAGACTGGGCATAAGACTGATATAGTGCATGATAGGGCTGAGACTGGTCATATTAGACCTGTGAAGGGAAAAACTCATAATTGTATGCATATTTGTTACTTGAGGCAATTCCATGAACAACCTGAGCTTGATCAAAAATATATGAAGGAGCATAAGACCCATGGTTCTGAGTAACGTAATTATACATACCAAATAGTGATTTCTTGATGGCATCAGGACTACTTAACCGGCTGATTTAACTCAGAGTCACCATTGGTGTTGATAAAATTAAAAAACTCCAAAGGCTGGTTAGTTGAAGAACACACTAAAAATTCTTTAACTCTTTAAAAAATTTGAGTCCCACTGGGCGTGCCAAAAACTATTGATGCTTAGAATTACGTTGTTTCCAACACCAACAATGGGAAGTTTTAGGAATGTGGGACTTATGACCTGAAATGACCTCTAGATTTTAAAGAAGCTAGCTCTTCTTTATCTCAAAAGTATTGTGGGAAAAAGGATAGAAATTAAATAGAAAACACTAATGCAATGAAAGAAAATCTAACTATGGTGATGTGCCTGAGTTTAATTCGATCCTTAATTCTAAGCACAATGAAGCTATTTTTAGGATTCAATTACATTAAAGAGAAAACAAGGCATGATCAATGTAAAATATGAAAATAGATAGTATCAAAGGCTCACAACTTAGACTATTTTTGTAGTGACATAGAAAATATCAACAAAGGCATAGAACTCCATGTTCTTATTAATTTTCTAGTCACATAAAAGGCATAGAAACATGCACAGTTATATAAACTTTCAAACTCAAGAAAATAAAACCAAGGAAAATGATATTACTGGCCATAGCAAGAAAGTCTAAAACTTATTGATAACAATCTCTCCTAGAAAATTCTCTCTATCTTCTGTTGATGATCTATCTTCTTGATGATCTATGCACCCACATTTATAGCATCAGACTAGCTTTAGATTGCCCACACGGTCCCAACCTGATAGTCTAACTGAACTCTAACTGAATTAGAAGTGTTTAACAAAAGATATCTTTTAGATCTCTAACATTTGCCTCTCTATAAGTTCAAATCCCAATGGCCTAACTAAACTAGAACTTAACTGGAAGTGTTTAACAGAAGATATTTGCTAGATTTGAAACATTTAGTCTCCTTGCAAGTTCATTGGCTAAATTAGATACACATGACACTTCTCACTGTGAAATAGGTGAGGACACTTGGTAGCTTCTGCTTGTCTCACTTGGAAACTATCTCATTATTTAGGAGGCACCATAAAAATACACTTGGTAGCTTCTACAACACTTACAGAAAACACATGGCACTTTCTGCTACATTATACTCTTTACTATGTCTTTATATCAGGGTGTTCCATCTTTGACATCTATCACAGTCCACTGCTTCAAAACTTTAACAATTTATAGAGAATGGGACCCACAACACTTCTCACCTGAGCAACTTCAAAAGGAGAATGGGGACAGGTGGTGCTTTCCACTGATTTTTAATAAGTGACACATGGTGGCTTCTACTCATCTATAGAAGCTTTTAGATGCTTTTGAAAATCCTGTGAATGGTGACACATGGTGGTCTCCACTGAGCTTTAGCTACACTATAGAAACATTCAAGACTCATTTTGGATTCACAGATGGTGACACTTGGTGGCTTCCGCTCATCTATAGAAGCTTAACTTGGGACCCACCATAGTCTTTATTCAACAATGAAACAAAATGAAGAAATTTTAGATTGTTGACACTTGGCAGCTTTCACTTGCTTTAGTTAGGGACACGTGGCAGCTTTCGTTACTTTTAGAAAAACATATTGAAACATTCTATAGTTTCCACTTGGTGCCCTCCACACAATTTTGATAGAATATTATTGAAATAAGCTTTTAAAACACATAAAAAACATGAAATATGGATGCCAACACTTGTCGCACTCCACTAAGTTACCATAGGACACGTGGCATGTTCTGTGCAACTTATAGAAATTATAAAATGTGTCTTGGATGATGACACTTGGTAGCTTCCATGTGACTTTGATACTTAGACAAAATTTAGGCAAAAATGAAACTTGTGCCCATGTTCTATGTCAAAACTTCACTACTTTGAAACTGAAATGCGTAGGGATAAAACTTGGAGCACACAACTGAAACTCAAAAATAAAATGTAGAGTATTTTACTCTACACATCTCAAACCTTAGGATACACTGTTAACATTGAAGTTATGGATGGAGGTTGATACCCATATAATTCCACAAAGGGAGATATCTTAGAAGAAGTGTGAAAAGAAGTGTTATACCACCATTCAACAAGTGGTAACCAATGAACCCATTTTTCCTATTGATTACAAATAAAAAAATGAATATACCATTTGATACATTTATTGACTACCTCTATTTTTCATCATATTGAGGATGATAAGATGAGTTGTGAGCCAATTGGGTACCCAAACATGAAAATAATTTAGTCTAAAAATTACTAATAAATATAGGATCTCAGTCACTTATAATGATCTTTGAAATGCGATGAAAGTTTTGAACTATATTGAGAAAATAAAAATCTACTATACTAAAAATAAATGGTTATGATAAGGATAAAAAATGAACATACTTGGTGAGTCGATCCACAACTACCATGAAAACATTTTTACCCTTAGACTTTGGTAACCCCATAATGAAATCCATGAAAACCTCTTCCCAATGCTGGCTAGGTATGGATAAAGGATACAAAAGACCTAGGGTTTTAATGGTTTCATATTTATTTTTTTGGCATACTTGCATTCATCCACATATTTTTGAACATCCCCTTTGAGTCTTTCTTAAAACAAATCTTGATTGATTCTATGATAGGTTTTCAAAAATCTTGAGTGTCCTCTAAGTAGAAAAGCATGAAGTCCCTAAATAATTTTATGTTTGAGGAGAGAATGATTGCAAAGGTATAATCTATATTTATACTATAATGTATTCCCCTTTCATGTAAAATTTTTAGATTCACTATAGTGATGTTGAAGTTTGTGAATCAAATCCTTGGTAGCACTATAATTCTCCCATTTTGATCTTGCTTACTCTAGCCAATCTACTTGCCATATGGTTATGTCACATAAATATTCCTCAATTGATTCATCCTATCAAGAGAGGGTATATGCCACCAAGTTCTATTTTCCTTATTTTACACTATTTCAAAATCATATCCTAACATTTTAATCACCCATTTTTGTTGTTCTTCATATGACAAGCATTGTTCCAAAAACTATTTGATATTTGAGGCTATCATGATTAATCTTTACCTAAAAGTGACAACCCATCAGATACAATCTACATTACTTCACTACATGCAGAATAACCATCATCTCTTTCTTATATATTGGTTTGAGCCTATTTTCCCCTTAAGATGGTGAATTTGAAATGCAATTGGTATGCATTATACATAAGTACAATCCCCATGCCATATCCTAATGAATCACACTCCACAATAAAAGTTTTTGAAATATCAAGAGTGTCCAATATTTGGTTTATGTACATAACCATTTTAAACTATTCAAATGCATTTATAGCTAAATCAGTCCACTAGAATGAGTCTTTCTTCATCAAAGAGGTGAGTCGGGCTATAATGCTATTGTAATTTTTGACAAACCTATGATAGTAATAAGTTATCCCCATAAATCCATAGATGTTCTTGATGGCTTTGGGAACCGACCACTTGACCATTGTTTGGATTTTCTTAGGATCAAATTTCAATAATTCATGTGAAACAATATGACCCAATTACACCACCTCTTCGACACCGAAACAATATTTGGAAGATTTGGTGTAAAGTTGATGTTGTTTTAGACATGAAAGAACCTATTTCACATGCTTTAAATGGTCTTCCAAATTTGTATTCTAGATGAGGATATCATTAAAAAACACACAAACTTTTTCAAAAATGGCCTAAAAATAATACTCATAAAATTTTAAAATGTAGATAGTGCATTTTTTAGGCCAAAAGGCATGACCATAAATTCATAATGGCCATCATGAGTTTTCAAAGTTGTTTTAGGTATGTCTTCATTAAATATGTGAATAAGATGATATCCAAAGTGAATATCTAACTTGGTAAAATAAATAGCACCATGTAATTCATCTATAAAATCATAAATTAATGGAATATGAAACTTATCTTTGATGGTGTATTTATTGATTTCTCTATAGTCTAGGCACATCCTCCAACCGTCATCCTTCTATGACACCATTACCAACTAGGAAGAATATTCACTTTGATTGTGTCAGATGATTACTACCTCCAACATCTCTTATCTAGACATCTAAATTTCTCACCAATGAATTTATACATGAATTTAGAGAAATTCTTACAAACCTCTAAAAATCTAGCCTAAGAATATCTAAGGCCTCAAAATTGGCTTCATAACATGTTTAATTGGCCTACGAATCAATTAAATAAGTCAAATGCACACATTGAATTAAATAAAAATATAAAACATTTTAAAATCCTAAGAAATATTAATTAACATACAAATCCTAATTTAATTCATCCATGAGAAATTAAAGGAATTATCATAAAGGGAAATTTAAAAATCAATAAATATCCTAGGTTTTCATCATTAGCTTTTGTAAGTTGTAATTTTGGAAAATGTCTCACCCATGCTTATTCCATGCTAATCATGACCATTTGACACCTTTTAACCCTACTAGGGTTAACTAAGTCAAACAAGGTGAGGATTTAACTCATTCTATGTCATTTCAAATCCTATAAAATCAAGCCTAGAGCTCTTCATTTAAAGAGCTTAAAACATAATAGAGTTATAATGTTGGATTTGATTCATGAAGAAAAATGCATAGTGTTATAATGTTAAAATTAAGCCAATACATTAAGACAACCATGGTGCCAAGAGGAGATGGAGATAGCCAAACACCATTGATGAATACCTTTTAGGCATAAGCTGAGCAAGCCAATGAAGAAATCTCTTGCAACAACAAGGAAGGTAAGGAAGGTGCCATTTATTTTCATTTTAGTTGTGTTTTTAATTGGTTTGTTGACTAAGCTCCCCTTGTGATCTAGGCCTAGATATTTTAGCTTTTTAGTGTGTTTATTTCATTGCTTTTGGAACTAACACTGTACTAACCTCCTCTCTTGAGTCAAATTCTTTGATCATAAATGGCATGTTCGGTGGGACCATTAGCACCCCACATAACAAGGAGATAATTATGTAGGTATTAAATTAAGAAATATATGCTTGAATCTTATCAAAATTTCATTTCTAACCTTCTTTTGGCCATATTTGGTTTTATTTTTATTTATTAGATCTACCTTAAGACTAGTGACAATTAGGAGTAACCACTGATAATTTGGCTAAATCATCCATAGTTCTACCTAATTGCCATCAATTTTGTGAGACCATAAATGGTCAGGTTATAGGGGAGAAATCAATCTAAATATTTCATTTTTATTCTTCTTATCATTTCATTCCTTGACTTCTAGGTTTCAAGATCATCTAAATCCATCAGGTAAGTTTTACCTTGCAAATTTTTATCAAATTTCATCTAACCAAGCATAACCTAATGTGTTTCATCCTTTGTGTTTTTACCTTTGGGTTCATAGGACATAACTGATGGTGTTTATTTATTGATGGTAGTTACCTACTAACCATCCATCATGATTACCTTAAACTATCAGTGGTTATCTATGATCATCAACGGTCACTTTGTGAAATAAAATAAAAACTTTGAGAGCTAAATTTCAAACCTCATTTGCCAAATCAAGAAAGTGATTTAAATAAGGGGGTTATAATTTAACAATTTTAGTTTGACGGATCAAGTTAAACACCAAATTTTATTATTTTGACTAACCAAATATTTCATTTTATCCTTTTAAAAGTAATTAGTCAAATCTTGCATATTTAAATTTGGGCACTAAAATAAACATTTTAAATCTTGAACATTTGGTATTTGGTGATTAAAACAAATCTAACATGATAAGTCTTAGAAAAATTCCAGATTTGGTGCCTAAAATAAATTCTTAAATCATAAACATTTCAAGTTGGTGTTTTAAAATGATCGCTTAAGCTAAGTCTCGCACATTTGGACTTTGAGATTAAAATGAACTAGATGGCCTTGCTTAAATTGGTTTTTTGTGAAAATATTCTTTCAATTTTTTTCACTTAAGCCAAGTGGATAGTAATAAACAAATTCACATTAAATTTGGTGCTTAAAAATCAAACTTCACTTGTAAATTATTTGTTAACTATTTGTTTATTTATTTATTTTTAAAAGGGCAGAAAGTGTATGCTATCACCCCATCCTCTATAGGGAATTCATGGGATCAATAGTGCCTTTCCATTTAATTTGGTGCCTATTCCAAGGCATATAAATAAATTTTACTAGGCTCTCCCCAATCTCACATAGAATTGGGTGATCTAAATTTGACCCTAAAGTCTTGCTACTCATCTTTTATTTTCATGCATTTTGGATTGTGAAGGGGGTGTAATTACCTCTTACAAGTTATTTAGGGAAGAATTGACCTTAGTTTTCATCTCTCAGTAGTGTTTCAATCCCTATCCATTTTGGGGTATAAAAATTGGGATCACACCACTAGGATGATGGTTTGAGTAGTTAAACCATCTCTGTTAGTGACAAGCTAAACCTGGGAAGTATGATTAATTTGGATATCACACTACACTGATAAAGTGATATATGTAGTGGTTGTGAAAAGGATAAGAGCCTTTCACAACAAGTTGATTGATGTAGAATTAATTGACATGTTTTTTCTCTTGTGTGCATACGTAAAAGTGTGTACATATGGGATCAATCCAGATGATTAAAAACTTGTAGGTTTTATTCAACCCCACTTTTCCATACCTTGATAACTTCTAGGATGATATAATTAATTTTATAAAGTCATTTATTCTTTATTTTTTGGTGTGTTATAACTAAAACTTGTTGCTTATACCATGTTATGAATGATTCATGTGTCCAACATCACTTCATTATTTGAGGAGATATTACATCATCTATTTGACACCTTGATTTAACTTAGTAAACATTTGTGTCAAAACATTGAGTGTGGTACTTGATTGAGATGGGTAACATTATGATTCCCAAATCAATCCAAGTATTTTTCCTTATAATTATTTAAAGCATAATCTTTGTCACATTTTTTGGAAGTCATAATGTTATTATGCTACCAAATTGTTTAAAAATACTTGTCTTGTCTTGTGTCTCAATTATAATTGTTTAAGCCAATCATTCGAGCCTTATTGGATCTTTGTTTAAGTATAGTCATTTTGTTTAAATTAACCTAGATTATTGTCATCAAACCCTAGTTTACCTTAGTTGATACTTTGATTAACTTTTACAAGTTTAGATACAAACATTGATTGATTTTTGTTTAGGACTTGACACGTAGGGGTTGATACACAAATCTTTCTCTTTTAGGTTGTGTAACTTAGGTTAATCCTTTACTCAAGTTTGGAAAATTTAATATTTGTGCCTTTGTTTGATAGAGTTATACCATCTTCAAAGTGAATTTTCTTTTGTGTTTTTTCCAATCAGATCATGTTTATGTCTAGAATAAAGTGCCTAGTCTTTTCTAAACTATTCCAAGTTGTTAGCTTAATCATCATCATCCTTTTTTCAAGTCTAGATTTTGATGCCACATTTGAAAAAAAGTCTTAGCATAGCCTATTTGATACTATATTTTAACTCCATGTTTGGATAAAAGACCTATAAAAATTTCCCCTTCCTATTTTATACCTATTTAGAACATGTTTGGACATTAGAGTTTGGGATCTTGTTTTTAGGTCATTATACTTGACCTTGTCTATGTAAAACATTTAACTTTAGACACTTAATGTTTTAATATTTTTACCAAATATATACATAAAAATTTATAGAGATAAAACTCCACCCTTGACCAAGTTAGATCATGTTTAAACCCTTTGTCTTTTTAGACATAGATTTTTAGAGTTTGCATAACTCTAATGCATCTTATTGTGAAACATTTGTCATAGATTTCACCATGGATCACTATACAAGTAGTGGAACTATGTAAAATATAGGATACAAAAATGTTACTAGGAAGAGGAATTTATTTAAGACCCTTACAAATATGATGTTATTTGGGAGACAAATTTCTATCCACCATACAATATTCAAACATGGGAACATAATCAAGATCCTTTGGCCAATTATTTGTTTACCATGCCTCCCTACATAGATAAATATCAAGAAAAAATGGACCATTTTTTGGTTAAAATATCTATGATTATAAAAAAATTCCAAGAAGACTACTGCATAACCATGACATCAACCTATGATCCTAATAGAGCCATAGAGGTAGGGTAGGACAATTTGCCAAATCTATAAGAAGGTTTTATAACATGTTTTACATTCCAAAAAATGATCATTACTCTTCTATAAAACCTAATAACATAATACCAATGCCATATCTATATCCATATATGCTTGTCAAAAAAATAGGACTCATGGAGGAATAATTCATGCAAATTCAGGTAGAATACTAGGCATATCAAAAATTAGTACCTAATTTTAACAACTTGGCTATGTGAAATGCACCTCTTATTCGATCACTCCCTTCAACATGATTCTTATTTGAGTTGATAGGTCAATAAAATTAAGGTTTTTACACACTTATAAAAAACACTTTGGCCTAAAACATATTCAATACCCCAATTATTGAGGAAGTGTCTTTTGCTTTTACATAGAATAGTGAGAAAAATATAGTGGACAATACACCAATAACATCCAATTCAAACCAAAGTGGTGATAATACACAAACATAATCATTAACAAAATTTAACTTTAACTATCACCATTAATGGTTTTCAAACTCAAATATTAGTAGTTTTTACTTCCCAAACTCATCCAACTACCTCTAATCCTCAATTGGTTGCTTCTTTTATCACCCACCAATAAGGATTATGTAGTTAGCCAATGACTAGTGCCACACCACAACAAAATGTGATGAATATTACTTATAACTAAAAGGTGATGAATAATATTCCAAAATAGTAGGAATTATCTAATCAACCCATGTAGCAAAGGTAAATAATATTTCCACCTCAATAGGGGAAACCAATGTTCTACCTCACCAAGTAATAGTGAACATACATCTTCAGTCACAAACTAACATGCTAATCCAAAACCAAATGTTTTCTATCCAAAAATGTAGTAATATTAGTTAGTAATAGATGACAAATATCCAACATTAATATACTTCACAATAGGTATCTGTATATTAAAGAGGTTATAATGTTCCTAAATTACCTACTAGGCAACAATTGCCTTTCATGTAAAACATGCCACAAGTTCAAAGATAGGGTCTTGGTTCATTAGTCCCTCTCAATTAGCCATGTATGAATAGTCAATAACATGTCCCTATTCAATATCAATAGGCATAGTAAAACCATATTTCTCCATCCCAACCAAAGTATTCCTAACTTTAGGCCTACATACCCAATCCCAACCAGAATATCACACAAACACAAGTGCAATTTTAGAAATCACACCCTAATCCATACATGTATATTCCTGGTCTATTTTTTAGCCAATCCAACCTATCCTAATAAATTATTCCATCATACCTTAGTAAAATTAATCTTCTTGTGGCCACATAGCCTCTACCTCTAGTTGATAATAGTCTTAGTTTCCTTGAACAAGAGCTACAAAAATGAATGATGTAATTACCACCATCCAAGCTGGGAAACAATTCAAAAAGTTTGAGTTAGATGATCTATGTTCTTAAATTTTCAGCATGGAGTACTTAAAAATACCATTTCCTCTAGGGTTTGATCCACCAAAGTTTGACAAATATAATGGGAAAGGTAACCCCAAGTCAGATCTGATAGAATTCTTTATTACATGCCAACCAGTGGCTTATAGCGACATATACTTATTATTGTTGTTTCCAAGAAGTCTATTTGAAAATCCTTGGAATGGTTCCAAAAATTACCAAAGAATTTAGTTTTTGATTTTGATAATCTTTTAGACAAGTTCATGTAGTACTTATCTTACAATCTTGAGCATGATATTTAATTATTAGACTTGACACAAGAAAAATAGAAACTAGGAGAAAGCTTCAAAAGTTATCTATAGTGATAGAAATTCCTTGCAAGTCATTTTAACCATATTCTACCAAATAATCAACTAGTTATGTTTACCAAAAATCTACATAGTGAGATATCTTATAATTTGGAGTTACAATATGCACATATATTCAAAGATATTATGGATAAAGGTTTGATAATTAAAAGAGACCTCATTAACAAAGGGATCATTAAACTAACCTCATCAAATTAGAATAATGGCTAGAATCAAAATCAAAATAGTAGCCACAATTAACATCTAGTCCAAACATAAGCACCATCACTAGCACAAATAAATAACAATGATAGACCCAAAAAATTCAATCATAACAAGAATTTTGTAGGCAATGGAGTAATAGAATTGCAACATGTCTAAATGGTGTAAACACCATCTGCTAAGACTATGACACCTTTTTAGCTTACTCCTAACCAACATCCTTTTCAACAACCATAATACACACAAGTGCAACAACCTAGACTAGTGCAACCAATGAAACAAATGTAACAATTTATGCCTTTGTAGAACCTTCTTCATCCAAGGAGAAACATGCCAACTCATTGTGATTTTACTAACCTTGTAGAGACCATTGAATCATTCTTTTGTAAACTCATATCAACTAACTTAATTATATGGCCTATTCTAAAAGAGTAATTTCATGAGGGTGATGACATATTAGACTATTACAACCCAAAACAATTTTGTGATTTTTATAGGGGCAATGGCCATATTTTTTAATGTTATGTGAAAATAATGCATGTAATTTAGAATATCTTGGAAAATGGAGAGATCACATTGGATCATGGAGCTTCCACCTCTAATTAGAGCCTTGGCATCTATCAAAATCCTTTTTCCCAACATAAAAACTAATAACAATAATAATAATAGTGGCTAATGCAACATCAATATCATAATATCAACAACCAAGACAAAACTAATATACTAAAAAAAACCAATAGTGTCAAAACAATGGAGAAAACCAAGGTCAGAATAGTGCAAACAACCAACAAACCTACCATGTAACTGTGCATGACTATAACTAAGATGTAGGCCATATTGTAAGAGGTTTTATTACAACCATTTCCATTAGTCCAAGACTAAGTACCAATAATACAAGACCATTTATAATCATACCAAATCAACCAAACCATTATAGTAATCCTTCCTTGACATAGGACCACACATAGGCAAACCAACAAGTAGGGATTCCCATGTTAAGACCTTATACTGATAACTTGTTATTAGCCTATGACCATGCACAAGAGCATCAAAAACTGAGACTTATCCTATCTAGTCTCCTCCACTATCATCTATTAGTAATGATGGTCTTGTATCTAATTTTGAGTGTATAATCATGACTTCAAGGTCAAATATTACCATACCAGGCTCAAATCCATCTACCACTTCACCCATCATCCAACCAGCTATTTTGCCTCAGAATAAGCTATCTACCACTTTCCAAGAAAAGATATTTGACATTGTGGAACAATTTTTAAATATACTAGCACTAATATCCATTTTATATGTGTTGTGTACATCTATAATCCACAAAAGCATCTTGACAAAAGAATTTGGTCAATCCACAATTCCAAGTGACACTTCTCCTAAAAGATTTCAAGATTTGGATACACACCTAGCTCCAACCCAACAAGTAACCTTCAACCAAAGTGATACATCATCCCTTATCCCACTTCACAATAATCCATTATAAATCAAAGTTTACATAAAGAGGTACAAAGTGAAATGTGTCCTCATAGATAATGGACCAAGTTTGAATATAGTGTCTTCAAAGCTTATCAAGCTTCTCGAGTACACCTAAATATATCTCTAAGTAAAAAAAACCACCATCAAAGCCTATGACAATGAATAATGAGAATCATAAGGCACCATTAGCTTACCAATGATCGTTAGGCCCTTGACCCATGCTACTTTTTGCCATGTGCTAGATCTTGATTTGTCATACAATATGCTCTTGGGTAGACCTTGATTACATGAGATTCATGTAGTCCCATCAATGCTGAACTAGTATATCAAATTATCCCATTTAAGGATGGAAGTTAGTATTCTAGGATATTTTCATCTATATGAACATTGCAAACATCTAGAAGCTAAGTTCAAGAGTTATAATTACCACTTAAGCATGAATCTAGTCACCAAGTAGGATAAAGGGAAAGACATACTTATTGATTTACCAAAGGCCAACCACATTGACCATGATACCCTTGATTCTCTTTCCCACATGCCTCCTTTTGAAATGTCCAATCACTATACCATCTCAACTAACATCCTAGGAGAGTACTTTATGCATGACACCTTTCAATTTACAAAGCTTCCACATAATCCAAAGTTGTTTGGAAGACCAAAATCCAAACCACTCTACATGAAATGGTAAGGAAAGGGAAAATGCCATCAACATATTTTAGCACCTATTATTTTTATACCAAACTCTAGCCAACAATAGGATCCTCTTGAAGGAAATAAATCATCATTATACAATGACAAGCTAGTTAAATTTTATAAAAATACAAAGTATCCTACTCCTAATAGGATCATGAAAAATCAAGACTATGAAGGAGAAGGCCTCAAGATAAATACTAGGGAACACTCAAGCCAATTTTTATGACTAAGTATAAAAGAACCTATGGACTTGGATTTAAACCACCTGGGGGTGACCCCACTTATCTCATTTGAGATCCATAATCAACACCTAGTGATGATGATGTTGACATTGAAGTAAAGTCTAATCATAACCAATTCAATGACTTAACAAAAACCAACATATTTAACCACATTACCATTTGTACCCTTCAACCAGTCATTAATCATAATACACTACCATTGTATTATCTCAAATTGATAGATTATATCCAACATGAATCCAATGCGCCAATTGATGAGTTCTATAATGACGAGGCCTTTTATAATTTTCTAGGCCTTAGGTATAATGTTCCATTAGGAGACCATAAATCAAGGTTCTAAGCCAAATTGGATCTTAAAGCCTATTTTGGAGAGCAGGTGAACACTCTTAGCCAATAACAAATCAATAAAAATTTGAGGTTCCAAAGTGAAAACCTCTTTAAAGATCTTTCTAACTAGGGAAAAAGTAAATAGAAAGGCCAGTCTAGTGGTGAAAACCTGTTTCAAGTGCCATTAGATGGGGATGCTCAACCTTCTTAAAATATAGAATAGGAGACTACCAATGATGAAATTATATATGGGTCTAATTTTAGTCTTGAAGAAGAATAGGATTTTGATCAAATCATCTGAGATATAATTAATGATGAATTTGCTTATGAGTCTAAATTTAGTCTTGAAGAACAATGAGCCTTTAATTGCATAATCTAAGAGTTTCCAACAAAATTTGTTACATGGTCATCCCTCCCCTTGGGGGATATAATTCACCATGTCTAAGAGAACTTGAAGAATAAGTCCTAATAGAGGACTCTAACATAGCCAAATAGTTCAAATCTTTGCCAACTATTTTTTAATATGGTTTGACCCTTCTAGTGGAAAACACCTTAGAGGTAAACATCAAGTCTCTAGATGACCAAAAGTGGATTAAATTGGGCACATCCCTAACTAAGGAGGAATGTGAAATCTTTACATCCCTATTAAAGTAATTTGAGGATATAATTACATGGGCCTATTCTGACATGCCTAGTTTGGACCCCACCTTTGTTGTTCACCACCTTGTGGTACATCTTGATGTCAAACCAATAAAACAAAAGTTATACAAGATGCATCTTCATATTTCTATATTGGTAAAGAAAGATTTGGAGAAGCTCTTAGAAGTGAGATGTATCTAACCAATCGATTATTTTGAATGGATCTCTAATGTGGTGCTAGTCAATAAAAATCTAGAAGGAATCATAATCTACACTAATTTTAGGGACATTAACAAAGCTTTACCAAAAGATGACTTTTCATTGCCAAACATTGACATGATTGTCAAATCTACTATGGGTTATGATATTATTTCACTGATGGACAAATTCTTTGGCTACAATCATATCAAAATAGCAGCAAAAGACCAACATAAGAGAGTGTTCACCACTTCATGGGGAACATTCTATTATCAGGTTATGCCATTTGGTCTTAATAATGCAAGGGCCACCTATCAAAGAGCCATGATAGTCATATTTCATGATATGATGCATGAAATTATCGAATACTATGTTGATGACATAATAGGCAAATCAAATACCAAGGTTGATCATCTTGTAGCATTGAGGAGTATATTCGAGTAACTGCATGAATACAAATCTAGGCTCAACCCTAAGAAGTGTGTTTTTGGTGTCACATCAGGAAAATTGGGTATCTTCACTATGTCTCGTAGGGGCATAGAAGTTGATCCATCCAAAGTATGAGCCATAACAAAAATACCACCACTAATGAATTTTAAGCATCTTCATAGTTTGTAGGGCAAAATCTAGTCTATTTAATGCCTCATATCTTAATTGGCTGAAAAGTGCCACCTATTTACACACCTACTGAAGAAGGGTGTAACCTTTCTATGGGATGATGATTTTTAGAAATCTTTTCAATAGCTAAAGTACTATCTTACAAATCCACTAGTTTTATTGCCTCCCATTCAAGGAAAATCATTCTTTTTATATCTTTTAGCTACCAACAATGTCATGGGGGTACTTATGCTCAACATGATGATAATGGAAAAGAGCATGACATGTACTATTAAAGTTGTACACTGGTATCATATAAACATAATTATACACCCATCAAAAAATCTTGTCTTATTATGGTCTTCATAACTCAAAAATTGTGACATTACATGTTAAAAAATAAGACCATGGTCATTTCAAAAGTAGATCACTCAGGTATATACTATCTAAAATATCATTACAAGGCCACATGGCTAAATGGATCATGCTTCTGAGTGAGTTTGAGATAGAATATGTGAACCAGAAATACATTAAAGGGCAAGTTCTTGTAGATCAACTTGCTGAAGCACCCCTTATAGATACATATACATTGACATTCCAATTTCATGATGAATCCATCATGACCATCATTGACACACATACCAAGGATCATCACTATAATATGTATTTTTATAGTTCATTCACAATATATGGATTAGGGGAAAACCTTTTGTATCATTCTATAGGGGGATTTAATCCCTAAATCATTCAGAATCAGTTTTTCTTGTACCAATAACATGGCCAAATGTGCATCTCTTATATCAGGGCTTAGATAAGTAGTAAAAAGCAATATACATCATCTAAAGGTTTATGGTGATTCATAGTTAAGCATAGATTAGGTAATAGACCACTTTCAAACCAAATATGACAAGTTGGTTCCATAAAAGGCCATGGTGGACACTCTAAAGTAGAAAATTATTGACATTTAATTTGAACATATACCAAGGGTAATTAATAGAACAAAAAATACCATGGATACCAGTGGGTCTTTGATTCAACAAATAGATACATATAAAGAATACTAGTTTTTCATTAAAAATCTACTAGTACCAACCCATGAACCTTCAAATATCAAAATGATATGTGATATTATTGGTACCATATCTACTTGGTATTTTGACCTATATACCTATTTACCTATCCATGTTTTACCACTTGACTTATCTTTTAAAAAACCAAAGATTTTATCCACAATTCCTTATGTTATACCTTACTTGGACCAATGTTATATTGTTGCATTTTGATGGAACTCTACTTCATTATTTACCTTCAGTAAAATCTATACTAGTATTACGAGAAGTTCATAAAGGGATATGTGGATCCCACACCAATAGGGTATTATTATCCAAAAATATTTCATATTGGTTATTATTGGCCTATGATGGATGCAGATGTAGCTGTATGTGTGAAAATATGCAATAAATGTCAATGGCATGCTAATTTGATTCATGCCCCAACCAAGACTCTAATACTAATGTTGACACCATGGCCATTTTATACATGGGTCCTTGATCTCATTGGGAATATAAATCCAACCTCATTAGATGGTCCTAAACACATCCTTACCACCATAGAATATTTCACTAATTGGGTTGAAACTATACCCCTCACTTACATGATTGGAAATGAAATTTAAACATTCATCTTCAACCACCTCATTTTTCATTAAAGTATCCCTTCCAACATTTTATTTTATAATGGAAGATCATTAAATAAAAAGTATATCAAAAAATCAGTGTTGATTACAAATTACTCAACATTTTTACATGACATATTACCCTTAAGGTAATGACTAGGCAAAAGCATCAAACAAAACCATTGTTAACATTCTTAAAAGGATTGTCAATGATGTTGATCATTATTGACACCCTCAAATATTCCATTCCCTTTGGGAATACCATACCAATCACTACAATCTAATAGGATCCACTCCATACTCACTTGTTCATGGCACTAAATCTAGTCTTCCCATTGAGGTTGAGTTTCCTTCATTATGCATCTCTCTAAACCATGTCTTGGAATAGAAGACTATCAAGTAGTTTACCTACAAGAACTAGAGTTGATGAAAAATGCATGGACATAGTGAACAACCTTCAAGCATATTAGAGTTGATTTTATGGTCAATATAATTAGCATGTGAAACACCAAGGCTTTGAGCTTGGTGATCTTGTCCTTGAAAAGAAGCAAAAGAATACCACGACTGAAAAGAAGTATAAAGTCAAGTTCAAACCTAACTAGGTAGGTCCTTCATCATTATTGTATACTATGGTGTAAGATCATATAGGTTTTCCACATCATACGGGGACGAACTTGATGAGCCTATAAACATTATACACCTCAAGCAGTACTATGCTCAAGTGACTAGGTGTATTGTTTATGAGTATCATTTCAATTTGTACCATATTATCAACATTATTCTTCTACCATTTTATCTAATCATCCTATCACCCTACTATCCTATCATTTTTCCTATCACTTATCCATTCTTTCATTCCATTCTATCAACCAAAGCATGTTTTGATCCATCCCATCCTATCCTATTTGACATTGGTTCATCCATTAGTTTCACATTTTTAGCATAAAGAATTAGATTAGTTTCAATAGTGTTTCAAGTATTCTAGATATAAGTAGTATTTTGGAGTAGTAAGACAAAAGTTTTGGTGGTTGCATCCTTCAATTCTTATCTATTTTATTTATTTTTATTTATGTGATCTTGATTATATCTACCTACAGGTGTAAATCAATGTTTCACCAATATTACTACTAATCATAACCACCTATGGGTAAATTAGTATCATTTATCTGATCATTTATATCTTAGTTATAACCACCTATGGGAAAATTAGGGGCAACATTTGTTTATTATGC
This sequence comes from Torreya grandis, assembly GCA_037957365.1. NCBI lineage: Eukaryota > Viridiplantae > Streptophyta > Pinopsida > Cupressales > Taxaceae > Torreya > Torreya grandis. The sequence goes on along the minus strand of JARHVA010004026.1, from coordinate 1,266,254 downwards.
CTTGATATACCAACTAGCCATTCCTATGTCACACTATGCCATCATACCAATTATGCCTATTTTGTTTGAATTAGTTGCTACACTAGTCATATTCCTCCATTGTAAAGTGGAACTACTTTGACCTAGAGTCATTTCAAGACTATGTGGGCCATGATCAATCCTTTTTTAGGTTAGCTCAATCCTCCTTTCCATTATTCTCTCACCAATTTATAAACAACCATTCAAGTTTTCCACACTCTCTCCATTTTTTGAGCTTGGACTATTTCATGTCTCATCATTATTGATTGAGTTGAGATACCTAAAAAATTCTCAATAAAATTTGAAAACCATTTAGAAAAATGAAAAAAAATGACCACTTCTTTGCCTTAAGGATTCTGGGAACCCTCATAATAAATCACTTGTCACTTAGTTTATCCCACACTATTTCCATTTTGTGAGTTCATTCCTATTCTTATATCACATCCATCATGTTTTTTTTTCAATCATCGTTAAATTTTTCTATCCCATTTCCAAAGAGAACTACATTTGGCCTAATTTTTTATTGGATATATCATCCATGGAAATATGTAGGTAGAATCCACTAGCCTAGTGCATATGGAGATAGATCGGCCCACCCCTTCCTTTTCTTCTATTCCCCCATCATGTTTGTTTGTTAAGTTGTCTCTTATTTTATGGGGGTAATATTTTTTGAATTATTCATGTCATATTATTTGTACTAACATTATGACTAACCTTTGTTTGTTTATGTGCCTATTTGTTTGCTTTAAGTACTATTACCTTGATTCAAGTATATGTGTGCTCATTGGGTGATTCCTTGTACACTTATTCTTGAATCCATCCATACTCATACAAAAACATTATCATTATTTTTTTTATCATTATTGTATTTTTTATCTTGATTATTTGATTATGAGTCAATCCTTATGCATATTTCAGCCAAGTCCTCATGGTGTTCTATCATGATTCCTATCATTAAGTATTATAAGAAAAATCAGCTTTGAGAAATCTACACCATCAATGTAACATTAATATCTCCTCAACACCCACACCAAAAACAATCTAAATTATATTCCAAATAGAGTAATTAAACAATGAAAGAATTTCAACATTTGTTAGTTAAAATGAGTATCTCCCTACTAATAGGTTGTCCAAGTTCATCTTTGTCCTCTATATCAATTTGTCATTATCATGTTTCCAATCATCAGCTATCAATCATGTTTACCATAATCTAGATTCAATGATTATAACCACCTATGGTAAAATCATTATCCATCATACCACCTATATTCTCAGTGACTATAACTACCTTTGGATAAATAATTATTTATCACCAATTCTAAATCATTTACTTTATTCTACCCTCATGGATCATGTTGTTATCTTGTTTGTCTATCCTAACTAGGGTAGCTCCATCTTCTCAATTACTATAATGACCTTTAGATAAATCATTTTGTTATAACACCACATTGGTGATATTAGGGTACAATTATTATAACTAACTTTGGGCAAACCATTATATACCTTCCCACCTACATTCTCAATGATTTTTACCAACTTTGGCCAAATCATTATGTTATCACCCCATTACTTTTCATTTTTTTGGTCCAATCATCTCCTTCTTTTATGGGATCATTTCGATGACCCCTTTATCAACCACTCCATTGAGGGGGCACCCGATAGTTCATTCATCACCATTGAAGTTGTAAGTAAAATAGAACAATTTTATTTTTTGAAAAGATGTTACTATGATTACAACTTGTAACACCTTCCTAAATAAGGGAAAACTATAGACATCTAAAATTGGACACCAATGGATTTATACCTAAATTTAGAGAAATTATTACCAACCTCTAAAAATCTAGCCTAAAAATATCTAAAATTCTCAAAATTGGCTTCATAACATGTTCAATTGGCCTATAAATCAATTAAATAAGTCAAATACAAACAACGAATTAAATCAAAATCTCAGACATTGCAAAAGCCTAAAAAATATTAAGTAATACTCAAATCCTAATTGAATTCATCCATGAGTAATTAAATGAATTATTAAAAGTGGAAATTAAAAAATCAATAAATATCCTATTTTTTCATCATTAGCTTTTGTGAGTTGTCATTTTGTAAAATATCTCATCCATGCTTATTACATGTTAATCATGACCATTTGACACCTTTTAACTCTATTGGGGTTAACTAAGCCAACCAAGGTGAGGATTTAACTCATTCTAAGTCATTTTAAAGCCTATAAAAGAAATCTTATAGCTCTTCATGTAGAGAGATTGGAACATAGTAGAGTTATAATGTTGGATTTGATTCATGAATAAAAATGCATAATGTTATAATTCCAAAATCAAGCCAAGAAATCAAGCCAACCATGGTGCCAAGAGGAGATAGAGATAGCCAAACACCATTGATGAAGACCTTTTGAGTAAAATTTAAGCTTGCCAATGAAGAAATATCTTGGAGTAATCAAGGTAAGGAATTTATCATTTCTTTGCATTTTAGTTGTGTTTTCAATTGCTTTGTTCACTAAGCTCCCCTCATGATCTAGGCCTAGAGATGTTAGCTTGATAGTGTGTTGATTTCATTGTTTTTGTAACTAACACTATACTAAACTCCTCTCTTGAGTCAAATACCTTCATCACATATTACAATATATTTCTAATTTCACTCTTATGGGTAAAGGGATACCTATAAGGTCTACTATTTGGTGGTGTAATTCCTAAAATGAGTCTGATGACATGATCATATGCACGACTTAGAGGAAGTCCTTTTGGCATGTCACCAAAAACAAAAAAGTAGTCATCTAACGCCTTTTACAAATCAAGATGTGTATAATCCTTTGTTGGTTGAACCTCTATGAAAATTAATCATGCCATAAATCCTTTTGCACCTTTTCTGAGAATATTTATCATGTAGTGGGAACTAACCAATTATGGAGATCTAGACTATAATTCATATAGTTCAAAAGTCCTTCCTTTAGAATATAACCTCATGAATAGTTCCTATAAATTCATCTCAATAGTTCCCAAAGTGGTGATCCATTACACTCCAAAAATAATGTCAACTCCTCCCATGGGAATATCAAACATACGTGAATATAACAAATAGTCTCCCTTAGCAAGCTTAATACTATGACCTTTTCCAAGACTGTTGACCATACTACCATGTACAATCATGACCTAAAATTTTAGATCTGGGTAAATGAAATAATTCAAATGAGTAGCCAAGTTACTATTGATGAAGTTATGTGTAATCCCAGAGTTAATTAGCAAAGTCACCTTTTATTTATTCAATAAGCCCACCACCTTAAGAGTTTGAGTACTAATGCCTGAAAGTGCACGATAAGAAATAGTAGGTTGAGAATATTCAAATTCATCGTCAGGTTCTTCTAACCCTTCCCTTAAATCCTCCTCATCTTCTTCATAATTATTTTCACTATCAATGTAAAACAACTTATTTTTATCACATCAATGCCCTTTTCCCCATCTATTATCACAGCCAAAACATATACCTTTTACATTCTTTTCTTCCACTTGTTGATGTGTCAATATGGTATGTTGATGAAATAATGGTGTTATAAAGGTGATTTCATGAACATTGGTGAAAGGTGTTTATCTAATCATCTCTTTTTATTCAACCATGTGTGACTTTAGTATGGCCTCAGATATATTACTAGGATGAAACATGTAAACCTCTAATTGGATGCTATCTTTGAGGCCACCCAAAAATAGGTCAATTAGATTTTCCTCAGTGATGTCTACCACACATAAGGAGAGATTTTAAAATTGATGAATGTAGTCCTTGATAGTCCCAATTTGTTGCAGCTTGGCTTGCTGACTAAAGCAATTTTCAAAGACATTATTATGATAGTGGAGTTGTAACTCCTCACAAAATACTGAACATGAAACTAGACACCCTTATTTTTAATTTGAGAACACAACTAATGATACCAAATAAATGGCTCAAGTTATAGATAGAGAGAGGCCATAACCACTTTTTTTAACATGGATTGTGAGGTAAATCAAATGAATTTTTAATTTGAGTGAGCCAAGATAGTGGATCATTACCATCAAACTTTTTCAAGTCTACTTTTGGCAACATCAACTTAGGGACAAAATTTAAATTAGTATTGTTTGGAGTAGGAAAACCAAAATGAAGTGGTGGAGGATTATTTTACAGTGGATGAGATTAAATGTTGGCCAATTACATAGATATTTTCTATAATTTATCTTTCATTCTATCCAAGTCCCCTCTCAAACTTGTAATGTCCCCTTGAGCCATATCAAAATCATCTTTTTCACCATGCCTTATAACTCTGATTTAAGTTATTGAACTAACTCCAAAATAGATGGATCAAAATTTTTTAATTCCATGTCATCCTTGTGAGTATTTTTTGGAGTTTATTGCCATTTTTTACATCTACAAGTGTTTAGACTAGCCATGCACAAACCCTAGGAGGGTTTTATCCCTAGAAAAATTATACTAGTGGAATACACTGTTGTGATCATCTCACTAAGATAAATCTAACTGTTACTATTGTACATAAGGGTACCATTATAATATACCATTATGATCATCTCATAGAGATGAATGCAATGACTACTAATTTGTACAAGGTAAAAAAAATTAGACTTATTTTTAGCCGAAAAAAATGTTTTCTTTTTCTTTGTAAAAAATCACACAAACAAAACTATGGTGATGAAAAAAATCAATTTTTACCAAATCACATTATATGTTTTTTTGTCCTTTTAGTGCTCAGATCAATGCTTTGGAACCACTTGTAAGGAAATTAATTAGATGATTCACAATAGTAGAATTAAGAGTAGAATAAGTACATCCACAATAACAATTGGCAAAATATTAAAATACTTGAATATTATGACTAAGCCATTTAGAGTGGGCAACCTCCAAAACATTTCAATAAGAACAAAATTCATAATATGATGATAAAAAACCAACTGATGTCTCTTGTATATACTCTACTTATCAATTATTATTTTATAGGTTTAACATACTAAGAAAATCAATAAATGAAACAATCTAATATGAATTTGTATAAGCCACAAGTCATCCACACATATCCCTAAATGCACTATGGGTTATGGACATAGCATTATAGGCTTGTAATTTCTACTTTTAGCATACAAAACTAAATTTTCTTCACATTTTGACCAAGCTGATAACTTTCAAAACTAATATAACTCTTTTAAATTCTATAAGAGGTGTTTTTAAGGTTGAGTAACCTTTATTCAATATCAATAGACCTCTTTTCATGATTTGGAGGCTAGTTCATACTTTGATCCTTCATAAAAACACCTATAGCAATGTATTTTAGCCTATTACATACACATTTACCATCAATTACCATGATCAGATGCTTATGAGACTTATATAGGTGATCAAGTTCATTTTTAGGTTGAATGATTCTATGTGGGTGAATTATAAATACATATTCTCTCATTAGGTCCTTCAGAAGGGTTTAACAAGGGTTTAAGTAATTTTACCATCTTAATGATGGTTTATAAAGAATAGGGGGTTAATCCTAAGACTAATGCCACTAATTTTTAGTTGATAAAAAGACCCAAATGAGGTTCCATTTAGCTACTCTGTACAAATCCAACCAAAATAATTCCTCTCAAGCTAGGAAGACTATGTATGAGAGTTGAGAAAGGTCCTTTTAGGCCTCAAAACCTAAAATAATGAATTTAAATGGCTAATAATGTCTCTAATAGGTATGAGACAACATATATCATGTCCATAAACTAACATCAATGTGAAATAACCTTCATATAAGGCTCTACAACTTGATTAGATGCTTTGAGGGTTTGTGAGTCATAAGGATAGTCTAACTCTAATTTCCTTTCTTTGATCATTTTTTCCTTCTCAGCTCTATTGGATCTTGTGAGATTCTCTATATACTCCAAATAAACCTTCCAAACCTATTATATATTTATATCCAACTCAAATTTTATAACCTCTTTCAAGTTTCATACAAAGACCTATATGGTTCTCATTAGGTCCCTTATCTACATTCTTGAGGGTGTTTTGTTTTAAATATTTGGATGGTTATAGTCTTGAAATACTTGTGTATTCACATTTTAAGCTTTAAAAATTCATTCATGTCTCTCGTGACTACCAAATTTCCATTCTGAACATAAGAAACATACCCTATATCCTAACTCCTAAAGGTAGAATTAAAACTCTTCTTAGGTATATTTGGGCTAAGAAGACTATCTTCATGGTCAGGTTTAAGACATTATTTGGGTGTTTTATATACATGTTACTCTTACCAATTCTAAAATAGGCAAGGAATTCTTTTAGTGATCCAATAATAATTCATCAATGCATATTTTGATCTCCTTTTTGGTCAAGATTAAGGACTTATATGCCTACATGTTCCTTTGTATGAAATATTTATAATATGTTTCATCTAATTTATATTAAGATAAATTGTATCATAATTCTCTTATAACCTCTTAAAACCTTCTCATATTCATTTAAACTCAACACTCAATACTCATTTTACACACTTTATTTAATTATTAAGAGTAATCCCAGCTTCTCAAGTAAGCCTATGGTAAGTATGCAAGACAAAGTCTTGGAATACAACACTTCTTGTGCTCATGATTGATTATAAAAAATCATCACCAAATTATATTAGCTTATTAATGATGTGAAAATACTCTTATCATGTATTGTTATTCCATATATCTGTGATTTAGTCACTATACATTGACTTAGCCCATACTTAATCTCTCACATGTGCCCTAATTATTGGTTTAATAAATGCCTCTAAAGTGTGACTATTTATCCTATATTATTTTTAGGTTAAAAAATTGATCTTGAGTCATATAGGGGGCATTTAAAACCATCGAGCTCCTTATTGAAGGTTTGTAGGGATTTATAGTGCGTAGTGTTCTTAGGGATAATTCATAAAGAAAAACCCCTCATTATCTATATTAATAACATATTATGAAGGTATATATAACCCTAAACCATCACCAAATATAAATATATCCCATGAAATTTTTTAACAAAGTTTCATGCAAAACATTATGCTCTCTTGAGCTCCTCCTAAGGTAGAAACAGGGTTCATATAGGATAATGCAAAATATAATTCATAAAGATTGTTCATATGTGTATGGGGATAAAAAAATATAAATAATTATATAGGTTTTGGATATATTATCCAATTAAACACATATAATAATCATTTTCTCCCATGCATTACCTTAGGTGAGTACTAAACCTCACAAGATGACCTTTCGAATAAGCAGACTAGTGCTTAGATCGAGAAAAGTCTTTTTTTCCTTTTTGGGTTTGAAAGGAATTAAAAATACATGAATTTATTTTATATCATCCTAATAATATATATGAAACCTAATATCATGTCTATAATTACCTTATTATATATTTTTATATGTCATTATAACCAAGACCTAACCATTTTGCTTGTAGCTCATCTAATAAGGTTTTTAGGACTATATGTGTTTAAATACCTCTAAATAGGTTTCTTATTTCTTTCCCCACCCATGGGATTATAATAAAATTATTAAATCTAAAATAAAATATTCTTTACCCTATAAAACTTCTTCACATATCTAATTCTCAGTACTTCATAGGATTGTAGGTGTTTAAATGCGTAATCCAAGACAAGTGCTTTTAGAAGAAAAGGGCATGTAGTGCTTATTTGTCATTCCAAAGGGTTTAATGAGCAATGAAACCTATTCGAAAAAAAATTATAGAGTTTTAAATGTGATAAAGTTTTACATTATCATCATTTACCTTTTTTATAACTCAAAACCCTTTAAGCAAACCTACAAACTAATCATTCTTTCCACTAGATACCATCACACAGGACTATTTCCATCCTTTACTTATCTAACCTAGAAATATTGCTCTATCGTAATATAGAGTGTCTTAATAGGACATAAAATATATCTCACATCCATCTATTTTCATTAAATATACCTCTCTCTTCAAGACTAAGTATATATTAAACTAAACACTCACTTAGAGTTCTTACAGCCCTCCTTGATGCGCATGTTTCAGATGTATCCCATTAACTAGGATTGGGAGATCTTCACCATCCATCTTGGAAATTTGGAAATAATTATGGGTCTTAAAATTTTATATTGTTTCAAGGCCAATTAAAAGTGATTCAAACTTGGTATGCCTTCTTGGTTTAGATCTATCTTCATCCCACTTAAGAACCAAGTCACCTTATTTGAAACTCTTTGAAGATGTTCCTCTATCAAAGGTTATCTTCACTTGTGATGGATGCATCTCCATGGAAAACATGTAATAATTTATAAATTATTATAACTCCATAAACTCAACATATCTCACCTCTATATGTTCATTCTCCAACAACTCTAGTTGATGCATTAGTTCCAAAACAAGGAGCTCAAGTGAAATTGGCAACCTTGCTTCTCTTCCAAAAACAAGCTTGTATGGTGAATTATATATATAAATTTTTAATGTGATTTTATAATCCCATAGATTGTACTTAAGCTTCAAATTCCATTTCTTCTAATTATATTCAATTGTTCTCCTTATGATCTTTAACACAGTCTTATTGGTGGACTCAATAAGGCCATTACCTTGTGGGTAATAATTTGATATAGTACAAAGGTATGCACCATGTCGAACAACCCATTAACTGATATTAACTACCAAAAATGACATGGAATTGTATAAAATGATAGTGGAGGGGATTTCAAACATTTTAAGCAAATATTATAGAAATCTAACACATTGGATTCATTTGCTTCCTTCAAATCCACTACCTCAATCCATCTAGTGAAGTAATCCATGGAAATAAGGATCCACTTATGACCCAATATTTAAGGTTCATTGATGAATACAATTAATTATAAACCTCATTATATAATTTTTTTATCCACTAAAATATGTTGAATAGGTAAGGCATCAAGTCTTTCTTTTCCTATGAACATTGCACATTTATTGCACTTTCTTACCCAAGCATTGTAATATCTAAAAATGTTTGGCCAAGAATACCCACCCATCATGATATTAAGTTTTTATTTCCTTATTTATAAGTTACCTCTACCTTCTCCATCATATAATTACTTAATAAATCTTTGAACTTGGCTTGACTCTATACACCTCAACAATATGTCATTGATATCCTTCTTGAAAAGCACTCTATCAACAAGGAGAAAAGGAATAAAATGTAATATATAATACCTTATCCTTTATTCACTTAAGTTTGGATTATAAATAACATATTTAAGGTACCTTAACATGTTTTTTAATTATCTTGATGATGACATATGATCATCTACAATTTCTTCATCATTCAAAACTAGAACTATCTATTTGTTCTCTTGTAAGTCTTGGGATAGGTCTTCACACAATCTTTTCCCTCTAATAATATTAGTCACTATTATCTAAAAATCATACTCCATCACTCTTTTTATCTAACCTAACCTCTTCTCACTTATGTCCTTATTCAATAATAACTCCTTGATGCTAGGATAAGAAACCATTAGATAGATTTTATTGTTAGATAGCACGTGTATAAATTTCTTGAGATGTATGATTATTTAAAGTACATGTTTCTCTACATAGGTTTAACTTGTCTCATAATCCTCTAAGACTTTAATAAATAAGGTTTTGAGGCTAATCCAAGGATTTTTGATTATTTTTCCTTAATATACTTAAAATTATGTCCACATTATCATATGCATATAAGATAAAATCCCTTGAAAATTAGGATTAATGAGAATAGGAGCATTATCTTTTAAATGTTTGATCTCTTCAAAACTCCTCATTCCCTCCTTGGTCCAATTGAAGATCTAATTTTGATTAAGCATGAATGTAAATGTATTGGACAAAGTTGAAAAAATAGATATGTATCTCCTTATTAAAAAAAAATCCAAGAAAAATTTTCAATGCTTTCTTATGCTTAGACGAGGATAATGTAAGAATGGAATCTCTCCTTTTGGGATTAATGATCAAAACATGTTTATAAATAACATGTCAAAGTATATTACCTTAATATACTAAAATCACACACTTATTGGGGCTAAGTGACACCCCATATTGTCTACATCTCTCAAACAACTCCTTGAGATGAAGAATGTGCTCACTTAATTATTTTGAAAATATAGTTAAATCATCCAAATATACAAGAACAAACCTATTGATTAGACCTTGAAATTCCACATATATGTATCTTGTAATTATTTCTCCAAAATTGGACAATCTAAATGATATTTCACTATAATCAAAAGTTCCCCACTTAGTAGTGAAGGTTTTCTTAAATTAATCTTCCTTCTTCACAAGTATCTAGTTATATCCACTACAACCATCCAATAATGAGAACCTTTCTAAACTAGCTACTAGTTGAAATATTTTTTTCACTAATGGAAATGGATAATGATCTTTGAGTGAAGCCTTTTTAAAATCAATAAAATCCACATAAATTCATATTTATCCATTTTTATTCTTCATGGGAAAAAGGTTTTCCACCCTAGTAGACTTCTTGATGGGGAAGGTAATGGCTGATTCAATAAACTTGTGAAGTTTAGTTCTCATCAAAGACTCAATCTTAGGATTGATTACTCTTTGCCTTTATCTTATCATTTTTGTATAAACCATTAAATAAATGGTGTGTTGATATAAACTAGGATCAAATCCATTAATATCATTATACTTCCATGAAAAGACATCACAAAACTCTCTACATAAATCAACAAATTACTCCTTTTGGTATGGAGTGCATACTTTACTAAGTTTGAGAGTCTTTCTATTTACTATATCAATATTATCGTAGTTTTATTATTTAGTGGAAAATGAATATTTATCTCTCCATATCTCATCATATCTATTGAAGATGTTCTTAAGCATGATAAGACCTTTGGGAAACTTGTTGGACTTGAGCTGGAAAATCCGATCACCATATTATTGCAAGAGCTTAGACTAATTTCTAGAAGAAAATTCAGCCTCCTATTGAAAGAAGAGAATAATCTAGTTATCATATTCAAAAACTTTCCATTTATCATGATTGTTAGGAATAGAATGCCTCACCAAATATTGATATGTGACTTATTTTTATCATTCCTTACATTAGTTAGAATGTTAAACTGAGATCCCATGGTATCCATTCTATCTGCATGTTTGTTACTTTCTCTACATACTACTCAAATATCAAAAATATCAAATTCCTCATGGATATCCCAAAATATGTGTTTATAATACCTTATTAAATAATTATTACATACATTGAGCCTTCTCACTTGGTGAATCAAAAGTTCACTATCACCAAAAGTTTTTAAGAGGCTCATTCCCATCTTCCTAGCCCATTGTAAACCATGAACTAGAGATTCATACTCTACTACATTATTAGAACCACCAAACTAAAAATTTATATAATAATAATAATAAATTTTTTTAGTGGGTGAGATGAGCATCATTCCAGCCCCAATACCATGCTTTTTCTTTGAACCATCAAAGTAGAGCTACCAAATTCCATCATATGATTCATCTTTGTTGACTATAGTTAGAATTTGTGCATCATTATTGTGAATATAATAGACATAAAGTCCTTATTATTATATCCTTTTCTAAGGATCATATTCATGTAAGTTAGAATCCCATTCACCAAGAAATAAATTAGGAAATCATTGAAGAGGTGAGTTGGCTTCTACTTCGCTAGTTTTTTCCACCTCATCTGAGATGACATAACTAATATTCAGAACACTTGGAATATATGGTTCTAAATGAAATCATGAAATAGGTTCATAATTAATTATGAACTTGGATACATACATTATTTTAGACATATGTTTAATCAGATAAAAGGTAACCACCTATCTTTGATGTGAAATATCATGATAAACACATGGCAAAATATGGAGGTAGGTTTACCACCACTACATCCTGCTGAATGGTTAAATTTGGGAAATAATGTAGCATTAATTTTAGGTTATATATCATTCTTAAATCATTATTTGATGAAACATAAGTATTAAAAACACCTTTAGTGTTTGGCTCATAAACCAAACCCAACTTGTCTGTAATTTACTTAGGCACCACTGTACTACTAGACCTACTGTCAACCATATAATTATGAACTAAAGTGCTACCAACAATTAAATATAGATAAAAGGGAGGTTTATTACTTATTTTTAACTCATATTTGTTTAATTTTACCTCCTTATGTACCTTATGTACTTTTTATTTCATGTGTTAATCTAAATTATCCAAAACCACACTCTCTTTAGCTAGTTTTGTAGACAATTTGAGGGCTGAAAGATCTTGAATAAGCATGTATTTTTGTCCTAGAATGTCCAAATAATCCCACATACTCATTATAATAATTTAATTCTTCATGTGGTCAAATATACTAAAATGATATCCAATCATCTTTGGATTCACCCTTGGAATAACTAGATGATCTCACATTTGAGGCATTTGGTGAGTTTTACCAACCTCCACATTCTAATTTTTCTTAGGTGATGATATAAAAAACTTATTATTAACACCTTTACAAACAATAAAATGAATGTTTGGAACATGACCCACCTATTGAGTCTCATCAATAGCCCTTTTCTTGGCTCTTGTGATGGCTATAACTACATTATTTGAGGTACTAGAATCCCCAACCTAATTAAAAACCACATGATCATCAATTTACCAATTAACAAAAGTTGAACTAGGATACCCTTGTCCATGATGAACTTTTCCTTATTGTATCATATCCTCACTATGTTGACTTTATTGAAGAGAAGCTTCTTCTTGGGTCATTTGAGGAATCATCATAGTTTGGCCCACCAAGGCTTGATTTTGAATATCATTTAGATTAGATGGTTTCCAACAAAACTCTTGCATTAAGTTATTTTGTGTTGGTACATGTATAATGGCTTTATATGAAGAGGGAGCAGTTGGATCAATTACATCATAAGGATTGGCTTGTGTGATAACTCCTTGAGTTTGATATGAAGGTATTTTATCTCTTAAGCATTGATAAGGAGGTCTATTCTCTCTAAATGGATGATATGTCGTATGATTAGGTTCTTGTTAAGGCTTATAATCTTGGTATTATTGCCTTTTTATCTAGACTATTTTATTTCCAAAGGATTGAAACATTCCTTTGAGTTCACCAATCTCACTTGATTGACTAGGAAGGGATATAATTTGAGATGGAGGGACTAGAATTAGAACCATTCATGGAGATTGAGAGGCTAGAATTGGATACATTTTTAGGAAAATAGGAATTAGAGGCCTAGGTGCTAGCTTTCCAGCCTGAATCAAGCTATTTTTTGTTGGCCACTTCATATGTATATGTAAGTGTAGTGCCACCCATAAACTAAATCATGATAGATATACCAGAATTTAAATATCTTAGGAAAAAAATAAGGCATACTCATGAGATGGCCTAATAATGAGGGGTATCCTAGTCCATATATTTTGAAACCTAAGGTTAAAATCATTCATGAACTCATGGGGATCCCTCTTAATGGTTGTGAGTTGTGAAATCAAGGATGAGTGATCTGATTTATCCTTAAATTGCCTATAAAAGGATGCACCTAAGTCATCATAGGAAGTAATAGAGTTCAAAGGAAGGTTTATATACCACTAAAATGCCTTTCCTTTGAAGGATGTAGCAAGTAAATGGATAAAAAAAATCTATTGGACAATATTATGAATATAACATAGGTTTCCTACATATTTAATATGCTCAATAGGTGGGGTTTGGTCTTACCTTGAGAAATAAGTTATGATTTTAAGATATAAATTTGGGATATCATCATACTAATAAATATTTAGTGGGTTTCCTTTATTAAAAGGGACAAACACATGGCTCCTAGGGATAACCATTTAGATAGTGGGGATTGAATTGTATTATACCATGGGCTTGATTTGGAGATTGAAAAAAAATATTATGATAATTATTTATTCTTATGAATCTTATTCTTTTATAATAATGATAAGGTAACTTAGTAAATTAAAAATTAATACCTTTGATTGAATATCTTATGGTAATTGTTGACCACTTTTGACCACAAATCAAAATAGATCAACCCTTACAGTCAAAAACATATATAGGGGTTTATTATAATGTCATAGGGTATTTTGTAGTCCATTTTATGTCATTTATACCTTGGTCATGGTCAAGTTTAATCTTTGTGTCATTTTTAGTTATCTAGGGAGTAGATTATCATGGCATGTCACATAGGAATGAATAGGGTAGTCTAGTTGCACATTTTACAAATTCACTTGGGAAGTTGAAAAAGGTATAATAATTACATGAATGTGTCCTATTTTATGCCAATATTTTCTCCTAAAATTTGTAGGTCTTGATGATTTTTCTATCTCAAGATCTAGGTTTTTAAAGTTGAACTAGTAGTTTAAGATGTGCCCAGGAATGTCAACATTAATTTATAGCAAGTAAGAATTCTTATTTAAAAATACTTAACAAGATTTAGGTTGAATATGGATATTATAAGAATCTAAATCATGGAAGCTCAAGTTGTGATCTAATGGTGCATGGGAAATCATTGAAGTCAGTGGGTCCAAGTAGATCAAATAGTGTGCATTTAATCATGTAGTTAATGATCAATGACAAGCATTTGATTGTGAAAATGAAATTTATGGTGCATATTGATTCAAAGTTAAATTATATTAGATTAAATATGAGGGTAACATGTGGTAAAAATGTATGAACCAAATGGGACTGACATGTAGGGTACATCGATTGAATGCAATGTTATCAAGTGTTATAATCTTGGGACCCTATATCAATGATCATGGTCAGCATTAAAAGTCAAGGCTAGGAGACTCAAATGGAGATCAATATAGTGCATTCAATCAAACTTCCAAAAGGCATAGGATAAATCCACTTGTCCATGTGATGTTGGTCATACTTTAATTTAAATGAGAAATATGGCAAAGATATGCCATATATGTATGCATATCACATCAAAATATTTTGTGGACCTAATTATGTAGACATGTAAACAAGATATCAAAAAAGGATTGCATATGTTTCCATATAATATCAGTCTAGGATCAGTTCAAGCCTATAGGGAATAGAATGAAGAGCTCAAGTAGACAATTTAAAGAACCTACATATTTTTTTTGGATACCCTATAGAAGAATATAAAGATTTGAGTAATGATGAGGAAGGTTTTGAACCCTTTTCTTGTGGAAGTTTTTCTATAATTTATCCTCCCTCAATTCAATCATCATTTTTGTCCTTGATTAGTTATGGGACATTCTAAAAGAGTTAAATGATGAAGGCAATTTCTTGAATAGGCAAGGAGATTCCTATGCCACATTTCATGAAGTTTCATGATTTAGAGGGCCATTTATCCTATTAGACCTTACATGGTCTATTTTATACTTATTCTCCTTCATGTATAAATTATTTTTCTTAGCATGACACATGTCTTAATGACTCTTGGTCTTCATTTTTCTTCCTCTCTCTAAAATTTTATAAGTAGTATTCATTTTAGCTCTTTTAAGTTAAGTCCACACAATTTATGGTAAAGCCTTACTAAAATGACATTGTATTTTTCCTTTGAATATTAAATCAAGTTTAGTTTTAATTTCATGAATAATTGTCTAAGTGTGCAAAGTGATGTATGGTGATGTAAATTGATAATCCTCTATCCTTTTTTCCCTCATGCTCTCATGTTTATGTAAGATTTGCTATTATAACATGTCAAATAGAGTGTATTTAACTATTTTAGGCTCCTTTAAAGATGTAAATTGTCTATTGAGTGTGAAATATACCCTCTAGTTCATTTACCTTGTGCTACTTCATGCATCTCACCTCTATATTGAAACATTGATGTTAGAATCATTCAGAACTTTGATGCTAGTTTATATGCCTTGTTTCATTATGATATAAGTATGATGTCCCTATGTAAATAATATGTTTATATCACCCCATTATATTAGATTCATTTCATCTAATTTATAAATCTTTTCCCCATAAGCAAGCACTATTTTAAGTGATAATCATTTCAAGACATATTCAAGGAGTTAGCCCCTTAAATCTAGAGGTTCATTTCCACTATAGGTACACCCACATACTTGTAAGTGTTCCTATATTTCCCAAATATTTAAGATTCTTGAACACCCTATTTTAGGGCGAAATATTTGGTGAAAACAATTTTGGCATACCCAATGGGACCATTATCTTCAAGACAACTTGTCAAGCTGAATGTTGGTCTTGACAACATCAACTACAAATTGGTGTGTTACTTAGTATTTGGTGGCTCCATAAAGGTAAAATATGGTTAAAGGCCATTATTTTATTATAAAATTTCTCTCATAATTTATTTTTGTCACTAATTCATCATCTAGTAGAGTGTTCAACCCAATTAATCCACCTATTCAACCTAAACTTCCTCTTGAAGTTTAATATCCTCATCCTAATCTTCCCTTTGAAGAACAAGTAGATTTTAAAAGAGAAGAAAATATTGAATAGGTTTAATAGATTTAAGAAATAAAATATCTTAAAGAATATATATATATATATAGACCTCATGGCTTCCCTACCTTCAATAATGAAAATCCAATCCTCCTTCAGGCATATGATAACATTCCTCCTAATGCCATAGAGTGTGCCTACATTTAATGGTAAGATTCATGTTATAACTAGTGAACACATCAGGTATATCTCAAACTTTTTTGGTTTTCATAATTTCAATAAAGATAATAATTCCATTATATTCCTTGTCACATCCCTTAGAGGGAAATATATTTATTGGTATAGGACTTTGCCTAGTAGATGCATCACATCATTGGAATATTTTAGAGTGTTGATGACTTCTAAATTTGAAGATGAAAGTGACCATACTTCTCTCATACATCATTTTAATGTGATCAAAATAGGACCTAAGGAAGTAATGCATGAATTTAATGAGAGGTTTTAAAATAATTGGTATATATTTCCTCCTCCCATGAGGCCATTTTATATTTTTGTGTTTCCTACCTACTTAAGAGCCATTGGTACTGAAATTACTATCATGCTTCAATCCATGGGTGGTTCCACTCTTCCCAAAGCATATGAACTTGCCATCAAAGATGAGAATGGTCTCATTCAAGATATAAGGTTACCTCATAAGGTTTATATTCCTCCATTATCTCATAATTTTACTAATACTCTAGATGTGGCCCAGATTCCTAATACCAACACCAAGTCTAAGGCTGCTATTAAGAAGAGAAAAACTGTCATAGACCCATATTCAAATATCTAAATGCTAAGAGCCCATATTAAGCAAGATAACATACAACAAGATTCTTATAATAATCCTTATCCCTATCAACAACAATATTTAAGAGGAAGAGGTCAATGGTATTCAAACTCCAATAGATGTGCCAATGTGTATAATCCTAATGTCACCACCAATGCAATAGAGATGGTATTGGTGCATAGGAACTTGGTATAGGGAAAAAATTGGAAATAGGTCAAATTTATGGATGCCAATGAGAATGAATATAAATCTCTTATTTATCAAAGAGGATTTACTCTTCTCCTATCACTTTAAGATGAAGTGATGATGCAAGTTAATGAGTATTGGTAGCCTCAAGGAGAAATATTTACCAACTTCTTAGTGGAAGACACTTTTGTAGTCAATCAAGGATATTTTATTGCATACAATACCATAGATTAGAGGAAGGGTATATTAGGTGATAGTAGCATTCATAAAGGATTATATAATCCTCAAGAATGGAAATAAAGCATGGCTATAAGTAAGGTAGCTCTAAAAGCTCCTATGTCTCATTCAAATCAAAATGTGTTAATGTATGCTTAATGTGTCTCAAATCCTCAATTTCCAAGTAATAATTTGCCTCTAAGGACTTAATATAAGGTGATTCATAATTATCTAAACATATTGGATTATTTAAAAAGTGCCAAAACATCTTTCTCCTTGTGGGATATTCTTCATATGTTTGGCCAAGAAAAGTTGTTACAAAAGTGAGTATTGACTGTCCTTACTAGTCCTTCACCTTAAAATCAAATTCATAGTCATGTTGTCTTTTAAAATGTCCCTAACACTATTATTTAACCATATACTAGGATTGAGAAACCTCTACCATTTGACCTCACTCTCATAGTGGGTGATAAATTGGTTTGCAATTATATAGTTGATATAGTGGAGCTTCTACCTCAGTCATGCCCAAAGTTGTAGTTGACAAGTTGGGCATACAATATGAGCCTAATATAAAATTAGTGATATAGATATATGGTAAACTTGATATGAAAATATGGCTAATCAAAAAATTTAGGGTCTTCTTGCATGATTATCCTAGTTTTCCTATCTTTCAAGATATAGTTATTGTCAACCTCCCAACTCACTTTTCAATATACCTATCAAGAGACTTTACATCCAAGATAATTGGTTATATCTTAGCTAACTATTCATTCTTGGCCTTTAGGACAAGGTATGGGACCAAGGTTACCATTGGAACATAACCTCTTTCAATGTTTCATATTGATCCTTACATTCAAACTAGTTCTAATTTGAATTGTGTTGTTCATGATAAGGAAGAATCTAATGTGGATGGTGGTGGTTCTAAACTTTAAGGCATTTTTTATTTGTGGTTTAAATTCATATGGTAATTATCCTTATGAATACTTTGAGAAAATTTATCTTGGGACTTATATCATGCATGAGGAACCATTTGAAGGAGCTGAGGTAAGTGTCAAACATTCTCATGTTGTTAAATGCAACTATATGATTCATGAGTATGATGATCATAGGTTGATTAATATAATTGAGCACTATAGTGGGAATAATTATGTTTTCACTCTTGATACTGATGAGGATGCCTTAGATTATTAAACTTATGAGGTAGATTAGAATGACTTATGAAAAAGGTTTGGCATCATATGTCAAGGGTTTGATCATCTTGGTAATGCTACCTCTAATCTCAAGAAGTCTACATCTGATCTGGTTAATGCCTCTAAAAAACATGATGTTGAGTGTCTCAATAATCATGGAGAAAAGTATCACATTATTAATGAATAAAAGCTATGTCAAAGGATCAATGCCATATGTAAAGAGTTTGACAAATTGGGTAAGTCTCCCTTTTCTCCAAGAGATTCTATATCTGATGTTAAGGTTATTAATGAGACTAAAAAGTATGTTGTTGAGTGTCCATCAATCAAAAAGATGAATGTATTCTACTAGACAATAGCCTCTAACCATGATAAATCCTGATGATGTTTGTGTCCAAGGAGTTATGAATATGTGAAATAAGGGCAAGGTAGATTTTATTGCATTTAAAAAATAGTCAGTAGACCCACCTAATGTTGAGCCATATCCAAAGGTGTTGGATCATGAATAATAATATATTTATGTTTCTAAACATCAAACATATCTATTCTAAGAAGATTGCAAGGTTGAGAGGGCTATCATACACTCCAATCTACACTTTTTTGGAGAAATCCAATAGATATGATAGAGATCACAATAGTTGTATCCCCAATCAAGACTCTTAGAGAGCATGAAATATCACTCATGATGGTATCAAATATTCCACTTGTAGATATAATAATATCCAAAGGATGTGATAGGCTTCTTTATTACCTACATATGTAAGTGATTGGTAATGATCATATTCCTTATGCTAGGATACCTTCATGGAGTGATTAATATGTCAAGGGAACCAGTTTTGACATTGGTTAAAGTATGATAAAATTTTCATCTCAAGATGAGGTTTTGTAAATAGTATAATAGGTGTGTGTCTTTAATTTCAATTGTGTTGTGTTCCCTGAGTGCTCTAGTTAAACACATGTGCGTCTTATTTTATGTGTCTTTCCCATATGTTTTATGTGTTTTCAAAGTTAATTTATGTGTCAAACCTATATACATGTGACTCCATAGCCCAATGGATAGGATTAGGCAACTAGTCATGGCATAGCAAGCATATGACCCTTAGGATATCACCAAGAATGTTGATCATTTTTTACCAAAAATAAAAATTGGTCAACCCCCTATAGTTAAAAATGTATATAAGGGTTTATTATAATGTCATAGGGTGTGTTGTAGTCAATTTTATGTCATTTCAATCTTAGTCATGGTCTAGTTTAGTCTTTGTGTCATTTTGATTAATCTATAGAGTTTAAACATCATGGCATGTCATGTAGGAATGAATAGGGAAATCTAGTTACACATTTTAAAAATGAACTTAAGAATTTGACCAAGGTTGAAGAATTACATGAACATTTCCTTTTTTGTGCCAAGATTTCCTAGTACCAGTTTGAGGTCTTGATGAGTTTTCTATCTCAAGATCTAGGTCTTTAAAATTGAACTAGTAGTGTAAGGCATGACTAAGAATGTCAACATTAAGATACAGTAATTAACAATTTGGATTTAAAAATCCTTAACAATATTTAGGTTGAACATATATTTTACAAGTGTACACAGAATAAAAGCTCAAGTTGAGATTTAATGGTGTGTGGTAAATCATCAAAGTTAGTGGGTTTAGGTAGATCCAATGGTACACATTTAATCATGTAGTTAAATATCAATAAGACATGTTCAACCATGTAGATGAGATCAATGGTTAATTATAAGTTAGAGTTTAAGGAGCTTAGATTGAACACAAGGCTACTACATGGCCCAAGTGTATGAACTAGATGAGATTGACATGTAGGGTACATATATTAAACATGATGTTACCAAGTGTCATAATATTGGGACCCCAGATCAATGATAAATGGTTAGCATTAAAATATAAGGATATGAGACTCAAATGGAGATCAAAGGAGTTCATTTGATCAAGCTTCTAGAAGGCATAGGATGAAGCCATGTGTTTAATAGATGATATTCATAGTTTAAATTAAATGAGCAACATGGTGAAGAGATGCCACAAAGGTAGACATGTCAAATCAAAATATTTTGTGTACCTAAGTACATATATGTGTAAACAAGAGATTAAAATATGATTTCATAGGTTTTCATGTAAGATTAGTCCAAGACCAATTTAGGCCTACAAGGAACATAATGGATAGCTTGAGTAGATAATTTGAAGTGCCTTCATCTTTTTTTAGACACCCTATAAATTTTTTTGAATATTTTAGTAATGATGAGGAAGTTTTTGAACTATATTTTTGTGTAATTTTGTCTATAATTTATCCTCCCTCAATTCAATCATCATTTTTATCCCTGGTTAGTTATGGGATGTTTCAAAAGAGCTAAATGATGAAGGTAGTTTCTTGAATAGTCAAGGAGAGTCCTATGCTACATTTCATGAAATTTCATGATTTGGAAGGACATTTATCCTATTATAAATTCCATTATATATTTCATACTCATTCTCCTACATGTATAACTTCTTTCTCTCAACATGATGGATGTGTTAGTGACTCTTAGTCTTCATTATTTCCTCATCTCTCTAAATTTTTATAAGTAAAAGTCATTTTAGCTCTTATAAGATAAGGTCACACCATGCATGGAAAAGCATTACTATAATTACATTGTATTTTGCCTTTGAACATTAATGCAAGTATATTTCTAAGTTCATGAACAATTGTCTAAGTGTGTAAAGTGATGTATGGTGGCTCAAAGTGATAATCAGCTATCCTTTCTTCCCTTATCCTCTCATGTTTATATAATAACTCCTATTATAGGAGGACATATAAAGTGTATTAAATTATGTTAGGATCCTTTAAAGTGTGCAATTGTCTTTGGAGTTTTAAATATACCCTCTTGTTTATTCACCTTGTGTTGCTTCATGCATCTCACCTCTATATTGAAACATTGATGTTAGAACCATTTAGAACTTTGATATTATTTTGTATACCTTGATTCATTATGATATAAGTATGATGGTCATATGGAAATATTTTTGGTGTATAAACCTCTTATATTGGGTTCATATAATTTAATTTATAAATCTTTTCCCCATAATCAAGCACTAGTTTAAGTGATAAGCATTTCAAGACATATTCAAGGACCTAGCCCCTTAGATCTAGAGGTTCACTTCCACTATAAGTAGACCCACATACATGGAAGTTTTCCCATTCTAAATTTTTGTTTAAGAGGCTTTATCAACCTATTCTAGGGTGTAAGATTTTGTGACAACAATTATGGCATGCTTGATGGGACCATTATCTTCAAGACAACTTGTCAAGGTGACTGTTGGTCTTGATAACATCAACTAAAAATTAGTGTACTAATCATCATTTGGTGACTCCATCAAGGTGAAATCTAGTTTAATGCCATTATTTTTTTTATAAATTTTCTCTCATAAATCATGGTTGTCACTAGGTCATCATCTAGTAGAGTGTTCAACCCCATTAATCATCTATTCAGCCTGAACTTCCTATTGAAGTTTAATATCATCATCCTAATATACCCTTTGAAGAACAAGTAGATTTTACTAGAGAAGAAGAGATTGAATAGGCTAAATATATTTAAGAAATATAATATCCTAAATAATATATGGATATACCTCATGCCTTTCTTACCTTCAATAATGAAAATCCAATTCACCTTCAAGCATATGATAACATTCCTTTTAATGCCACAAAGAGTGTGCCTACGTTCAATGGTAAGAGTCATGTTATAACTAGTGAACACTTTAGGGATATCTCAAAAAAAATTGGTTTCCATAATTTCATTGAAGAGAATATTACCATTGACTCCTTACCATGTCTTGTAGAGGTAAATCTCTCGATTGGTATAGGACTTTGCCTAATAGATGCATCACATCATGAAAAGATTTTGGAGTGTTGTTGAATTCGAGATTTGAAGATGAAAGTAACCATTCTTATCTCATACATCAACATAGTGTGATCAAAAGAGGCCCTAAGGAATTAATGCATGAATTTAATGAGAGGTTTTAAAATACTTGGTATAGATTGCCTCCTCCTATGAGGCCACCTGTTAGTTTTGTGTTTCCTACATAATTGACATCCATTGGTACTAAAATGGTTACCATGATTAAATACATGGGTGGTTCCACTCTTCCCAAAGCATATTAACTTACCATCAAAGCTAAGAATGGTATCATTTAAGCTAAAAGGTTACCTCCTAAGGTTTATATGCCTTCATGGTCTCATAATTATACTAATACTCTAGATGTGGCCCAAATTCTTAATACTAACACCAAGTCTAATGATGATCTTAAGAAGATAGAAAATTTCATGGACCCATATGAAAAAATCCAAATGCTAAGAGCCTAGTTTAATAAAGATAAAAAAAAAGGTGCCTATCAAAATATTTATCCCTATCAAAAAAAATATAGAATAGGAAGATTTCAATGATAGCTAAACTCCAATAGACCTACCAATGTGTATAATCCCAATTTGACCACCAATGCAATAGAGATGGTATTGATGTATAGGAATTTGGTGAAGGGATAAAATTGGTAATAGATCCAATTTATGGATACTAATGAGAATGGAGAGTAGGATATTATTGCTTAAGGAGGAGTTACTCTTTTCCTATCAGTTGAAGATGAAGTGATGATGTAAGTCAATGAGGATTGGTAGCCTCAAAGAGAATTATTCACCAACTTCTTAGTGAAAGACACTTTTATAATCAATCAAGAAGCCTCTATTGCATATAATACTAGAACCAAGAGGAAATATCTAGGAGGTGAAATTAATATGCATACAAGTGTCATCCAATCCTCATGTAAGTCATCAAAGAATGGTTGTAAGCAAGGTAGCTCAAAAATATCCTACGCCTCCTTCTAATCAAAATGTGGTAAGGTCTGCTCAATGTGTCTCAACTCCTCAACTTCTAAGTAATCATTTGATTCTAAGGACTCAAGATAGGGTGAGTACTAATGCCTTAAACATAGTGGATTCTTTAAAAAATGGAAAAGTATCTATCTCCTTATGGAATATTCTTCATATGCCTATCCAAAAAGAGTTGTTACAAAAGTAATTGTCTACTATCCCTACTAGTTTTCCTACATGATTGTCCTAGTTTTCCTATCTTTCAAGATATATTTGTTATCAACCTCCTAGCTCACTTTATAATTTGCCTATCAAGAGAATTTATAGTTAGGATAGGTGGCTATCTCTTAGCTAACTAGTCCTTATTGGCCTTTAGGATAAGTCATGGGACCAAGGTGACCTTTAATACACAACCTCTTGCAAGGTTTCATATTGAGCCCTACATTGAAACTAGTTCTAACTTAAATTGTGTTGTTAATGAGAATGAGGAATCTAATTTATATTGTGGTGTTTCTAAACTTGAAGGCATTTTTGATTTATGTTGTAGATGCATATGGGCATGATCCTTATGCATACTTTGAGTAAACTAATTTTGGGACTTATATCATGCATGAGGAATCATTTGAAGGAGCTGAGGTAAGTGTCAAACATTCTCATGATACTAAGTGAAACTATATGATTCATGAGTATTATGATAATATGTTGATGGGTCTAATTGAGCACCATTATGAGAAGACTTGTTTTTTCATTCCTGATATTAATGAGGATGCCTTGGATGATGACACTCATGAGGTATATGATAATGACCTATGGCAAAGTTTTGACATCATATATCAAGGGTTTGATTAGCTTGGTAATGCTACCTCTACTCTTAATAAGTATATAAATTATATGGTTAATTTCTCTAATAAACATGATGTTGAGTGTCTCAATAAACATGGAAAAAGTATCACATTATGAATGAATAAGAACTATGGCAAAGGCTCAATTCCATATGTAAATATTTTGACAAGTTGGGTAAGTCTCCATTTTCTCTAAGATATTATATATCTAATTTCAAGGTTGTTAATGAGACTAACAAGAATTTTATTGAGTGTCCCATCAGACATAAAGAGGAATGTCATTCTACTAGACAAGAGCGTATAACTATGATATATCTTGATGATGTTGGTGTCCAAGGAGTTATGAATATATAAAATAAGGGCAAGGTAGATTTTGTTATTCCTAAAGATCAATCAAAAGACCCACTTGATGTTGATCCATATCTAAAGGTGTTGGATCATGAATAAGAATAATATCTTCATGTTTCCAAACATCAAACATTCTATTCAAGAAGAAGGAAAGGTTGAGAGGGCTATCATACACTCCAATCTACACTTTTTTTGAGAACATCCAATGGATATGATAGATATCAAAATAGTTCCATCCTCAATAAAAAATATTAGATAATAAGAAATATCACTCATGAAGGTTTCAAATAGTCCACTTTTAGATATAGGAAGCTCCAAAGGAGGTGATAGGCTTCTTGATCACCTACATATGCAAGTGATTAGTGATGATCATGCTCCTCATGATAGGTTGCCTTCATAGAGTAATAAATATGTTAGGGGAACCATTTTTGACAATGGTTAAAGTATGATCAGATGTTCACCTAAAGATGAGGTTTTGTAAATAGTAGAATAGGTGTGTGTCTTTATTTTTAGTCGTGTTGTGTTCCATAAGTGTTCTAGTTGAACACATATGTGTCTTGACCTTATGTTTTTTGTTTTTTCAAAGTCATTTTATGTTTCAAACCTATATGCATTTGAATACATATCCCAATTGATAGGATTAGGTAACTAGTCATGGCATAACAACCATACCACCCTTGGGAAATCACCAAAAATGTTGATCATTTTTTACCATAAATCAAATGGGTCAACCCCCTATAGTCAATAATGTATATAGTGGTTTACTATAATGTCATAGGGTGTGTTTTAGTCCATTTAATTTCATTTCATCCTTAGTCATGATCTATTTTAGTCTGTGTGTCATTTTGATTCATCGAGGGAGCCAAACCGTCATGGTAAGTCATCTAATAATAACAAGTTAGTTTGTTTTAAAATTTTATAAATTAACTTTAAAAGTTGACCAAGGTCTAATAAGTATATGAACATGTCCCTTTTTTTCCAATATTTTCTCCTAAAAGTTTGAGGTCTTGATGATTTTTATATCTCAAGATCTAGTTCTTTAAAGTTGAACTAGCAGTGTGAAATGTGCTTTAAAACATCAAAATTAGTCTACAACAACTAACTATTTGGATTTAAAAATACTTAACAAGATTCAAGTTGAACGTAGAGATGAAAAGTGTGGAAATCATGGAAGCTCAATTCAAGATATAATGGTGTGTGGGAAATCATTGAAGTCAGTGGGTCCAGGTGGATCTAATGGTGCACATTTAATCATGTAGTTAAAGATAAATATGACATATTTCACCATGTAGATGAGATAAATAATGCATGCTAATTCAAAGGTCAAGGAGATTAGATTGAATAGGAGGCTACTACATGACCCAATTACACAAACTAGATGGGATTAACATGCAGGGTACATATATTGAACATGATGCTTCTAAGTGTCCTAATATCAAGACCCCAAATCAATGATCAATGGTCAGAATTAAAATTCAAGTCTAGGAGACTTAGATGGATATCAATAGAGTCCATTCACTCAAGCTTCTAGAAGGTATAAGATAAGTCCAAGTGTCTAAGTGATGATAATCATACTTTGAATTAAATGAGAAACATGGTGAAGAGATGCCACATAGGTAGACATTTCAAATCAAAATATTTTATGGACCTGAGTATGTAGATGTGTAAATAAGAGATCAAAATAGGTTTACATAGGTCACCATGTAAGGTTAGTCCAAGACTAGTTCAATCCTATAGGTAAAATAATGGATAACTTTAGTAGACAATTTGAAGTTCCCACATCTTGTTTTAGACACCCTATAAAAGAATATAAGGATTTGAGTAATGACAAGGAAAGTTTTGAACCCTAATTTTTTGGAAGTTTATCTACAATTTATCCTCCTTCAATTCAATCATCATTTTTATCCCTGGTTAGTTATGGGACATTCCAAAAGAGATAAATGATTAAGTTAGTTTCTTTAATAGGCAAGGAGAGTATTATTCCACATTTCATGAATTTTCATGATTTGAGGGTATATTTTTCCTATCAGACCTTGGATTGTCTATTTCATACTCATTCTCTTACATGTCTAAATTCTTTCTCTCAGCATGGTGGATGTCTTAGTAACTCTTGGTCTTCATTCTTTCCTCCTCTCTATAAAATTCTATAAGTATAAGCCATTTTGGCTCTTATAAGATAATATCGCACCATGTATGTTGAAGCCTTACTAGAATGAAATTGCATTTTGCCTTTGAACATTAATGCAAGTTTGGTTTTATGTTCATGATCAATTGTCTAAGAGTGAAAAGTGATGTATGGTGATTCAAAGTGAAAATCATTTATCCTTTCTTCCATGATCCTCTCATGTTTATGTAATATTTCCTATTATAATGGGTCATATAGAGTGTATTCAAGTATTTTATGCTCCTTTCAAGTATACAATTATCTTTGGAGTGTGCAATCTATCCTCTGGTTCATTCACCTTGTGTTACTTTATGCATCTCACCTCTATATTGAAACATTGATGTTAGAACCATTTAGAAATTTGATACTAGATTTTTTACCTTGTTTCATTGTGATATAAGTATGATTTTCCTATGGAAATCATCTTGGTATATCACCCCTTAGATTAGGTTCATTTCATGTAATTTATAACTCTTTTACCTACAAGCAAGCACTAGTTTAATTTATAAGCATTTCAAGACATATTTAGGAAGTTAGCCTCTTAAATATATAGGTTCACTTCCACTATAGGTACACCCACATACCTATAAGTGTTCCCATTTTTTCCAAATTTGGAGAAGGATTGAACACCCTCTTTTAGGGTGCAAGATATGGTGACAACTATAACCTTTTGCATGGAACTTATACTAGTCTACTACTAAGAATACTAAAACATAAAAGAATATTCTAGTTAAAGAATGATGAATGTCCTCTACTATTTCAAATGTATTTCTATAACTCCAAACTTCAATTATGATAAGGAATATAGGTCCCACCAAGTGTGTTAAAGACTATTCTCAATTAGGAGTGCAACCCTTATGAGAATGTGTGCTTCCTTCCACTCCTACTGAAATAATGGATCTATCCAAAGTGTGTGTGGATTTGAGTTAGATAAAATATAAAAATAGAGGGCTATTTACCTTTATGTACTCACTAAACTTGATTCTAATCCTACTTAATACCAATTTTTTGACTAAGGGAAAGGGTGAAGGGATAATGTTGGAATTAGAATTAACATAAAAACTTGAAATAAATGTGATGCACCAATGTTTATGGCCACTTATGATTGAAACTAAAAATATTAGAAATTAAACTATCCTACACACATTCAATTCAATTCAGGTCTATGGCTTCTACAATAGTGTTTCACACAAAGGCCTTAATAACACTCACTTTTAGCATGAAAGGAATGAAAGTTTGTTGAATTCACTTCCTAGTTTGGACTAAGATTGAACCTAGGAACTTAGTATGACCTATATAAAATTAAATATTTTATAAAAAAAAGTTAAAAAAAAACATACATTAACATATAAAAATGATTGATTCACTAAGTTATGTCAATGGAGATAACACATACACTTCACACAACAACCTAAAAATGGAGGAAACTAGCTTCTTCTTACTTCAAAATGTGTAGTAAAAAATTTTGGTTGCCTTTAATCATATCCAAAGAATAAAATAAATACGTTAATGTTAGAAAATAAGATACAAATATAAAAAGAGTACGAGAGGGGAGATAAAGTAGCCATAAAATAAGGGTGACTCACTTGTCCTCAAACCCTTCAAATCCTACATATTAGTTCCTAGATTTTCTCTCTATATTTCTCAAAAATGGAGTATGAGTTAGAGATACACTTGTTTTCAAGGATTTAATAAGTATTGATGATTGATTCGTGAATTTTGACCCATACAAGTACGTATATATTTGCTTCCATACCCTATATACTAATTTACATGTATTCTTTGATGAATAAGTCTTCTTCCATGAAAATAGGTCTTCAAATAATCATTAAATATTAAATTTAATACTTATAATCACTCATTTATGATGTATTTACAATTTTATTTGGTTGTTATAAGGATTTGGAAACCTCTTTGACATTTTCAACTTGACTTAGCATAGGAGAGAGGAAAGGTCTCTAAGGATTGATGGAGACTCCTTCAACCATTTAAATGTTTATTTAAACTAAATATTGAATTTTTATTTCTCTCCAAGTGTTTTATAAGGTGATAATAAACCTTTAAAACTAATTGAATAGCTTCTATGCATTGATTTGATGACTTGAGCACTTGAACTCCAATTCTTGCAATATGGTGTAGAAAGGTGAAAATTTGGTTTTGCATTGAATAAATAAATTTCCCTCCATGTATATACTCTCAACATCATATAATTACTAAATCATGTCACTTTAAGTCATAAAACACTCCAAAATATCTTGGTTTACACCTATAACTTTCATTTCTCTCAATTCCTTGTAACCCTAAAAAAGGTAAACCTCATTGTGTGGATAATGTATAAAGGATACTATAAAAATGAAGACATTTTTGAGGACACATTATCCCCTTATATATCCATGATAGGTTTTAGGGCCTAAATCTAAGTGGACAGGTCTTTTTTTGCTATTCTCTCTCTTTAAATAGGCCTCCTTGCCTAGAAATTGAGTTTTGGCCCAAAATCACTCCCACACATGTGAAAATTATATTAAGTGTTTTATTAACTTTACCCATGCCAAGACCATTATCCATGTTAATTTTCATCTACTAAGACCCTATATGGATATGTGAACCATGAAATGGCCAAAAATTATTGTATAGGCTTGAGAGGCATTTGAAGCATTTTTCATGAAATTTTCTAATTTTTATGCTTTAAAAAGGTTTATTTAGGTCTTATTTTTTTAAAAAAAATCAATATTTTGAGGATAGGACTTTTAAAGAACTTTATAAGCTTGCAATTTCTCCTTTTAGCTTGAAAAACTAAGTTTTCTTCACATTTTAACCAAGTTGCCAACTTGCACAGCTAATATAACTACTTAGGAGGCCTAAACAAGTTTTTTAACATTTAATAACCTTTATTTAGTCTCAATATACCTATGTTCATTATTTGGATGTATTTTCATACCTTGATCCTTATCAAAGACACCTATAACCATGTTTTTGAACCTATTTCATACACATGTACTATCAAATATACCATAAATTTACATGATCAAAGTATCATGATATTTTTAGATTAAATATAGGTTATTTTAAGTTTTAATTATTCTATTTTTGTTCATTAAAAATGACTATTCTCTCATCACATCCTTTAGGAGGCTTTAAGCAATCTTTCCATCTTAATGATAGTTCATAAAGAACAGGGGGTTAATCCCAAAACTAATTCCAATAAATTTGATTTTATAAAGGTCCAAAACTAAGTTCCCATGAAATTTATCTATAATAATCCAAGAAAAATAAAATTCCCCTTGGGCTAGGTAGAATATGTATGAGAATTGAGAAAGGTCTTTTTAGGCCTCAAAACCTCAAATAATGCATTTTAATGGATAAGATGGTCTCCTTTAGGTCTAATAAAACCTATATCATGTGCCTCAACTAATATAAATGGGAAATAAAATCCAAATATGGATATGTAATATTATTATATGCTTTGAGGGTTTATGAGTCATAAGTCTAGTTTGACCCTAACTGCTTTTCTTGGATTTTTTTCCTTCTTTCCTCTGTTGGATCTTATGAGAGTCTCTATCCAGGCCAAATAAACCTTCCAAACCTATTAAATATTCATATCAAACTCAAATATTATAACCTCATTTAAGTTTCATATAGAGACCTATATGGTTCTCATGAGGTCCCTTATCTACATTCTTAAAAGTGTTCTATTTTGAATGGTTGGATGGTTCTATTCTTGAAAATCCTATGTCTTCACATTTTAATCTTTCCCAATGCCTTAATTATCTCCCTTTACTACCAAATTTACATTCTCAACACAATAAATATACCCCATATCCCAACTCCTAAAGGTAGGCTTGAAACTCTTGTTAGGTTTGTCTAAGCTAAGTAGGTTGTCTTCATGGTCATTTACCCATGGTAAAGTCATTCATTATTATTTGGGTGTAAACTATAAATTTGACTCATATAAATTCTAAAATATTTAATTATTTATTTTATTTATCCAATAATAACTCATCCATTCCATATTCGATCTCTTTTTTGGTCAAGAGTAAGGACCTATACATCTGTAGACCTCTAGGTCTACATGCTCCTTTGTATGAACCATTTATAATATGTTTCTTGTAATTTATATTAATATAAATGGTCTCATAATTCTTTAATAACCTATTAAAATATTCTCATATTCATTTAAACTCAACACTCAATATCCATTTTGCACACTTTCTTTGATTATTGAGAGTAAACCCAACTTCTCAAGTAAGCCTATAGGTAAGTATGCAAGACACAGTCCTAGAATACAACACTAACGGTATTAATTATTGATTATAAAATATTAATAAAATCATTATATTTTATTATTAATTATTTTAATATATTATTATCATGTATATGTCTTCCTTATGTCCTTGATTTAGTCATTATACGCTGACTTAGACCTATGCAATCTAAAAATTAGGCCATTCCCATACCTAATATCTCACATGTTCCATAATTATTGGTTTAATTAATTAATATAAAGTGTTAATATGTATCAAAAATGTTTTTTTAAGGTAAAAAATTGAAATTTATTCATCTAGGGGGCATTCATAACCATCAAGCTCCTTATTAAAGGTTTGTAAGGGTTTATAGTGCCTAGTGTTCTTAGGGATTGTTCATTAAGAATAGACCCTCATTATCTATCTTAATACCATAATATGAAGGTATATAGACCCATAAATTATCAAAAAATATCAATATATCCCATTTAAAATTTTAACAGAGTTTCAATCAGAACTTTATGATCTTTTGAGCTCCTCCTAAGGTAGAAACAAGGTTTAGAGTCACCCTCTATCTTAAATATTTTTCATATAGGTATTGGGCTGAAAAAAATAAATAATTATATATTATTGGGTTAGGGTACAACATTAACCACATACTATATTCATTTTCTCCCATACATTACCTAAGGTGAGTATTTAACTTCACAAGATGACCTCTTGGATAAGCAAACTAGTGCTTAGGCTGAGAAAAGTTTTTTTTTCCCTTTTTTGGGTCTAAAATTCCTTTAACTTGTCTAAATTTGTTTTATATAATCCTCATAATCTCTATGACAACTTATATCATGATTTTAATTACCTTATTATCTATTATGATAAGTCATTATAACCAAGACCTAACCATTTTGTTTGTAGCTCATCTAATAATGTTTTTGGGCATGTAGGTGTCTAAATACCTCTAATTAGGTTTATTATTTTTGTCCCTACACATGGGATCTTCATATAATGATAAAATATTCAATAAAATATCCTTTATCCTATAAAATTTATTTACAGGTCTAATTTTCATTACTTCATAGGCTTGTAGGTGTCTAAATGCCTAATCTGGAATAGGTGCTTTTAGAAGAAAAGGGCATGTAGTGCTTGTTTGTCATTTAAAAGGGTTTTATGAGCATTGAAACCTATTAAAAAAATTCAAAAATAGATTTAAAGGTGCCTATGGTTTACATTATCTTCAATTACCCTTTTTGACAACTCAAAACCCTTTATATAAACCTATAAACTAATCATTCTTGCCATTAGATACCATCACACATGCTTATTCTAATCTTTCACTTATCTAACCTAGAAATGTTTATCAAACATATTGTAGAGTGTATTAATAGGACCTAAAAAAGGTCCCACATCCATAAATTTTCCTTAAATATACCTCTCTCTTCATGGTTGATTCTAGACTACATTAGACACTCACTTAGATTTCTCACAGTCCTCTTTGATGCACATAGATAGTCCAAATAAAAGTAAGTTGAGATTTTATTCAATATATAGTGAAAGTTTTTAGATTTGGTTTATGGATTATTTTACCAAATGGAGTATCTTATTCACATTTTCATTATTTTTATGGTATCTCTTTCAACCAATAAATAGTAAAAACTCCCTTATTGATGCTCACACAGTCCAAGCTAAAGAACTGCAATAATCAATTGATTAAAAAGATAAATTGAACTATGAATGAAAATGAGTGAAATATAATCATAAAAATTATATATTATATAAAAATGATAAACTTCTTTGACAAACTTATATTCATCTCCTTATGGCCTTGATTAAAAAGATAAATTGAACTATGAATGAAAATGAGTGAAATATAATCATAAAAATTATATATTATATAAAAATGATAAACTTCTTTGACAAACTTATATTCATCTCCTTATGGCCTTGATAAGGTCTACAATTGAAATATCACCTACAACTTCTATTGAAATGCATAATGTTCTCTCTACTTCAAGTTCATGACTCATATAATGCTTATATATGGTTTGAAGGAGATGGTATAATTAAATTTGGTTTGATTTATATTTTTTAGATCCTATATGGAACAAACACACCCTCCATAAAATGCAACATATGTCTATAATCTCTTCAGACAAACTATAACTTATTCTAAATAGGAGTTTTACTAATATTAAGGGTCACACATGATAAGTACTTGTTTGAAAATGTTTTGAGAAGGATAATAAAGCTATGAAATACCCCGTCCCATCATCCAACACATTATCTTCCTCATGCTTTAAAACCACTAAAACCCGTTAACTATGGGGAATGAAAATGCATTTTGACTATCTAGACTTCTTAATAATGGTTCATAGAGGAGGATGTATCAATATGAAAAATAATGGAAAGAATATTAAGGACATAAGGACTCCAAAAACCCACCTGATTCATTCCATATAAATCCCTCTCTACTTTTCACACCAAGAGAAAATTGATGACCTTTTGGATGCCAAGAAAGCCAATGGGAGAGATAAGTAGGTGTTTTCCATTTTTGCACCTATAACTCCCTTTAAATCATGGATCTAACCTTAAAAAGGATGGATGAAGTCTTGAAGGTACTTTAAATTTAACCATCCCTTATAACATTATGCACATGCTTTAAATGAGGCCTTTAAATCACTAAAACTACTAAGAATCACTTAAGAAACCTAATGAGACTATTTTAAAATGTTTTAATAAGAACTTTACATATGTGAAAAAATTTATCATGATGTGTTTCAACCTTATTATGGTAATTTACTATCATTACCTTATAAAACCTTCTCTATAAGCCATCAAATGATCCAAAAGACAACCAATTGGATTATAATGTTAGTCAATAATATCATCAACTCATTTGATCCCTTGTGAAGCATGAAATAATCTTAAAACATGATATGAGACATATAAATACACCCTAGACTCTTTTCATCACTTGAAACTCACTAAAATATGTCATGGAATGACTAGACATGCACATAACTATGATGAACAAAACCATAAACCTTATCAAATTTACCTTCAAATCTACTAACCAAGGTTTCAATTGATGATTTTAAGAGCATAAAAATACCAACATAATGATAAATTAGGGTAAATAATCATGACAAGCAAAATTTCAAATTATAAGGGTGATAATTTGATTTGGGAGGTCAAACTTGTCAACATTTCCAAAAATAATATTTTCATTTTTAGCCATGGTATTTATAGAATATTTCTCATGAGAAAATAAATATTAGTGGATGTTAGGAACCCCTCCAAGGAAGCACAATTTATACCTTTCTTATAAGCAATTAAACATGAATTATACCAGAATATT
Source organism: Torreya grandis (assembly GCA_037957365.1). Classification (NCBI taxonomy): domain Eukaryota; kingdom Viridiplantae; phylum Streptophyta; class Pinopsida; order Cupressales; family Taxaceae; genus Torreya; species Torreya grandis. The sequence goes on along the minus strand of JARHVA010004026.1, from coordinate 1,231,627 downwards.
AAGTAATTAGAAACTTGAAACAACAAAGAATTTGAGAGACAATACACAATATTGTATTAAATACTCTTAGAAGAAAATACAGTAAAGAAGATGCCACTTCTTCTTCAAAGGCTACAACCTCAAAGGCTGCCCCTCCTTGAAATTAACTTGCTTCCTCTTCTGGTTTACTTGCCTACTTGATTTACAATACATGCCTCATGGGTCTTTAAATAGGATCCCATGCAACAAAAATAGATCTCTAATTACAATAATTAGTATAATTAGCCCTTTATGTTTGACCAACGTCAGTCCTAGTATTTTATCCTTCTTCATCATGATTCAACATGAATATTAGATGGATATGAACCTTAAATGCTTCAATAAGTTAAAACTAATAGTAGACTTAGAATCACATGTGAAACAGAATCCAACACTTTTTCACTTGTTTCCATGGAAAGTGGAAAATGGGTTGTTATCCAACCTTTTATTTTATAATAAACCCTAAAGGTCTTAGTTAGTTTTGATATTATTAGGTTGTTTTATATTTCCATTATCTATTGTAAAATGTTGTGATATATAAATAACGTCCTTTTGAGTAAGAAAATAATAACAAACATAATTAATATATCCATAAGAATAATAATATCAACATCAGTGTGAATTTTCATTTCCAACATTGTAAAAAAAATTAAAATTAAAGAGAAATTGATTTTATGAAGCTTCCAAAAATCTAGTTTTGTGAAGTAGGATTCGTGTTTCATATTTATATGTTTATTTCATATTGTTGATTTTTTTAAAGATTTTCATTCTTTATTTTATGCAAAGTGTTATGTTTTATGTCTCACATGTAAGACTATGTGTTAATGTGTGTGTTATAAGAAAATAATAATTTCATCCTTTGCTTCTTCAATTTATCCCTCAACCAACACTCTTTCTTTGTGTGTCATTTCCATTTCAAATAAAATAGACTAATTATATGTTTATTTTTAGGGAATTTACATTTCTACAAACAGACTAGAAGTATGCTTATTTCTAACCAATTTCAATTACAAGGAGTGTTTTTCTATTCAAATCATTTTTTATTTTTTAATCATGTTTATTTTCACAAAGGAATAGGTTAGATTTCAATTTAAACAAGTATATTAGAACTTGATGAGTAAATTATCCACAACTCCCTCTAAACAAATAATTGTTAATCCCCATTTTGCATGCCTTATGGTTGATTGTCATTGGACACATACTTTGGTTTGATATGACATTGACTAAACTTAGTTGATTAAATGAAGAGGACATAATGACCATCAGAATTTTTAGCACCATTGTCAAGGATTTTCTAGATGTTAATAGGGTATAAAATCTTAAACCGATAGTTGATAAAGAAAAAATTCTCATAAATAAAAGAAAATTATGAATAAACAGAGAGATTCAAAGGGGAGATATATTATTTATATGTTTATTTCATATTGTTGATTTTTTTAAAAGATTTTCTAAAAACCCTCAACAAAGCACAATTACTAGTAGGTCACAAGAACAAAGTGTATTATAATACCTTCTATGAAAATAACTTCAAAATTTTGTGAAAAAACCATTATTAGCCTCACCTAAACTTTTGGAAGATTCCTTAGAAGTAAGTGCATCCTTACAAAAGAAGTAATCCATAATGAAAATATTTTAAACCAGAGTAATGAATATTAATCAAGTAGCCTTCCATCCAATTTGACTATTCACCATATTTTATGAAAACCCTTTACAACATATATTGGTAATAAATGGGAGACAACTTTGGACACATAATAAACTTGAAAAATACAGTTGAGGTAGGTAGAACTCATCCAACAAGACTAACTTTAACCTATCTTATCATCTTAGATCTAGATGAAAATTATCCAATCAAAAACATATCCCCATATATATTACCTAATTTTAAGGTAATGTCAATAGAAGATCCTAACTAAATTTTTTAATGAATTTAAAGTGTTATGTTAGATATATGCTTATAGGTTTGATAATCATAAGTTAAATTTATTTCCATCAACACTCAATGATTTAGATATGAGGTGGTTTATGGGATTACAACTAGAATCCATTTTCACATGGGATGAAATAGAAAATGAATTTGTTTAAAAATATAAAACTATTGAACAATAAGGGATGGAAAAGAGTAATTATTTACTATAAAACAAAAATAATATTAGTATATGGAAGACTATATTGACCATTTCTTCTTTGCACATAGAAGATGTGGATATGACCTAGAAGAATATTTAAGTAAAATGGTTTTCTTAAAGGGATTATATGAAGATGTTGTAGAATCATTTAACTTAATGAAAAGAGGTGACATAAATAAACTAGGTCTCAATGATATTGTTAAACTATGAAAGAACTATTCAAGAATAAGAGTTAGTATTATGAAGCTAAAAATAGGAAAATGAAGCAATGTTATAGGATAGCTCATGGAAGAATTTAATACCTTAATATAGACATTTTGGTTCAAATAAAAACTGAATTATATGTATTTAAAGTAAAATTTAATGCCACTACTAGACTATTAGCTATATATTTACCAAAATGTAGGTTGAAACATGCCTTCTGAAACTGCCCTCTTGACCAAATAGGTATGTGTGGTATTTTCCACGTAAATGACCATGATATAAAGAATTATGTCCTTGTTCATGTTATTAATAATAAATTAAAATAAATTATACAATCAATGAAAGAGATTAATTATATAAAAAAATAAGGGAATAATTTCTCTTAAAATAAAAATCTAAATCATCTTATTCTTAGAACTCCTTCCAATCCATGGATGATGTCGTGGGTTGGACCAACACATCCACAAACATGAAGATGACTGACTTGGTCACTAAATGAGTGGACATCATAAAATCCATGGATATCATAGAAAAACTATCAACCATGGATTCCAAAAACAAATCAACAATGGATACCTCAAAGATTCAATAAATACATGAGGTTTCCACCCCAACAAGTTTTGGGGCTCACATTTTCAAAACACAACCAACCATAAAAACTAAAGAGAGGTTTTCATAATTTATTTTTTTTACAAATGTTTAAGATAATAATTATATTTTGGTTGACATGGTTTGTTAATTGAAATAAAAAAATATATTTGAAAGGCCATTATTTATTATGGATATGATGAAGACATTTTGGTAGAACTTATTATATAGTTTATAATTTGAAAACTATAAAAATGTTTTGAATATTTTTTTCATGTCATCCTCACTTTTCATACTTATCTGTCCCTATGGCCCCATAATTGGTTTATACTCTATGCTTTATTTTTTCATCACATTTTTTTCTTTACTCAGTTTATTATCTTATTTGGTTGGTATTTTGAGAAACTTACAAATGTTTGTACTCAATTTATACTAAGTATTGAATATGATATTACTATATGTATTTCACAAAAAGAGTCAAGGAGAACCATATTTTTGGGACATAAAGAATTAAAAAATATATATCTATTTTAATCTCTCTCAGGATAATCTTGAATATTTATCATGTTACATACATTTATTTGTTGATTTTAGTAAGGATGGAACATGATCCACTAGATGAAAGACTTGCTAACTTAATTTGGTATCCTTTAGAATTGTTGCATACATCCCTAATAAATAACATACAGATGAATCGACCATGAGGCTCACATTTTGAAAACACATCTATCCATAAAAAATATAGAGAGTTTCTCATAATGTATATTGTTTTTAAATGTTTAAGGTAATAATTATATTTTGGTTGGTATGGTTTTTTAATTAAAACAAAAAACTATTTGAAAGGTTATTATATATTATGGACATGGTTAAGACATTTTGGTAGACCTTATTATATAATTTATAATTAATTTTTTCTTTTTAATATATTTTTTAGTTATGTCATCCTCTCTTTTCATAGTTGTCATGCCCTATGGCCCCATAGTCAATTTATACTCCATAATATGATTTTGTCATAATTGTTTCTATACTTAGTTTATTATATTGTCTAGTTGGTCTTTTGAGAGACTTATAGAGGTTTGTAGTTAATATATACTAAGTATTATACATGATCTTATTGTATGTGCTTCAAAAAAAGAGTCCTAGAGAACCATATTTTTGGGACATAAAGGATAATAAATAAAACATTATTGATTTCAACCTCTCCCTTAGGATCATATTAAATATTGACCATGTTACATACATTTATATACTAATTTTTGCAAGGTTAAAACATGATCCACTAGCTGGAAGACTTGTTCACTTGCTCTAGTAGCCTTTGCATCTATTGTATACAACACTAATAAATAAGATATAGATGAATCAACTGTGAGGTTCATGTTTTGAAAACATGGCCAACCATAGAAAATATAGAGAGTTTTTCATATTGTATTTTGTTTTTAAATTTTTAAGGTAATAATTATATTTTGGTTGGCATGGTTTGTTAATTGAAATAAAAAATTATTTGAAAGGCCATTAATGATTATGGATATGGTTAAGACATTCTGGTAGACATTATTATATAGTTTATAATTTTAAAAATATGAAAATGTTTTGAATATTTTTTTATATATGTCATCCTCACTCTTCATAGTTGTCTTTATATATGGCCCCACAGTTAGTTTATACTCTAGAATCTAATTTTTGGTAACAATTTTTGCTATACTCAATTTAATATATTATTTGGTTGGTATTTTAAGATACTCAAAGAGGTATATACTTAATTTATAATAATTATTACACATGATCTTATTTTATGTACTTCACAAAAAGAATCTTAGAGAACCATATTTTTTAGACATAAAGGATAATAAAAAAACATTATCGATTTCAACCTCTCCATCAGGATCATCTTGAATATTGATCTAATATCTGAAAGACTTGACCACTTGCTTTGGTAGCCTTCACATATATTGTATACAACACTAATAAATAGGATATAGATGAATCGACTATGAGACCCATGTTTTAAAAACATAACCAACCATAGAAACTATAGAGAGGTTTTCATATTATATTTTATTTTTAAATGTTTAAGGTAATAATTATATTTTTGTTGGCATGGTTTGTTAATTGAAATAAAAAATATTTGAAAGGCCATTAATGATAATGGATATGGTTAAGACATTTTGGCTGACATTATTATATAGTTTATAATTTTAAAACTGTGAAAATGTTTTGAATACATTTTTTAGATATTTCATCCTCATTTTTCATATTTGTATTTCCCTATGGCCACATAGTTAGTTTATACTCTAGAATTTTATTTTTTGTCACAATTTTTGCTATACTTAATCTATTATATTATTTGGTTGGTCTTTTGAGAGACTTACAAAGGTTTGTACTTAATTTATACCATGACACCTAAGTAATTTACCAAAGCATTGTGTCTTAATTTTAAATTCATCCTCAAATTAGTATGTCCACATTAGAACACTAGAGATCCATGTCAAATTCTATGATATTTAAAAAACCTAAAAATTCCTTACTACTTGAAGATTAATATGCCTCATCCATGCGTTTTGGAATTGATTTATGATTTTATAATCCTAATATTATATAATATTTACACAATATAAAATAAATATTAATTCAACCATGTTTGATTTATGTACAATATAATTTTATCTCCTTTTTATTCAAAATTTATCAGTGACAAAAATGATGCCTTAATATTAGACACAATTTGGTTATCACACAAGATTGTTTGTTTAGTAATTAGATAATAAAGATATTTGCATTTTTAGGGGATTTTTTTTTTTAGCAATGAGATCATAAAAACCTCAAAAATATTGTGAATGTGTTTCTAGGCATTGAGGTGGTGATGACTTTTTTAAAATTTGCACACACATACTTAGTGTTTAGGTTTGGGATAGGTCTACAACAATTCTTATTCATGTTGTATCTCATGTCCTCATTTATTGGATTTATTCATTTATGAAAGTTTTTAAAATGGATAGAATACCACTAATTTCATAGGTCAATTTTTTTGCTTTTAACTTAGGGTATCCATAGATCATACTCATCATTCTACCTCAAGCATATTTTCCCCATGAATGTGTTTGGGAAAAGGGGTTTAACTATGGATTTTTTAACATTATTTATTGATTTTATTATGATTTTTAATTTACCATATATTTATAATTTTTTAAAAATATATAATAGAAATCACTTGTTAATTTATACCTGAATGGAAATTTTTCCAAAGATTAACCAATTGAGGTATTCCTAAACTCTATAATTCACTAGGATTTTATAATAAGTTTTATGGGTACATTCTTAAAACTATCCCTAGAGAGGTATGTGATCATAAATTTCATCATTAGTGTCATCAATTTTTTTTGTAACCTTATATATATGGTTTGAAATTTTCTTTTTCAAGTCTAGGAATTTCTAGAGATGGACTAGGCATCTCCAAAGCCAGACTAGGCATCTGTGGAGCTAGCTTAGGCATCTTCAAAGCCACACTATATTATTTCATATAACTTGTTAACTCTTCCTATATCTATTTAATTTTTTATTTTTATTTGAATTTTTTATTGTGAGGGCTTGAAATTTATTTTTCCTTAGGAATTTGTTTAATGGTGAGTGGAGGACTAGTCAATGTTTTTACTAAATGCAACTAAAGATTACTATAATCTATAACATTGAATCTGATATTTATTTCTTATTCAATTCCATTTATATGGTATGATTATATATTCATTGAGTTTACTAACAATTATGTAGGTAATTTAGGTTTAGTTACTTGTTCATTTTTTGAAGGTTGGTTGGTAGGATCAAGGATTAACATCAATTGAGGTGGAAACCCTATTTGTTAATTGAATTCTTGTTGATGTACTCATTATTTATTTTTCCATGGTTGTTGATTTGGTTTTGAAACCCATAGTTATTATTATTTATAATCTTTTGGAGACCATGTTGGTGGTCCTCATATTTTTTGGGGTGTTTTTCCAACCCATAACATCATCTATGGATTAGAAGGATCTCTAAGAACAAAGTTATTTTAATTTTGATTATAAGAAGAATTGTTCCTTTGTATTTTTATGTAATTGATTTATTTAATTGGTTGGTTAATATGTTTCAAATTATTAATAAGTACAATAAGGAGGATATAATTTTATGTGGCATGGTCATTTACATCACAAATACCACACATATCTATCATATCTAGAGGGCAATCTTGGAGGCCATGTTCAATCTACATTTTAGTAATACATAACTATAGGTATAGTAATGGTGTTATCTTTTTATTTCAAGACATATAATGTGGTTTTTAATTGATCCAAAATATTTATGCTTAGTTTTTATAACTCTTTAATGAATTTTCCTGTGTCATTGTTTCATTTCCATGTTTTCAACTTCTTGATACTAGCCTTTATCCTTGAATAGTTTCTACATGGTTCAAGAATTTCATTGAGAGTTAGTTTACTCGCATATCCATTTCTAATTAGGTTCAAGGGATATCTAGCATCATAATCTAGTAATTTTAATAAAACTATCTTACTAATGTCTTCATTTAACTCATTTTCACATCTTCTATAGACAAAAATGAATCAATCTAGATAAACTTCCATATTTTCATTTTATTTTTATTTATATGAAAGATTTCCTAATTTATTCCAATTACCTTATAATAATATGATATTTATCCAATAATAAATTTTCCATTTCCTCCTATAAATTAATGAAATATTACTATAAATCCATAAACCACCTCATAGTTGAATCCTTAAGTGTTAAAGGAAACAATTTTAGTTTTTGATTATTTATTTTGTAGTCATGGCATTGACATAATACTTTGAACTCAAATAGGAATTGGTCAATATATTTTGTTGACATTCCCCTAAGATTATGTACTATGGATTGGGATATGTTCTTCATTAGGGAACTATCATCTTAGCTAAGGACAATAAGATAGGTAAAATTTCTTCCTATTGGTTGAACTCTATCTACCCTAGGCCTATTTTATGGATTCAATTTATTTTCCATATTATCTCCCCTATTTTACAAATAAATGTTATAAATATTTTTCTTAGTTTGGGGTTCTTAGGAATATATATTACTTTTTAATATCTTGATTTATTCATAAATTTATTTGATTTATCATAAGTATGTCTTAATCTATTGTGACCTTATGAATTTATACCATATTAAAACCTATAAAATCTATAACAATGATTCCATAAATTATTGGGTTGCCAATATTTTCATTTAATCAATTGAGTTAAGTTAATGTCATATCAAACTAGGGTTCGTGTCTGATAAATATCATTAATAAGGTATGAAATATAGTGGATAATAGTTGTATGTTTTAATGGAGTTGTGGATAATTTAATCTTAAATATATAATTTACTTGATTGAATTAAAAACTAACATATTAATTGTAAATTAAACACACTAAATGGAAATTCTATAAGGGAAAACACTTGTTGGAAATAAAATTGATTTGTAAATAAACACATAACTAATCTAAATTTATAGAATTGAAATTGCTTTGAAAGAGAAATTATTTTAAATTCAACCTATTAAAATTAAGCTTGATTGAAACACACATGAATAAACAAATAGAACTTTGGGTTAAAACATATAACACAATACTTTGCATTAAAGAATGAATGACAAACTTTAAGACACATAGCAATATGAAATAAACATATAAATACCAAAATAGATCATGTTTTCTTGGTTGAGTGGGCCCTTTCTCTCCCTTGGAATATGATTATAACAATACTTGTCTTTGTAAAAACTTCATGAAATCAAATTTTCATTAATTTTGGAAATTCTTAAAATTTGAAAATGAATAGTTTTATGTCTATTATTCAATTCTCCAAAATTTCTACTACTTTCTACTGACTCTCTAATAACTTAATATGAATGAAAAGGTTGTGTTTATAATATAAATTATTCAACAACTTCTTTTTTGAGAGTAATAAATTAAAAAATTAGTTATTTTCCTAATCTTAACATAACAAATTAATTTAGAACTAATTTCCTATTCCTAACAACATAACAAATCAGTTTTGAAATTTATTTTTATTTTAGGCTAACTAAAAAATTTGGTTCATAAATTATTTGGATAATATAAACAATCCACATTATTAAATGAGAAAATAGTATGAAGTGTTAAATTCAAAAAATCACCATCTTCTATTTTGTTAAAGAAAATATAGGTTCTTTATTTTCTTTCCAATAACTTCTAATTTTTTTCAAGAGAATCAATCACAATCTTGGCCAATTTGGTTTCCTCCAAAAACTTTATGTTTGATATATTCATAGTAGTTTCAATAATATAAATATCTTACCTTCATTTTAAATACCTATTTTTATAAATACTATAAATATATTTTAAATAAATACTTTATATAAATAAGTATCAATCATTTCTAAAGGTCTTTATTTTTATGTTTCCACAGTTTTAGGCGTATGCATTTGTTGATGTCTATTTTTGGAAGTATATATACATATACATTTATATTTATAGAATATATATATATATATATATATATATATATATATATATATATATATATATATATATATATATATATATATATATATATATATATAAAACTATTTCATAACATTATCTCATTCCATATTTATTATTCAATACCTTACAATCAACTTTTGGAATATTTGAAACTAATTATGTGTATCTTTGGAGCTAGGATTGGTGATCTCTAGAGCTAGGATGGAAATCTTTGGATCGAGTTGAAATGCTCATAAATTTTACATACATACTGAATCAAGATGATTATATTTTTGATTTTTTATAATTTTTGTTAAAGAATCTAAATATATAATTAGATTTAGGTTTAGGGATGTTCTTGATGATTATTTTTTCCTAAAATCTATCCATTTTTCCTTACACCTTCACATGCCAAAACATCAAACAAACTAATAAAAAAACACAATACTTATTTTTGGTTGATAAAATTTTTTTGGTATGATTTATATGATATTTCATCAATAGTTTATCTATCTCAAAATCAATTGAAAAAATTTAGATATGATTTATATGAGACTATAAAGCTACTTATCATCTCTGGAGTTACATGAAGGTGGTTCATGATTTTGTATTTTATCACTTAAAACTTTTATATCTATATTTATGTATCATTTCATCTTTCATATACAACATTTTACATCTATTCTCCAAATTATTTTTAGAAAATAGAAAAAATGTGGACTACGATGACTTCTAGAGAATAAACTAGATATATGTCTCATATTTCATTCTAAATAATTATAAGTTATTAAAAATACATCTAATTCCACTTTAAAACATGATTTATGAAATATAAAATGATATTATTTCCTAATATAATTATACATTTTATGGTATCATCAATGAGGGGGATAAAAATTCTAGTGATTCTATCATTAGCCAATTATCTAGGATTATTAAGGAATGCAAATAACAAGTAAATCCTCATTCAAATACTTATGTAAAACTTTCATGAAAAGGGGGATCCCATGCATTAATTAATCATTAGTACACAATGGTTTACCAAGGTGATTAAGATATAAAGTCTTATATAACCTTAGAGGATTGTAATCTATTAGGCCATTGAGCTATTTACATGTGATGGACAACATGGCTCACAAGGAGGATATGCAATGAAATTTGTGAATTATCTCAAGAATGGACAAAATAGTATTAAATTTATGATAAAAATGTCATATTTTCATTATGTTACATTTAGGTTACGGAACAAAATTATGTTCAAGGTGTGGCATCTATTAGACAACATGTATTGATACAGTTGATATGCCAACACAATTTCTTAAAAAATGAAGATGCAGAAGACAAATAGGAGGCATTTTTCCAAGGTTAAAAAAGAATATCAAGGTCAATTAAAAACCAATTTATTCCTCCCTTACACATAAATCTATCCTAAATAAAGATTCTACAAGTGAGAAGTCATCTTCAAAACCAACAAAAAAGAGGAAAAGGTAGAAAATGAAGACATCCAAAGCTACCTCTAAATAAAATTTGGATACTACTACTTTAGACATACCTATCATGGAAATATTTGATGATGAAGAGTAAGCTCTAAATATAATTTGGCCTAAGGTATTGAGAAGGCATTCTAAGGGGAAAAAAGGCTATGATTGGGGAGTCAATAACATAAACTCATCCATAGAGATAAATAAGACTCATATTTGTTGATGAATATGATATTTAATATAATATAAGATGCTTTGGGTTCCCTTGAAAGTCTCAGCCCAGAGAAAATTATTAAAGATCCATAATAATTATAAGAGAATGAAGAATGGGTTATGCAATATCCATCCACATAAATAGGATAACTTGTATCCATAATAGAAGAATTCATAGCTAAGGAAGTAGTACAATATCTCCCTTAAAATTATTCATCCAAGACATTGATGGATAAAGGAAAAGATCCAATGGTGGAAGAATATGAATAACATTTCAATCCTGATAAGGAAGAGAAAATGCAAAAATCCATGATATTGTCAAGTGTATAAGTAGCCATGGAAATAACATTCCTCAAATAAAAACTTCAAGGTAAGTAAGAAGATATTTTATCTTTACAAAAGTATTTATAAGAAATTAAAATGTAGGCCCCTAGTAAATATAATGAAATATCTCAACTGAAATAATAAATCCAATGCCTATATACCAATTAGACCATGGTGTTCATACCTAATTATCTTATGATGAGATCATGGCTCTTTGGAAAAAACCTATCAAACACCAAGGGAGGTGACGGTATAAAACTAAAAATTATTAAGTAATTTTCACAAGGAGAGGAAACAAAAGGACAAAACATAATCCATAATGTAGACAACCTATGAACTAGGGGAAAAGCTTTTTGCTTGAATAAGACTACCTCTAGGTATGGCCTCTTTATAAAATAATAATTTTATATATGGCAGTTGTTGAGAATTTCATAAGGGTTGTCACATGACTTACAAAATGATAATGAATTTATGGATGCTTATCAGACTAGTCCATCTAAGCAACATAACCTTTTGTGTCAATTCTATTTGTGAAACTACTTTTTTTGGACAAATGTCCTATTTTTTGAATAATATATTTATTAGTGAAATTCATATTAATGCTTTAATTTCAATACAAAATTGAATTTCATGGAGAGATAGGACAAAGGAAAATTTTGTGCATGTCAAAATTGTTGGAGTCTACATGAGGCCTAAATTTACCAATCTTGGAAGCTAATAAATGCCTTATAAAATATTTTATATAATCATATTATTAAGGATAAATGCCCAGATATCTTGAGTAAATTCATCTCTAATTTTGAGGAGTATGTTCAAAGTCATTTTAGTACCACCCTTGTTGCTTGTTATTAAAGGTGAGATAAATTGAGTACTTATTTGAAGAGAAGGGAATCAATTTCACCTAACCACCACAAATGGTGTTTTAAGAGAGATAGAGATATCATAAAATTGATACAAAAATTTATAAAAATATATGGGAAATAATGGATTGACATTTTTGTACAGGCCACCACTTATTCGCAACCCTATGCCCTGATGGCAAAATAAATTAACCTAGGTAGAAGAACATTTTAAAAATATGGAAGAACCAAACTAAAATATATAAAGGCTACATAATCACATCAAAAATTCTTTTGGATACATATTATAATACTTATGACATTATAAATAAATTGGGAGATATTATGTCGAGAAGGGAATAGAGGAGACCTTAGCTTGCAAGAGAACTTATAAGAAATTAAGTTTAGGGGAAGTGATGAGCCCATAAAATGGCTCATTATATCTAAGTAATTACCTTATTCTTCACCTAAAAGGATTAATGTTATGTATATTTATATGTGCATAATATAACTCTTTACTAATCCAAAGTAAAAAATGAGTATTGTGGATTAGTTATTTGTGTATGTTATTGTTACCTATTAAAACCACTTTGTTCTAACATTTGCATGGAAAGTCACTAGTTTTTTATGTATAGGTCATATGAACATGATATAGTTGAACATGTTTTTGAAAGTAGAAAACTCCTAAAAACCAAGCCCATACCAATTTCAATATCCCAACACTGGCTCAGGAGATCACCATTCTTATTTTAGTGATCATTAGTCTGGCTATGGAGATGCTCATAATTGGTTCTGAAGACTTCTAAAAGTTTATCAAAACACACTTGAATATGACAAAAGACACATAGGTTTGATAATAAGTGGTCTAATATATTTTTGGGAATAATTATAGAAGTTATGAATAGACTTTATTAAAATAGTATTTTTATTTTTAACCATGGTATTTATAGAAGTTTTATCATGAGTAACTATAAGTACTATGTTTTGATCTACTATTAGATGATAATTAGATTCATATGAACTATAAAATGATTTACAAGTGATAGTATACTTGGAATCATGTGTGAAACATAATCTAATTTTCTCACGTGTTTCCTTGGAAAGTGGAAAGTGAGTTGTTATGCTTTTAGTTTGTAATGAATAATATCCCAATTAGTTTTTATCTTATTAAGTTGTGTATTTTGATTAATTGTTAAAAAAAATTATGATATATAAACAATGTAATTTTGAGTAAGATAATATTCAAATATAGAATTAATATAGATATAAGAATAGTAAGATCAAGTGTTTCTTTTCATTTATAACATTTTAAACATTTCTAGAAGTAATGAGAAATTGATTTTATGAAGCTTCCAAAAATCTAATTGTGCTTCAATCCTATTCTAAAGGAGATCAATGGCCCACTCAACCAAGGAATTGGGATATATGTTTGGCATTTATATGTTTATTTCATATTTTTTAGTGTTTTAAAAATTGTAGTTCATTCTTTTATGCAAAGCATTATGTTTTGTATCTCACTTATAGGACTGTGTGTTAATGTGTGTGTTCTAATAAAATATACTTTAAAATAATTTCATTTCAAAATAATTTCCATTTGAAATAAAGTAGATTAAATGTGTGTTTATTTTTATGTAATTTACATTTATGAAATTAGACTAGAAGTGTGTTTCTTTCTTTAAAAAATCAATTACAACAAGTGTGCTTCCCTTGAAAGCATTTTCAATTCAGAAAAAGTTTTTTTTTCACAATTAATAGGTTAGATTTAAATTTAATCAAGTATATTATAACTTGAGGAGTAAACGATCCACAAATCCCCCTAAATAGATAACTATTAGTCACCTCTTTTCATGTCTTACTATTAATTATCCTTGGACATCGACTTTGGTTTGATATGACATTGATTGAACTCAAATGATTAAATGAAGAAGGCACTCACGATAATACATTTATTTTGCATTAAAAAAATATTTATGTGACACAAATAAAAAATGATCTAGGGAGATATTATGATTCACTCCTTATCTTATTCATAGTCATCCTTATGATTCATTATTGATTGTATTTGAATGTGATAAAAAGATAAATTAAATAATTTTTCCACCTATATAAATTAATGATACATGGAACACATATTTATAAAATATAGTGATATTCAACATACAAATAAACTATACTCTTGATATATATGACATGAAAATTGTATATATAAAATGGAAATCTATAATAAATAAACTAAAAAAATAAAGATGAGTAAATTCCATTTTTTCCAAAATTCAAAGAGAGATAATTTTTTTTCATACAAAAGATTTGTTATTGTGTCAAGACATATTGGATATAGAAATATTTAGTGCTTCATACAGTCAATAGTGTATAATATTATTTTGAATAAAAATGAACATATAATTTAATTTCTAATACATTTTCATACACAAGCATAATAAAAGTGGAGCACCTCCTCTAAAGTATATAAATTTGATTTTCTATTGATAACATAATAATACTCCAACAAATAGAGCCCTTTTTTTTAAAATTTATACATTTAAAAAAAATATAGATGATGATATGTCACTTATTTAAAAAATTAATTAATTAAAAATTATTACAATTTAAAAAACATCGATTTAACTTGAAAAGAATTTTCTCTAATAATGTCTTGTGTATAATTTACTAGTGGGAAGAACAATTTTCAAAAGTTATTTTTTTTATGATATTTTATCTCCCTACTTTCTCCCTCTAAGATATTGGAGGGAAATGGGTCTTATTGGTTAGGCTAGGCATAAAATCCTAAGGAATAGGGTAGTCAAGGATTTTTGGTTTGTAAATTGTTTGTCAGACTTTCCCCCACCATAGATTCCATTTAAAAAAACTAATGAGGAATATAATTTGAGTTACCAATGAGGAAATATAAGAGTTAATATTTAATTTAAATCATTTGTGAATGCATGATTTTATGGCTAAAAACATATCTTTATCCTTTGCAATCCATGGGATCACATTTAATTGAGGCATTTTGTCAAATTGTTCATGATATATGTGCTTCAACATTTTACATACATGTATACCAACACATTTTTAGCTACAACTTATAAAAATAGGATTTTATTATGTTAATATGGATGTCCATGCCCTATTCTAAATATCCCATATTTTCAAGTTTAGGCTGGCATCTGAGGTTGAATGTTATAGGTGTCATAGTTACATTTGACTTTGGAATGAACAAGATCAGATTTATCATTTTTCATTTTTTCCTTCATAATTTTTGTTTGTCTTAAGTTAAAATAAAATTTACTATATTTAGCTCAAAATAAGAAAGGAAAACTAAACATAATGCTCATAATGTATGGAAGAATAATTATCATACTATCTAGTTTGAAGGTTAAATTTTTCTTCTAGAATTTCCCTTTTTGTAGAATTTCTTAAGATTATTTTATTTCATCTGAGAAATGTTTACTAAAGTATATAATTTAGCATTTTTTCATTTGATGATTTCTTAACATATTTATCTGAACTATCCCTTTGTTGATATTTATTTATATAAAATTGTCTTGAGATGAGTCGATTGATTGTGGCTCCAAATTAGTGAATCTAAAGTAATTTATAAGTATATATACCTTTATTTTTATATTGATAAATATTATGGGCCTTCAATTTATTTTATCTCAAAATGATTTCATTCTTATAGTTATTAAAATACCAATACTTAACTATAATTGCATTATAAGATAGTCTATATAAATTGCATTAGCTACCCATACATTAACATTTACAATGTAAATTTTTTAACTCCACACACAGTACCATTTGGGATTCCAATGAAAATCATCAAACATGAATAATGGAATAAATTCAATTTAATTGAAATGTTATTCATATTTATGGAAACCAAAAATACTTTAGCAATATAAAGAGTTTAATGTTTCTAAGAGGGACTATTATCCTTATTCAAATCTACTTTTTAAATTAAAATCCTAGAATCCCTTGTTCAAGAAAAGGGTTCCTTAATAGATGTCAATTATTAGTTACAATATTCCAGCTCTTAATACATTACAAGGATACTTCTCATTAAGAAACAACTTAGGTATCTATACTATTTACTTAAGACATGATTAATAAATTTACATCTCTATTTAGTGGTAATGTATAATATGAAAAACATACATATGACTAAATATCATATCCTAATATTAGGTATCATCTTGTTAACTACTAGTAAGCACACTCAATACTCAAAATATGCACCTCTTCCCATGATGAAAGATATAGTTTTATTTTTAGTCCTATTAGCATAATCCAAAAATAATAAATACTCACAAGCAAAGCACTGAGATAATGGATATATGAGGAATCTTAGTTTCATAATAGTGTCACTTTTGGGGCAAGTTTTAGTAGTTAGGGTTCTACAAGAATAGTTATTAAATTAGTGTAAATCCAATGCTTTTACAATAAGGATATATATCTCAAATAAATTTATAGATAAATATAGGTATTGACATAGTCATAACTATTTAAGTGATTTATAAGTTTTAGGTCACCTTGTTTCCTCATAAGGTATTGGATTCCTACTAAAAAAAACTTAACTTTAGAAATGATTGCTATGAATTCCAAATAATAATTTCCACCATCTACAGTTAAAGTGTTAGGCCTAGGTCATGATAATATGGGAGTATGATCAAAGTAAAGATCAAGAATAAGGTATTATGGCCCAACTATACATTAATTATAATTAAAAGCTGAATATATAGTTTTAATGCAGGGCAATATATGTTTAAAATCTATTGCATGGTTAAATGAGAACAATTTTTTTTAACCTAAGCATATCACATAGAGCTAAATATGATGGAGAATATGAAAAATATATTTGAGATTATAATATAATCTTCATAAAAATAATTATGACCTTAGTGGAAACCCATCACATGATATAACTATCAATGTAACCATGAAAAGGATTATATATCAATTTATTCATGCAATATTTATATATAACATCTTGATTAAAATCTTAGAAGTTTACTAGTATAAAAAATGAAAGGGACCATAAGTTTTTCCATTGTTAGAACCATTTAATAATAATAATATATTTTCATTGTTATAATCTAATTTTTTTTTAACTAATTTAAATGCAGTACTCATTTAATATTTTAGATGAGGATATGAGTTATCCATGTTGAATTGTTTACTACTAGTAGTTGTTTTTCTAGCTTATTTTAAGGCTAGTAATGATGTAAATTTTATCCTATGTTTTAAATAATTTTTGGGATTTCAATATATAGTTTTTGGATTGTATCAAAAATTAAAAAAATGCTTCAAAATTAGAGATGCTAATAAGACTAGAGCGTAACCATTGGAGAATTAAAAATTTTGATTTAAAAAGACTATTGAAGGTTGTAGCAGAGTAGATCATAGTTTAAGTTTGGACTTGATATTTTAATACCCTCCATTTTAAATAATATAAAATGAAATAAAAACAAAATATTGTAGCTCTTAGAGAGTGGTAGTTACATTGTGAAAATAAAATATTTCAGTTAGTCTAAGTAGAAACATGGAAATAAAGTAGTTTCCCAAAAAAAATTGAAATCTACTTTAAAGTTTTATCAATATAGTATTATTTTGAAAATATCATTCGAATTGATTTTAATAAAATTGAACCTAATTAATTATAACTCCATGATGAAATTTTAAAAATCAAACAAATCCATTGCTAGACTAAACCATCTTGTGGGAGATTGAAAAAATATAAGTTTTCCTTCCTGGCTCATTTTTTTTCCATTCCACATATTAACATTTCTCTATCCATAAAATAATTTTATTTTCAAGATCCATCACACATCATTTTTTTAATACCCAACCCATGTGTATCACCACTATCCTAAATAGAATTTAATAGTCAATTGACATTTGACCATGTTTAATACTTTTAGAAGTTCATATGAGGAACATATTATAGTTAAAATCTAAATGTTGAATCTTTATTATTCAAGGATGAATTCAATTTAGCTCCCAAGTTCCAATTTAAGTGATATAGATTATTCAACAAACAATATTGATAGAATTAGTGTCAATGTATTAAACAATAAGAATAAACTCAATTAATTACTCTTAAAATTTATATTGTGATAAATAGGAAGTGAACTAACTAAATAAAATAAAATAAAAATATAGCTAATTTTTTGGTAGTGATGGGAAAACTAAGATATTAAAATAGATAGGTAATCATAAGTATTTTTGGTAGTATGTCAAATTTAGGAGTGTATATGAAACTAATGTTTGAAAATAAAACTTTAGTTTGGAATATTATTCTATATGTCTCTTATGTATCTCATGATAACTTATTTAGAACTTTCTAATCATTATGAAGAGGTATAGACTAGCAAAAAAAATTATTTATAATTTTTATTTTCCTATGATAATTACGACTTAAATAATTAAATTGACTACATGACACACAAGGGATATGGTTAGACCATTTGATAAAACAAGTTTAAAACTAGTCCCATTAAACTAACCATGACTAAACCAACCTCCCACCCATTCCCTATATATCTAGATAAGAAATATGGTAGAATTTCCACCATACCATATGTGTGTATATATAGAATAACCATTGTGTTGTTAGTTAGGTTTAAGGATTTAGAATTTCAAGGTCATTTTCATTTACACTCTAAATCCCCATACCCCCCCCCCCCCCCCCCCATATTTATATAGATATTGGTAAAATAAAATGCAAAGGACTATTTCGAATAATTTTGACTTATACCCAGTAAAGTGGAGTGGAGAAAAGATTCTCCAAAAATAATTTTTATATATTCTAAATAAATTGGACTATTTTACACCATTTGGGAATATATCATTTCAAATAAATTAGACTATTTTGGATGATTTGAAATTATACCCAAGTGGAGAATATTTTCTCCAAAAATAATTTTTCTATATTCCAAATAAATTGGACTATTTCAAACCATTTGGGCATATATCATTTCAAATAAATTGGACTATTTCAAACCATTTGGGCATATATCATTTCAAATAAATTGGACTATTTCAAACCATTTGGGCATATATCATTTCAAATAAATTTGACTATTTTGAATAATTTGGACTTATACCCACTAAAGTGGAGTGGAGAATATTTTCTCTATAAATATTTTTTCTATATTCCAAGTAAATTGAACTATTTAAACCATTTGGGCACATATCATTTTGAATAGATTGGACTATTTCAAATAATTTGGACTTATACATAATTAAGTAGATTAGATAAAAAAATTAATAATAATTTTTCTATATTCCATAAAAATTAAACTATATTGAACCATTTTGTCATAGATTATTTTGAATAATTTTAAATTATACATACTTAAGTGGAGTAGAGAGAATTTTCTCTAGGAATAAGTTATATCTCAAATCATTTTGACTCTTTAGGCTCTTTGAGGAGTTCCTTGGGGATACTAACCACCTTACTAGGACACATGGCACCCTTATGGACCTTTAGGGAAATTTATCCTTTGATGTAGATTACGTTACTAAGACATGTAGCACCATTTGACTAGAAGTCCACTTGTACCTCAATGAGATAGTCCCATAGACTCAAAGTATCAAAGTATACTCATAATTAGACTAATGCATGAATTATTTAATCAACCAATTTCATCTTTGGCCACTCGACTTAGCCCTAATCGTGAGTACTCAAAAATTAGTACTATGAAGGTATCAGAAGTCCCTTCAAGGTATCTAAAATATGATAAAGAGGAAGAACACTCATGCACAAGTAGTCATTACATTTAAAGATGAGGAAGATGAATCTTGTGTAGGTAGTCAATGCATTTAAAGAGTTTGTAAAGTGAAAATTGGGTGCTAAAAGCTATAAAATAAAGGGGACAAACAACACCAAAACATTACAAACTTTATCCAAAAAGAGTACTTTACTATCTATTCTTGATATACTCCCATGCATGGAAATTGAGACCTAAATTTTAGTATAAAAAATAAATAAAACAACATAGATTATAGGTATAGTTATGGATAGGATCTAATTATTTATCTCATTCACAAATACATAGAAGGAAGAAATGGGGATTGGGATAGGTCTTTGAAAAACTAAATACAATGACCTAGATCCCTTCAACTTTGTGTAAATAGTATAAACTACTCTCTTCACCCCATTAACATAATAAAATGCACAAGTAGTAGATCTTAAACTTCAACATCTACTTTGGGGTTCTAATATAGAGAGGCTAATCAAGTTACCTAAATTTAAGAAATTGGATGAGGTCATGATTACCTTGTTAAGAATATATAAATAAGGGGATATTCATTTAACCCAATTTATCATTGTTTGGATCAATGCACACACCATGGTGAGATCCATGGGCCTCCTAAATCATGGAAAATATTTATTCATACAAGTCCACTACACTACCAATTAATCTAGTTGTTTAGGAGAAGTTTCCCACTAAGGCTGGTAAAGCAACCCTAATTGAATGCATTGAGGATGTTATAGTGCACATTATGGTAGAGTTTACAATAAATAGGTTAAATCAAACAATGAATCAAGATATTTAGGCAACAAAAGTAGTAATTAACATTATCTATCACATGATACACCTAAATGAGAACTTTAATTAGATCAAGTTTCTCACATCCAAGCTTACCACTAATATTGAAAAAGTAATTTCAGGTAGCTCACAAAATTTCCAATATTAGTTTATGGTTTTTTTTATTCTTTACATAATGGAATTCATTGCTAGGCCTAGTAAATTTTACTATGGACTTTTGTCTTGGTATTTCCCTTATAGGTATCACATAGACAAAGACAAGGAAATATTAAGATAAACTAGGGTAGTTTAACACATGGCAACTTGAGACTCTAACTTTTATTACCCTCAAATTCCATAGTATATCATGTAATATTTAGGGCAACATGCATCGATAACTATGTTAAATAATGGAATTCAAATCAAGGTGCATGAAAATAAGCCATGAAATAAAATCAAACATAATAAAAGGTGAAGAACATGCAGTATCCCACAAAGATGCAACCCAATCAGGTACACCAAAGGAGACTTCACTATCAAATTCTTATCACTCTACCCAATAGTTTTGGGATGTCCTTACCACATCATCTCATCATACCACTTTCTTGCTTCTATTGGATCACTTGTGCCATCTCCTTCCATAGTCATAACCACTTCCATCATGATTTCTCCCACTTTTATGGAGACATATTTGGATGTTTCAAATCTACCATTGTCTAAGAAAATTAAAGGATAAATGACATTCCAAAATTATATTATGAAAAAGGATTCAAAATTGGAACAACTTTTTTTCAATTACATGAGGAGAAAGTAGAAGAATAAAATAAAATGGTTAAGGCTAGGTAGCTCATCAATGCTACTTGTCCTAATCTAGCTATGCAAGTCCTTAGTAATCAAGTAATGTCTGAGGACAAACAAATCACTATGTTATTGAATTAATTAATAAAAGGATTGGGAGAGTGTATAGAAACTACTCACACTGTGCACTCAAGGGTAGGCAATCCATGCTAAAATGGAAGACATTTATGAACTAATAGAGGAATATGTATAAGTCTTAGATACTATTGCATGTTAGGATAATTAGATAGCCCAAGGAATTCTTGATTAGAGGTAACACCTTGAAAAATCCTTGGCTACTACAAAACTATAGTTTTCAACAATGGATAAATATAAAGTTGTAATGAGTGATAATAAAATGGAAATTGGAGAAGCAATGATCGATGTACTTCAATAGTTGTTATACTCTATGGATACTGTGATCAAGAATTTCTAAGTCTAGTAGAATGAGACAATGCACAACACATTTATGGATATTCAAACCCAAAGGACTATAAA
The DNA here is from genome assembly GCA_037957365.1 of Torreya grandis. NCBI lineage: Eukaryota > Viridiplantae > Streptophyta > Pinopsida > Cupressales > Taxaceae > Torreya > Torreya grandis. The sequence goes on along the minus strand of JARHVA010004026.1, from coordinate 1,209,453 downwards.
TATATTGGATGATATTATGTTAGATATCCATATTAAAATTTCAAATTATAGAGACTTCATTACCATTACAAATGTGAAAAATATGATGGTCATTTATATTTCATATGAATTTTACTTACCTAGTATTGGAAGTACAACACTCAAGCATGATCTCTTGTAGGTTGAACTAGCTATTGCAAAAATCATAGAATAACCTAAGTTCATTCTAAGTAATTTTACAAAATAAAAAATTAGATACAAAAGCATAGTCTAAGTAGCCACAACCTCCACAGTTCCCTAGCCAAACTTTGACACCACCTCTATAGTAGGTAAATACATAATTCAAGTTTTATAGTTTAAATTTTATTTTTATTTTTATAAGATAGCCATAAGCATTAAGAGTGAAGGTAGGTTGGTTGAAAACCTATAAATGGAAACCACTTGGTTAAGATATTCTATTGAAACCCTAAAAGTGAAGTAGGCTAGTATGTTAATTATGTGAAAACCTAAAAGGGAAGATATGTAGTACACAAAGGGTGAAAACTAATAAATGTCACCTAGAGTGATTACTAAAATTTTTGTGAAAGGCTAATATTTTCCATCTTTAGTCCAAATCAGAGTTTATAGTTTTCCTTGAGATGAGACAATAGTTTAAGTTTAAGAAAGTGTTGGATGTGGATCAGGGCCTTATAAAATCCTCAAAATATAATTGATGGACACATGTGCATAGGGTATCATTTTTTCATCTATATGATATTTTGGATGTATTTGGCCTTGTAGACCAAGTGATAGATATAATAATGCCAAGAGTCTTTCCTTTTGTATGTGGAAAAGATGGAATGTGATGAGACAAAGCCATGTAAAAATTTATATGTAATGGAATATGGTTCTAATGTGTGATAGAGATTAATAAACTATTTTTTTTTATGGTTTTCCTAAGATTATTTTACATATGCCTAGTGCACACTATTTACTCTATTTTCATCTAACTTTATTTATCTTATATTATGTTATTTATGTTATGGAATTATTAATGCCATATTAGCTTATGTAATCCTTGAATGTGCACATGACTAGAATTTTCATTCAAGGTATCTCATAATAGATACCTTAAAGGGATTTTTAATACCTTTAAGGGTATCCTTATTCATATTTGAAAGGTATCTCTTAGGAGATACCTTCACAGCACCCTTGATTGTACTACAATGTCCTTCAATGTATATTTTAGGAGATACCTTGAAGGGTCTTATAGTACCTTCAAGGGTTCTCCTAGTAGATACCTTGAACATGCACATGATTGAAATTATATATATATATATATATATATATATATATATATATTATATATATATATATATATATATATCTTTTATTCTACTAATAGGATTATAAGATGAAAACCTAATAGGAAATCTATTTGTCCTTTGCTTATTTTGAGAAGAAGTAATCATATATATATATATACTTCTTCTCAAAATAAGCAAAGGAAAAATATATTTCCTATTAGGTTTTCATCTTATAATCCTATAATTAGAATAAAAAAGAATAATAAATAAGCCTAAAGGATAAATGGATGAAAACATAATAATAAATTGGTTCATCTACTAATATAATCCCATATGATGTTTCCTAGGGTTAATTAGTCATCAAAAATATGCTAGGTTTAATGGAAAACCATTTAATTTTAGAACCAATGTAACATAAAGAATAATATTACATTCTCATCAAGTTTTTAAGGTTTGCATGACCCCAAGGTAACTGATTTGGCATCAACAAAAAATTTAATAAGAGACTTTATATTTTTTTAATGTTCATTGGGAAGATCTTTTAGGTGTCAATATACTGATGGATCAAGTTGGGTAATTAAGTTAAACTAATGGAGTATCCACATCCAAGGGTATTAGATTTCAAAATTGGACCTAATTCAATAATTTAAAGGTATCTCCAACTATAAATAAAATTATACGAAATCAGACCAAAGTATTACTAAATTAAAATAAATAAATCTAAAAAAAATTGGATTACATTTAAAATAATTTGGATTTGATTTATATGAAATCAGTGATAATTTTACTAAAATTATAGTTTGAAATCAATAAATACACTTGAAAAAATCATATGGTGAAGTTACTTCCTTCTAAACAATGATTCACAGCTGATGGTATAGATTTTTTGGTTTCTCCCAAGAATGTGATGATAGACGTAATTTTGATTATCCAATCCTTTTCATATTTTTGACTTCATTTTCCACTATATATACTTACCATAACATAACTCATTTGTATTTTTTGTTTTGTAACACATTTTTAGAATTCCAATTAGTAAACACCATGTTGGTAACTAAAAAGTAGTCTCCAAAGGTCCCTTTAAAAATAACTTCATCTAGTTTCTCTATATTTATATTAAAGGTCTTAGAATATGCTTTTTACCCACACAAACATGAAATTTGAACTTGTGTAATCCATGGCTTGAAGCAGTAGCCTTAAATGATTATCCTTTATCATTGACCAAAGGCCAACGTGAGTAAAAGACTACAATGCCACCTTCAAAATTTCTTTGGAATTATCTCAAATGTAGTGTGATATATTTAATATTATATAATCTTATTTTATTCCTATAACATTCATTTGAATATATTTTGTTTTGTTCACAATAAATAATAAGTCATCTAACCCCAAAATCAATAGTTTTTTAGAAGTCAATTTTAGCTCCTCCTTTAATATGTCTACAATTTGTTAAATAAAGAAATAATTTATTAACAATATTATATTATAAGAAATATAACATGGAAATTTTCCAAGAAAATATTTTACATGTTAGATTAATCATTGATGCACTTTTGATTTGTAGCTTATATTGTAATATATAGACATATTGCATTTTATTTGATACATTTTTTATTTTCATCTACTTAAATATTATAAATATTTATATAAATATATACAAAAATATATACATACTTAGTCACATGTAACTATACTCACTATACATAGATCTATAATTTGTATTGCTAATTTTATAGCATACATATGCATATACATGTTTATAATGAATCCTCATAACTTGACCATAATGGACACTTCTTATGAATTTGTTAAAATATATGTAACTCATCATATTATAAATCCAAAAAAACCAATTACTTTTGCAATATATTTATTCCATTTAATGCATTTACACATATATTTCATTGTGTGTGTGTGTGTGTGTGTGTGTGTGTGTGTGTGTGTGTGTGTGTGTGGGTGTGTGTGTGTGTCTATATATATATATATATATATATATATATATATATATATATATATATATATATATATATATATATATATATATATATATATATATATATATATATATATATATATGCCCTTTTTCACTAAAGAGACTTTGAAATAAAGATCATGTATACTCTAAATACAATTTATTATCTTCAAGACATAGTATATCACATATTGAGTTATTTTAAATAGGGTGAATTCAACATGAGTAGGTGTCAATATACTAAGGGATCAAGTTGGGTAATATAAATTTAAACTGATGGAGTATCCACTTCTAAGGGGATTAGCTTTAAAAATTGGACCTGATTCAATACTTTCAAGGTATCTCCAACTATAAATAAAATTGTACAAAATGAGACCAAAGTATTACTAAATTAAAATCCACAAATTTGAAAAATTTTGGATTGCATTTAAAATAATTAGGATTTGATTTATATAAAATTGGTGATAATTTTACTAAAATTATAATTTATAATCAATAAATACTCTTAAAAAAATCATATGGTGAAGTTAATTCCTTCTAAATAATGTTTCATAGCTGATGGCATGGATTTTTTGGTTTTTCACAAGAATGTGATGATAGAAATAATTTTTATTCTCTAATCATTTTCATCTTTATGACTTTAATTTCCAATATATCTAATTAAAATAGCATAACTCATTTGTATTATTTACTTTGTAACACATTTTTTAGAATTGTAATCAATGAACACCATGTTGGTAACTAAAAAAAAGTCTCTAAAAGTCCCTTTATGAATAACTTCATCCAATATCTCTATATTTATATTTAAGGGCTTAAAATGTCTTTTCCCCTAAACAAACATGAAATTTGAATTTGTGTAATCCATGACCTAAAGGAGTAGCCTCAAATGATTGTCCTCTATCATTGACCAAAGGCCAATGTGAGTAAAAGACTGGAGTGTCACCTTCAAAGTTCCTTTGGAATGATCTTGAATGTAGTATGATATATTTACTATTATATAATGTTATTTTCTTCTCATAACAATCATTTTCATATATTTTTTTTGTGCATAACAAATAATAAGTCATCCAACCCCAAAATCAATAATTTTTTAGAAGTCAGTTTTAGCTCCACTTTTGAAACATCTACAATTTGTTAAAAAAGAAATCAATCATTTATTAACAATATTATATTATAAGAAATATAACATGGAAATTTTTCAAAAAAATGTTTTACATGTTAGATTAATCATTGATGCACTTTTGGTTTCCATTTTATATTGTAACATATAAACATATTGCATTTCATTTGATCCATTTTTTATTTAAATTTACTTAAATACTATAAAGATTCATATAAACATATACAAAAATATATACATGCTCAGACACATGTAACTATACTGATTATACATAGATCTACCATTTTTATTGCCAGTTTTGTAACATACATATGCATATATATGTTTATAATGAATCCTCATAACTTGAACATAACATACACTTCTTATGCATTTGTTAAAATATATGTAAATCATCATATTATAAAACAAAACAAAAAAAAAAACACCAATTGCTTCTACAATATATTTATGCCATTTAATGTGTGTACACATATATTTTGTTATATACATACATACATACACACACACACACACACACACACACACACACACACACACACACACACACACACACACACACACACACACACACATATAACTCATCATATTATAAAACAAAAAAAAAACACCAATTGCTTCTACAATATATCTATGCCATTTAATGTGTGTACACATATATTTTGTTATATACATACACACACACACACACACACACACACACACACACACACACACACACACACACACACACACACACACACACACACACACACATATATATTCCCTTTTTCACCAAAGAGACTTTGAAATAAAGATCATGTATAGTTTGAAGAAAAGTTATTATCTTTAATACATAGTATATCACATATTGAGTTATTTTAAATAGGGTGAATTAGAAATTTAAACAACATTTAAATGGGTAAATACCACATTCAAGTCGACCAATAACAAAACGAATACACACTTACAAATCCCAAGTTGATAAACTATATTTTATTATCTTCTACTCTCTCTTTTCAATAAATAAAAATCAATTGTAAAGTGTTTAAATAAATAAATATCATTTATATATTCTAGGATATGAAATCATGTAAGCACACATTCATTGAAAGGGTTTTTTCACCTTTTTTTCTTTTTTTTTTATTTTGTCTAGTTGCACTCTTTCATTGAAACTTTTGTTCTTTATACCCTATAAGGTATTATGTAATGTAGTAACTAAAAATTCTCATCATAATTTGATTTGATATTTGTATTTTTTTTTTTAAATGTAGAGTTTTAACTTGACATGTCTTTTTGTGGAGGCTTCAAGCTACAAAGTTGTGTCTTGTCTTGTTTTGTTTGACACATAAAGTTGTAGATTTGGGTTGTGAACTATTTTAATTAGGACATAAATAGATGAAAAAATATTTTTCAATATTATAAATGATTGATAAATAAAAAATTCTATAATTTTTAAAATATGCATGATCTTATCTTACCTTATTCAACTTAAAATTTGTCATGTTTATTGATTTAATTTTCCATTATTATTATTTTTTCACTTTCATTCAATGGCATACTCAATACACACCAAAATATTTCTAGGTTGTTAGGTTTGAAAAATAAAACATACACACCAAAATATTGTTAATATGTTTTATTTTAAAAATAATGTTTGATAATAAAATAAATTTAAAATTATTATGCACTTGGTATTAATCAAAGCAATTTTTATTTTATTGGTTTCCATGAATTTGTCGAACATTTTTGAAATTCAACATTAAAAAATGTTTGTTTTTTAGTTTTCATAATGCAATATAAATTCCTTTACATTTGCATACAATCAATCACCAATCCATCTCTTTTATATACCCATAACACTTCAAATGTATCTGAGTTATTGAAATTAGATATAAGTTTCTCCCAAAAAAATATCTAATTCATTTTTGAATGGTCATCCTATTTTGTGTGAACCAATAAATTGAAATGTTGGTACGTCTTTACTGATTCAACACCTTCCTCTAATTTTTTTTTTTAATGGAGGATGAAATATTCAAGCTAAAAATTAGTGGAATATTAAGAAAAATTGATACTTTTAATATGAGTGCAATTTAATACATCACTATTTGGACCCCAAAGTATGACACTCATATTTTACATATAATGGAAAGAACCAACACACAACTTTTTGAGAGAGTTATGGATTCCAGAGAAAAGGTCAAGTTTGTGAATGATAAAATAATTAAAATCCCCAAAAATAACTTTATCAATCAATGCCTAAATAAATAGGTGAAGATGTCATTCCTTAAAATCTTCAATTACATTCAAAAGATCAATACTTATCAAATCAACATTCACACCAACAATGAATGTTTCATTGAAATCTTCTAGAACAAATGGCCAAAGACATGGGGGGCATAATGATAGCTAAATATTTATATATCTATCTTGAGAAGATACCATCTGTCACTATATAAATATTTTATAAATATTCTTATTGAATCTATATATAATTTTTCCCAAGTTTTTTTATTTTTTGAAATACTTTCATTCAGAACACACAAATCTAGAAACCTTTTCACAAAATTTTTGTAACATTGCATTACTTCTTCAAGTGTGATTAGTTTTTTATGATGGAAGTGTTAGATCATGATTGGTTACATAATCTATATATTTTTTATAATATGTTACTTTTTAGCTTATGTTTTACACCAAGTGTCCATGTTGTTACACTCAAGGGTTTTTAAGAAGGAAAGAGACCCTTTTTCTAATAAATATGCTAGTTTTATTTTTTATTTGTCTAAAATCCATTGAATATTTATTATTAATACTATACCAATCAAATTTAAATCTTATTTATCTAAACTTGGTAAATTACCACTTTCAAATAAATCAAATACTTTATTAAAACAATCCCAAATGGGTTGTTCCATGAAAAGAAGGCATTTTCTATCTTGCAGTTGTTATGCTCAGTAGTTCATTTGTGTGCACAAGTTTCTATCTTGTTCATGTATTTATTATATATATTTTTTCCATATTTCAAGATTATTTCAACCTCTTAGTTGGATAAAGTCACGTGCAAATCAAACTCTTTCTATAAATGAATCCTTATAAATTGCTTCATTATATTGGTTACTTATTTTGTGAACAATATGGAACAAAATAACTATTTTCAAAAATCTTTCCCTTCTAATAGAACATTTATTTCTCAATTATATTAAATTATATTCCTCATCTATAATAATTATCTATTGTGTTGTAATTGTGCATTATCCACCTATAATTTTTAACCTTACTATTTTTTCTCCATAATATCTTCAACGACTTATTTCAATTTTATAATACATTGAGGGTTGTTTGGATCAAAAGGAATTAACAAAGCATCCTTGATTGGAAATTTATTATGTATTATAAATGAATAAATTATAACATTCATCTATTTTATTCATATTTTTTATTTTGATAGTAACATCCCCTAATTCAAAGCTCTACAAGAATGTTCAAGGTGTAATTACTAGAGGAAATATACCATGTAGAGAATTCACTATGTGTATAATCAAAACTTTATGCCAACAAAAGTGTATTATCCTTCTATTCAATATTATATTCTGACTGGTGTGAGTAATTTTGTACACTTTTAAAAATATTCATACAAATATGTTACACTTGCTTTTCTTATTTTCTTCAATGTTTTCTTTATCATGATTGTAGGATATCTTAAGTGAATATTTACATGGTGGTAAGTAGAATAAGTTAGTACCATATTAACGTCAAAATACCCCCATTTTTTGAAAAATGTGACCCTTGAGATACTTTGAAACTTAACACTGAAAACATGGTATGTTTTCAGCATTATTGGAATTTAAAGATCATCCACTTTGATAAAGTTGGCCCACTACTTTGAGGTTTTGTTTTAAGTTGACCTAGTGTTTCTAACAAGTTACCCTTCATGTGATAATTTACAGGTTTCATGGAGCCCTTATGAATGGATCATGCTTAGATCCCCATAGTTTATCTTCATTCAAGCTGTTATTAGCCTTTAGTCTATGAAATTTTAATCATGGATTCATGTTCTAAAGACTCTAATTCAGAAAATCCTAGCTTAATTCCTTGATTATAATATTTGTGAGAATTATTTTAGTGGGAATATTTTTAATTTATTTTGGACTTAAACCCCAATTTTCATGTTAAGGCTTGGTCATGTTTCTTAACATGACTAAACCTTAGCCTAAAAATTATACTTAGTCCCCTTTATTCCTTATATTTCTAATGTGGTATAATGTTATGCTATTAGGGTCATTTTATTTTAGAATGGTCCCCTTTGTTAAAAAATTTATCCTAAAGTTTTAACCATGAGATTTCATTCATATTTATCAATGCAAACTAGACCTTAGTCGTAATGCTTTAGCCTAAGTTTTTATCTACTCGAGTCCTAACTTAAATGCCTTATTTCTTTACAAATCTGATAGTATGTGCTTCATCGTGAGTGTATGATATAATTAATTTAATAAATAGTGATTAACCTTAGCATTTAATAATTTGGACAAAACATGTGTTAGATCTTGAATCATGATCAATGGCTCTCACCTCATCATAACTCTTGATCAGATAGAGTGAACATAATGTTGAAAATTTAAAAGCTCAGGAAGCCCTATGGAGTCGCCATGTAACATTCCCACATTTAAAGCTTGACAAAAAAGGGTACCATACATTAAAGTAAACCAATGGAATGAAACTACTTGGATCATGGTCGATGACTCTCACTTTATCACAGCTATTGATCAGATGGAGTGAATTGAATCTAAGATCTATGGAATATAGGAATTTGATGAGCTTAAAATTGACATTCTCATTAATGTCATTTGACATCTTCAAGACCATTATTTACATCCATAAGACTAAAAACTTTAAGCCCACCAAACCTAAATAATTTCATAGGCTCAAAGTTGATGTTCTCATGAACATCATTTGATGCTTGTGCGGTCATCATTAATGTCCATGAGTCCATTTAGTTCAATATATTTAAATATTTTACTTAGAATAAAGGGCATGTCTTACATCATTCAAAGGGTCATTTGATATCATGCTAAAAAAACTTAGCATAAAATATTTTAACCTAATTTCATGGCATGTTTATTGACATGAAATAAACTTGGCTTAAAATAATTTAGCCTAAGTTCCTTTCTATAATCATGCACTAATTAAAGTTCATGCATATGTTAGGATCAATAGCTTTCACTTTATCAAGACTTGATGATCCAATGGAGTGAAATCATTGACAACTATTCATCAGAGCTTCAAGAGCTCACAAGCTCAACACATGGCATATGCATGTTTAATATATGACTACTACAGGACATAAAGCTCAAAATGCCCATAAGGGTGATAAGTGACACAACCACGGGGATTGATTCAAAGATAGACAATAACATATTAGATCCTAGATCAATATCAATGGCTCATGTTGATCCTTATATGATGATCTAATGGAATTAAAAAAGGGCAAATTTTTTAAAATAACAGCTAGTGCTTTAAAAGCATTTATGAAAAATGCCATGAAAATTTATAGATAGATGCTAAATAAGCACCACGTAAACACAAAATGAAAAAATAGAATATTTTATGAGATTGAGAAGGTAAATGTATAAAGGCAAAGGTCAAAATAAAATTTGAGGCATGAATGAGCCTAAGTTTGAATAATCCATCACCATTAAAGCTTTAAAATCCCTAAAACTTGCATAAAATACCCTAATTTGAACTTGGATTGATAAGAGTTAAGCTAAAAAGAGTCAAATTATAACTTGAGCAAGAATAATTAACCCAAAGACCATTTTCAATTTGATTGTGAGCAATTTTCAAACCTGATATCCATGGCAGTTTAGAGGTGACAACAAAAGGATGAAAAAAAGTTGTATTTATCCATAGACAATGAAGCGAGGGTTTTCAAAGACATAGACCTGGACACTATAGCATTAAACATGAGCAAAAGGAATTGGTCTGAGCTCTTTTAGACCATTAAGGAGATGAAAACCATCACTAAGTAAGAATAAAAGATTACCATCATAAATAAAAGGTACTATGACCTAGTTGTAGTCCAAATGACCAATCTCTACCATGTTGATGCTAAACTTGAGGTACTCCATTGTATTGACATCCTTGCTCCAATTTTTAAATATTGTAAAATTGAATAAGGTTAGATATTTCATGAAGGAAGCTATAGAATAATTACATACATTTCCCCATTAGCTTTTGAAAGATATTAAAAAATAAGAAAACCCTAGGTAGATCTATCCACCATTAAAGAATGGATTGGAAAGAATGATTTAGACACATCCTTAGGCCATTGTTACTCCAAGGAAACCATGTAATTTGGGACCCTACAAGAAAAATCCTAATTGCCTAATTTAGAGAGGGGATTAGGGTAATCATGACTATACTGAATAAAATATATGGGGCCTCATCTACCACATATGTCAATAAGAGTTGGGTATCTTATGTCTACTTCATGGTGAAAAAAGAGATAACACCCCCAATTGGAGAGATGATCAACATCCATATAGAATGACAATTCACAACCATTAAGAAGAAAACTAGTAAGCAATTATTCATGATGTCCTATCTATTGGATGCTTACTAGCCTCCACCAATATCCCTTATATCAATAATTGGTTGTCTGAGGGTAGATTCACAATCTCCCACCATTATTCAAAACTACACGTTTTCAAATATAGACACAACATGCTATTTATTTGTGATTATGTTTATCCTACTTTAGTAAAAGCCATCATATGGAACCATATGCCCAAGATTAGCCCTATAATCAAGAAATATGTAGAGATAATGGGAGACATCTAGTTATATCAAAATTTTACTATGATCAAAATTTAATGAATTTTGATTCTACCTTATAAGTTACCCATCTATGTTCCCACCAAACTATCAGAGCAAGAAATTGCATATCAACTTCTTCATGACATTGATGGAGTATGTAAAGATAAAAGTAAAGGCCTCCTCCATCCCTTTCATTTGATAATTCGTATAAATATTTTAAAATATTGGAAACATGTGGACACTTTTTAAAGACATAAAGGCTCCTTTAGATTTCAGCTAGATGAGCTAAAGTAGTGGGACCCTAAGGGCAAGGTCTCCATATATTTAAAATATAAATTATTATCCAAGCTAGTATATGATCATAAGATTGATGTCCATGACACCTTATACATAAGAGAATTTTTTTTGAAGAAATATTGGCTATGAGTAAGGAACATAACATTAGACTTGAGCATAGATTAGCCAGTGATCGAAAGCCTCCTAGAGATATATGGTAGATGGGGCCCCTGCAATATTATTTACTACCTGGCCCTTCAAATCCCCCCCAAGATCAACCAAAAATAGAAGTGTCATAGCTCCAAGCATATATTACATAAGGTCTTGACAAGGAAAAAATAAAAGAGACATGCCTTATCATCCTTAGCCATGCCTCAAAGACTAGCATCCCCCATTAAATCCCTAGACATGATTGCTCTGAAGCCTAATAAAATAGTGGAGGATTCCCTCAAGGTCCTTACTGAGGCATATGGATGTGATGAAGAGGAGGATCATGATGACCAAGCACAATCCCAAATATAGGAGGTTAAGAAATAAAAAATGAAATAAGTTACCCTGAATCTAGTCCCAGTGGCACTATTAAGGAAGAGAAAAGAAAAAATAGCAATTGTCCCAGTTGGGCAAAAGAAGCTCAAGTTAACTTTCACTCACCCCACAAGTGAAATAAACTTATTTATTGATGAATACCCCATATATGGACCAATCATCGCTAATTGGTTCATCTATGGAAAAATGTATAAGATCCTTTCTTTATCCCACTCATGGGCCCTGACCCAAACTATCAATATTGATGTACATGATTATATCAAGCCATAGATAAGGGCTTTGATGAAGGAGGAGGAAGAGAAGAATAGATACCATTATAGGGTAAAAAATAAAATAAATGGATGTTCTATGAGCATCAAGAATCATAAAGATAGAGGATACTAAACCTCCAAAGTACATAAAACATACTACCATTGTGCAATTTAATCCTGAGACAACTAGCTTATAAAGAGTGATAAGTATAAAGGTCATGGTGGGGAGTAAATAATTCACCTTTGAAAAGGTTGAGTCATTTTTAGGATTAACTCTAGTTGGAGGTTATAGATTTGGTGAGCACCCCATCCATGTAGAGGACATTGAATAATTGACCGAGGCTCACTCAACTCAAGTCAGAGTAGGCATCAGGGGCATGAATCAAAGAATATATAAATTAGATAAGGAAAATTAGACTTTGGAGACACAATATACCTTATTAGTGCCTAAGTAAATGGTCAAAATGATTGATGAATCCTTCTTTGACATGTTTGATGCATTAAAAGTAATGAAGTTGAGGCAGAGTGCATTGGTGTAGTAGAATATAGTGGCCAAGGGTCTAATATCCCAATGACAAGATTTAGAGGATAAAATTAAATTTTTGATCAACATATAAATTTAAAATTAGATTCCTAGGTTAAAAATAATTAGTTTGGGACATTTCAATGTAATTTTAAAAATTGTTATTGACAAAGTCTAGAGTTTAAATGCTTGGTCATAAGAACTAGAGATACTCCTAAAGGATGATGAGGAGCTAATATAAAGGATTAAATAGATCATCAGGATAATGCTCACTGACCCTACATAGACCACTATCTTAAGCATCATGGCAAATGAATGAATTTAAACGTAGGGCTACTTTGGTGATACAGGAAATAAGAAATAAGATTCAAGGCTAGTCTGTAGTAGAGAGTAGTAGGATCCTAGACATGATCCTTAATGTAATAGAAAGGATAGCTAAGGCAAAAATAATCAAGGAATCTATGGCTAGAAATGATAGAGAATTAAATAAGTTATCTAACAAAGAGGAAGAGTGTATCCTGTAATTGGTTGTGGACTTAGATCTTATTAATGAATAACATCAAAAAGCCATGAATATCCTTCAATAACAACAAGCAAGTTCTTAGGAGTAGGGCCCACCAATTAAATATTACTCCATTATAAAAATCTTTGTAACATTTTGAAAATGGAATATTCTTTTGTAAATGCATATGCTAGTTTGTTAACATATTCACCTCTAGGTCAGTCCATTTGATAAAATCAAATGTATTATATAACTTTGTAGAAAAAGGATAGTTTTCCTTAATTCTTGTAAATTTGTATCTTGTAATTGATTGATATACTACCTGGTCCTCCTATAAAAATTAGTACTACCATTTTGTAAGAGAGATAATTTTGAGCAAAATTTTTATACTTTGAGCAATTAATACAATCAAGGAATATATGTAAAGATTATCCAAGTTTGTTTTTGTCAATTGTTATAGAGAATTTCTCTCAATTGATTGTCCTAAGTCTTAAATTTTAATGGATTTAATTGAATTCTAAGTTTCATCTTTGATTACAGGGATGCTAATTTGTGCTTATGCTAGATTAGTTGAATGATTGTAAATTTACTTCATTTTATTTTCTCTACATTAGAATGTACAAATGTTATTTGAATGTGGTAGCAAATATTTAAAGTAAATTTAGTTATTACTTTTACTTCTTTATATCATCCTTTGATTTCTTCTTTGTGTGTAGTGAGATCTAAGCTTATGCTATTTTTCACTATATACTATTTGAATGCACATTAAATTATAATTGAAACTTGGTCATAATGTTTCAAGCTAAGATCAACAATCACTAATTATTTTTCTACCTTACCCTTCTTTTTTTCTTCTTTTTTAACTAGATCACTCTAGTTTAAAAATCATTATAGATGTCCACTTAGGTTAGTCTGTAGTTTAAACTTTGATCATAATTCACTAGTAATAGCATAGATACTTACACTTTACAAATATTTGGACCATGATGGCTCCCAACCATCAATTAATATAAATTTTGTGGAATAGTTAAACATTTATCTACTACTATTTCACCATAGGTAACACAATTTTCCAATACCTACTACACATTCTTTGAATTCATATAATTCTAAAATGAGAAGTGTTCTTTGAACACTAAGGACACCTATGATACACTTAGAGGCATCAACAGGGATACCTTCCACTAGGACTAAAAGGAGGGAAATCTTTGTGAATTAGTTGAATCTTTGCTAATATTAGTGTGTTTTGATCAAATATTGATATTATCTTTGCACCTTTAAGTAATTATTTTCTAAAAAGTGTAAAGATCATTAATCTTCATGGTACTTGACCTATCTTGGTGCTTCTTTTAGATAACGATCATAGTTCTTTGAATTTTGATGCTTAATTATGGTAAAGATAGCTTAAGGTCTAACAATCCATAATATTTGAGGTTATAATAACTTTTTTTGATCAAAGGTTAATAAATATTTCAACAAAATTAGTTTATTTGAGCTTATAAGGGAAAATATTGATCATATTTACAAAATTAGACACATCTTTGAGCTAACTTAGATAAAGGTTAACATCCTTTACTATTATTTATACAAATATTTATAAAAGTAGCTTAATGTGAAGGTTTAATCCTTGTTATTTATAAATATTAACTTGACACATTTTATTTCAAATAAGATCCTCAATCTTCAAGATGGATTACCAAAGATCACATTCAGAGACAAGAGAACATTCGCCTGAGCTAGAAGTCTATAAAAGAGCCAGGAAAGATAAAGTTCTACATAGGAATTCCAATTATTTTCCAAATTCACCTATTTAAGGTACCCCTACCTTCAACCTTGATCTAGGTGTGTCTTGGTTGGGAGAATATTCAATCAACATGCCAAGTGTGGTACATGATCTCTAACATAATCCTAAGAAATACATGCCAACATTTAGTCTAACTAGTATTATAATTGCTAAAGAGAATATTAAATATTTAAAAGATTATTTAAGGTTTATAAATGTCACAAATGAAGATTTAACATGTAGATTATTCTCCTGTACTTTTAAATATGTTTCATATGATTGGTTTCTCAATTTTCTTAACAATTACATTACTATCTAGGATGATTTTACTAATTTTTTCATAAAATTGTTTGGAAAAATTGTTAGTCCATGTGTTATATAACACCAATTCACGACTATTAGGAGGGATGAAATTGAGCCCATAAGGTCCTTTAATGCTAGGTTATATAACATGTATAGTAGGACCATAGACCCTTATAAACATGATAATGTTTTAGCTCTAGAAATCTACAAGGATGCAGTAGATCCTATGACTTATATATTTCTAAAAATATCTCTTATAGATATAAATTCATTATCTAGGGCTTATTATGAAGGAGTGATCATCATTGATCAAATGCAACCCTAAGGACAAATGGCCTACTGTGTTCCAAATATCAATCCACATTTGCTCATTTTGAACATCTTCCCCAACAACAATTAGAATGTTCCAACCTTGAATCAACTCCTAAATCTAAATCAATTGCCTTTGATTCATGTTGTTCCTAACCATAACCTATAATTATTGAGTCATATTAATGCTAATGGATTTAATGCAAATGATCAAATAACTTTATTACTAGCTACTAGTACTAACAATAACTAGGTTCACAATTTTGAAACTCCTATGAATGATAATGAGTCTATTTTGAAAATGGTCCAAAAGTTAAGCACCAATTTCCTTTAGCTACAAAAACAAGTTGGAAACACTAGAGAGAGACCTAGTAGGAACTTCTCATTCCAAATGTTTAATAGGCCTAACAATAGGTATTAGAATGATAGTTTCTATAACAACAAGGCTAATGAACCATTTTCTAGAAATAAAACCATGGATATTAATCTTACTGGCATTGTTTTACTTGATTATTGTAGAGTGAATTGCACATCCAAACATGGTGAGATTGATTACATTGATTTTTGTAAGGCTTTTTGAGAAGATTTAGACACATTTGAAGTTGTCCATAATAAGGATAGTGGTGTAGGTACCTTAGGACCTAAACCATCTAATCAAGTCTACATGGTGGAAACATTTGAATTCTCTTTTCAATAGGATAATAAACCTAATGATGTCCCTAAGGAAATATAGGACTTATAACAATTCTTGAATAAAAATTATCCTTTAAGGAATACAGAGTAGAGGCAACCCTTGTTTACCTCAACAACTCCAAATAACTTTAGAACTCCTCTAGACACTTCTTCAATCAATGATCTAGAACCACTCAAAGGGAGTACTTCTAAGTATAATGTTGATGTACCTATTTCTTATAATAAGACTGGTTATAATATTTTAGAGGACATGAAGAAAATCAAATATAACATCACATTGCATGAATTAACATGGATCATAAAATAAATAGACCTCTTGATAAAATCATTGTCAAAGAAATCTAATAAACCACCCAAAGTTGACAATGCTAATGTGACTATGCACAAAACTAAGGCAAAATCTCCTCCTTTTTTACTTTCAATCAGAATGTTTAGTAAGAATTTTCACAACTATTTATTAGATTGTGGTGCATCCACCAACATCATTCCAATACGTATTTTCAAACAACATGGCTTGACACCTTTTAAATCAAATTTATTTTTAATTAATTAGATAAATCTAAAGTCAAGGTGATTATAGAATTATTAAATGTCCATATGTAATTGGCCTCTGATCCCAAAGTATAGAATTTTATTGATATCTAAGTTGTTGAAATTCCTAATGCCTATAGAATCTTATTAAGCAGGGAATGGACCAAACCTCTGAATGTCTACATGTCCATGGGTGTTCACATTTATGGCTACCTTGGAAAGGAGTTCCAAACTAGATAAGAGTTGAAAAGTATCCATAGATGAAACACATGATCATTGAGTACAATGTTATAAATGAAAGGGTTCAACATAATTGATTCCAATTTTAGAGTTCTCACCTTAGAAGCTGCAAAGGTATGTGATCCTAAGAGTACTTATGTTGTTCCTAGGCTATGGAAGCTACATTTTGATCATTTTAGGTGTAAGTTTGGGTTTGGGGTCAGTATTATCCTAACTGATCCTAATGGTAATAAATATAATGTATCTTATAGGCTCTAATTTCCATGCACCAATAACCTTACTAAATATGAGGATCTCACCCCAGGTTTGTGATTTTCTATGAAAAATAAAGTCAAAGAACTACTAGTATGTGTTGATTCAGAGATTGTAGTCAGCCAAGTAAAGAGTAAATACCAATGCAAACTATCATACCTTAAAAGGTATAAATTCAAGTTCTAGGATCTAATTGATTATTTTGATGCCTTTAACATTATCTCCATCCCTAGAGAGGAAAATAAATCAACTGATGAGCTAGCCTCTACTCTGGCCAACCTCATGCCTAATCAAGACTCACCCAACTTTAACATTAAGTTGATACCTTATCCTTAGGTCCCTGATAATGTAAATTAGTTTCAATTATTTAGTTATGATTAATAGATATTAGATATCATTATCAATTCAAGAACATTTCAAGGTCATGTCATTGATGAGGCTGATGAAGGTACTTGTGAAGAAGGCAAATTTGATGGCAAAGTCATTTAGCTAAATGATAATAATATTCCCAAGGGAATGATTGCCTTGGAGAGATTATTTGATCAAGACAAACTAGTTGAGACCCTTAAGATTTCCAAGGTAAATGGGAAAGATTACAATGTAGTTGATCTTGGCCCTTAAGATCAACATCAGTTGGTCAATGTTATAAAATCTTGCACAAATGCTAAGAATAAGAGAGCCAAAGAGCTGATAATAAAATACAAGGATTGTATAGATTGGTATTATGATGACTTGAAGATATTTGACCCAAGAGTCATCACTCATACTATCCCTCTCAAAGAAAAGTGTAAACTTTTGGATGAAGCATTCAGGTAGAAACAAAATCCTGTGAACCCTATTTTAGAACCTATGATCTTCAAAGAAGTTAAGAGAATAATAGATGCTATAATTGTATTTCCTATTAGACACTCTACCTAGGTGACCAATTTAGTGACAATAAAAAATAAGAATTTGAGATCAAACTATGTATTGACCCAACATTTATAATAAAGCATCTAAAAAGGATAATTATCCTCTTCCCTCTCTTGACCAGGTAATACAAATTCTTTTATGTTTAGCCATGATGTCTTTTCTTGATGCTTTTTTAGGCTACAAATAGGTGCTAGTTGATAAGGAATATAGAATGAAGACAAATTTCACATCTAAGTGGGGTACCCTAACATACAAGAGAATACATATTGGGTTGATAAACATAGGAGCTACTTTTCAAAGGGTCATGGACCATGCCTTCTAAGGTCTAATTGGTATGTGTATCATTATATACATGGATGGTCTAACTATTATTTCTAAAAATAGGGAAGATCACTTTATGCATTTACAACAAGTATTTGACAGATGTAGAAGGTATGTGATCTCTCTCAACCCCAAGAAAAGCATCTTTTATGTTACTAAAGGAAAATTTTTAAGCCATGTTATAACTAAAGATGAGATTTCCATAGATCCTAAAATATTGGAAGCTATATATAAGATAAAGCCTCCAAATAGTAGAAAGAAGTTAAAATGATTCTTTAGCAAAATAAATTTTGTAAGAAAATTAATTTTTAGTTTTGCAAATTTTGTCAAACCATTGAATGATATGTTGAAAAAGGATGCTAAAGTCACTTGGAATGAGGAATCCAAGAAGGAATTCATTGACATCAAAGAAGTAATTAGCCAGGATCCATTCTTAATAAGTTCTAACATTTTAAAGGACTTTTATCTCTATTCTTTTGCATCTAACCATACAATGGCTATAATTTCAACTCAAAATATTGATGGGTGTGATCACTGAATAGATTTCATGATTAATAAATTTAAGAATGTTGAGTTGAATTATTTATTGATTGATAAACAAGCATGTGCATTAGCTAAGGCAGTGAATAAATTTAGACACTATATCCTTAAAAATAAGGTGCATGTTATTTTACCTGGCCATACCACAAATCTCATGCTAAGTCACAATGAACTTGGAGAATGTAGAGGTAAATGGATGTCAATTTTGTAAGAGTATTACATAGAAATGTAAACTACAAAATTGGTAAGGTGCCAAGGCTTGATCCAAATGATTACTAATGCTATCCCTAAGCTAAGTATCATGTAATTTGATCAGCAAATCTTTAAATCTAGTGAGTGGTATGATTCCATCATTTATTCACTAATCAATGGCACTTGTCTTATAGGGTTGACCAGGGAGTAGAGAAGAGCTTTGAGGCTCAAGTCAGCCCAATATCTCATCAAAAATGGAATCCTGTATAGAAAGAACTTTAAAGGTGTATACCTGAGATGTGTCTCCAAAGAATAAGCTACTAAGATAATGAGCACGTTCCATGAAAATTTAGGAAATGTGAATCCATCTAGAAGGACAAAAACTCATAATATCCTTAGAGCTAGTTACTATTAGATAACTATTTTCAAAGATACCCATAAGCACGTGAGGGAATGTCACTCATGCCAAATCTTTAGCACCAAAGAACCAAAGGCATCCATGCCTCTACAACCAGTCATGGTTGATAAACCCTTTGCAAAATGGGGGTTGGACTTTGTAGGGGTAATCAATCTCAATTCATTAGAAGGTCATAAGTATTTCTTGACTACCATATATTATTGCAAAAGGTAGATTAAAGTTGTAGCCACCAAACAATATAGGACTGAAGAAGTGACCAATTTCTTGGAGAACATATGTACCAAATTTGGAACCCCAGTCCCTTTGGTGTGTGATAATGGATCTACATTTATATCCATAAATATGATATAATGGGTGTATGATAATGGAATTTGTCTTAATTTTTCATCCAACCATTACCCATAAGGAAATGGAGTGTCTGGATCTACCAATAAGAACTTAATGAAAGAAATCAAGAAGTATACTATAGATAATCCTAGGACATGGTATAAGCCTCTAAAGTATGCCACATGGCTAGATAGGATAAGGATAAAGTAAGCCTTAAAGGCATCATCATTTTTTTTAGTATAAGGCCAAGAGCCTATCTTCCCTATCACTCTCATGCTACCTATGTATAAATTCATGCAAGAATATATGGAAAAAGGCCAAGAGCTTGAAAATTTGAGATTGATAGGTATCATCCAAATGGAGGATGCATGGGAATAATCCTTTGCTAGCTTTATTAGGCACCAAACTATAATGAAGAGGTGGTTTGACAAAAAGTCAAAAGTGAAAGTGTTCAGGAAGGGAGACCTAGTCCTCCTTTGGGACAAAGCATCTGAACCTAAGGGAAAACATGGAAAATTCACACCCCTCTAGATTGACCCTTATCAAATTATAGAGACAATTATAAATAATACCTTCAAGATGAGAGACCTTTAAGGAGTAGAATTCACATTGCCCACTAATGGGAAATATCTCAAGCATTACTTTGTTATTGCTCCACCAAGGGTCTTCATGGAATAAACCTGTAATATTAGTTTAGAGATAGTGTAGGTAGGTTAGTTAGTTTCTTTCTATTTTTTCCTTCATGTCCCTTATTTTTACATAAGTCTGTATATATTTTTTTACTTCCCTTTTTCTTCTTGATTAGTTAGTTTTTGTTGTGTGTTTATTTCTTGTTACTTTTTTCCTTGCTTCCAATAAGTCATTTTGGATATCCCTCCATTTAAATATAATTTAGTTTACATGAAATTCCCAAAGTTTAAAATGTAATTATGCATCTCATACACATGTTGATAATGGATTTAAAATATGAGCTTAATGTTCTAATTTAGAGGGACTAGTAAGGACTGATGAATAGGTTAACTATTTTATGAGAGCTTAAACATTGTTCTAATATAAAATTGGTCTTAATAGGAGTTTCACATGTGGAATGAAATATTGAGATACTAGTACATAATCATGCTCACAATTAATAAACATCCTTGTCTAGGACAAAGGTAACAACCATAGATGATTACCTGAAGATCCAAAACTTGAAAAAATCCTTCAACCTAGCTACCTTGGTTCCTAACCTTTGTTAAAGAGCCTAAAAGATCTAAAAATACAAAAAACAAAGACTCATTACAAAATCAAAATATTTTTCAAGAAAAGGTGATTCTGGTAACCTATACTAGGGCTATAGACACCTTGTTGGCAATGGATCAAGGTTATGAGTAGAGCCAAAGGTATCTCTATCAAGGCTATAGTTGTATAGTTGGTAACAAAGCAATTCCAAAGCCTTCCTTGAACTAGAAGCATGGTCCTTATTGGATATCGAAATATGATCTAAGTTGATGTTAATGATTAAAGGCATAAAACTTGGAAGTTGTCCCCTAAATCCCATGGAAAATAGTAAGTGGAATAAAATCACACACACAACATGGCATAGGTCGAGTGAAAAGCTTGTTTCAACCATGAACTAATCTTGGTAATGGCATAGATCAAGTGAAATAGGTGACATTTTCATTTTTCCAAACTAGTGCCTCTGAGTTCTAACATTTTTCTATGTTACCCTAGAAGTCACCATTTTTTGAGGTCAACATACCCCCATTTTTTAAAATTTGGGACCCTTAAGATACTTTGAACCTTAACACTAAAAACATGGTATTTTTTTAGCATTATTAGAATATGAATATCATCCACTTTTATAAATTTAGACTAATAGTTTATGGTTTTGTTTTAGGCTAACCTAGTGTTGTTAACAAGTTACCCTTCATGTGATAAGTTTTAGGTTTCATGGAGCCCTTATGAATGGATCATGCTTGGATCCTCACAATTTATCTTCATTCAGGATTTTTCTAGCCTTTAGTCTATGAAAGTTTGATCTTAGACACATGTTCTAAAGACTCACTTTTATAAAACTATATCTTAATTCCTTGATTCAAATATTGGTAGGAACACTTTTGGCTAGAATATTTTTAATTTATTTTGGATTTAAGCCCCAATTTTCATGTTAAGGCTTGGTCTTGTTTCTTAACATGATCAAACCTTAGCCTAAAAATTATATTTAGTCCCCTTTATTTTCCCCCCTTTGTTCATTATATTTCTAACATAGTCCAATGTTATGCTAGTAGGGTCTTTTTATTTTAGTATGGTCCCCTTTGCTAAAAAATTTAGCCTAAATTTGTAACCCTAAGGTCCCTTTCATATTTTTCAAAATAAATGAGAACTTAGTCTTAAATATTTAGCCTAACTTTATATTTACCCAAGTCCTAACTTAGATGTTTTTCTTCTTTTTAGATCCAGTTGTATGTACTTCATCGCGAGGGGATGATCTGATGAAGCAAAGAAAGCTCGATGAACCTAAGCATTTAATCCTTCAAACCAACCATGTGTGAGATCCTATATCATGATCGATGGCTCTCTCCTCATTATAATTCTTGATCAGATAGAGTGAACATAAAACTAAAAATTTAAAAGATCAAGAAGCCCCACAGAGTTATCACACAACATTTCTAGCATTTGAAGCTTGATAAAAAAAGGGTCCCACACATTAAAGTGAACTAATGGCATGTAACTACTCAAATCATGATTGATGACTCTCACCTCATCATATTTTTTAATCAAATAGAGAAAATTGAATATTAGATCTATGTAATAATGGAATTTAATGAGCTTAAAATTGATGTTTTTTGTGAACACCATTTGATACCTATGAATCCATTATTGACATCTACAATACTATCAACTTTAATTCCATAAAACCTAAATAACTTCATGAGATTAAATTTGATGTTCTCATGAATATCATTTGATGCCCACAAGGCCATCATTGATGTCTATGAGGTTGTCAAATTCAAGATCTTCAAAAAATTTACTTAGACTAAAGGGCATGGTGTACATCATTCAAAGGGTCATTTGATATCATGCTTTAAAAACTTAGCACAAAATATTTTAACCTAAGTCTATGGAATGTTTATTGACATGAAATAAACATAGAATAAAATATTTTAGCCTAAGTTCCTTTCTATGATCATGCACTAATTAAAGTTCATGCATCTCATCAGATCAATGGCTCATGCTTCATCAGGACTTGATGATGCAATGATACAAAATTTTCAATGACTATTCAGTAGAGCTCTAAGAGCCCACAAGATTGACACATGGTAGACTCACATGTAATATATGACTATTATAGGGCATAGAGCTTAGAAATCCCATAAGAGCAAAAATTGGCACAACCATAGGGCTTGATGCAAAGATAACCAATAACATACGAGATCTTAGATCATGATCAATGGCTTGTGTTTATCCTTTGATGATGATGCAATGATACAAAACAAAATGGAAATTTTTAGAAAATAATAGCTAGTGCTTTGAAGACATTTATGAAAATTGCTATGAAAATTTCTAGATAGATGTCAAATAAGTGCCATGTAAGCACAAAATGACAAAATAGAAGATTTTATGAGCCTGAGAGGGAAAAAGTATAAAGGAAAAGGTCAAAATCAAATTTAATACATAAACAAGCCTAAGTTCAAATAATCCATCACCATTAAAGCTTCAAAAGCCTTAAAACTTGAAATACCCTAATTTGAAATTGAATTGACTAGCGTTAAGCTAAAAGGAGTTCAATTATATCTTGAATAAGAAGAATTAACTCAGAGACCATTTTCAATACGATTGTGAGCAATGTAGAAACTAGGTAACCATGGTAGCTTGGAGGAAACAATAAAAGGATAAGAAAGAGTTTCATTTATCCATAAATAAGGAATGGAGAGTTTTCAAAGAGATAGACCTAGACACTACAACATTAAACATGGGCAATAAGAACTAGTCCAAACTCTTTTGGACCATTGAGGAGATGAAATCCACTATAAAAGAAGAATAAAATATTGCCACCATGAATAGAAATGTACTTTGACCTATTTTTATTCCAAATGGCTAGTCCCCACAATGATGTTGCTAAACCCAATGCACTCCATTATATTGACATCGTTGTTCCCATTTTTAAAGATTGTACAATTAAACAAGGTTGGATAATTCATGAAGGAATCTCTAGGAGAATTTCATACATTTTCACATTGGATTTTTAAAAAATTTACAAATTGGGAAAAACCCAGGTGGATCTACCTACCATTAAATAATGGACTAGCAAGAATGATTTAGAACTATATTTAGGCCATGGTTTCTCTAAGTAAACCATGTAATATGGGACTCTGTAGGAAGAATCCTAGATGTCCAATTTAGAGAGGGGATTAGGATAATCATGAATATGTTGACTAAAGTATTTATGGCCTCATCCACCACATATGTCAATAAGATTTGGGTATCTTATGTCTACTTCATGGTAAAAAATGATCTCTCTCCCAACTAGGGAGATGATCAGCATCCATCTAGAATGACAATTCACAACCATTAAAAAGAAAAATTGTAACCAATTCTTCATGATGTCCTATATACTATATTCCTTGATAGCATCCACCAATATGCCTTATATCAAAAATTGGTTGCTTGAGGGTAGATTTACAGTCTCCCACTATTATTCAAAACTACACATTTTCAAATATAGACACAACATCTAGTTTATTTATTATTATGTTTATCTTGCTTTATTAGAATCCATAATAGGGATCCCTATGCCAAGGATTATCCCTCTAATATATAAATATGTAGATCTAAATGGAGACATATAGTTGTATCCAAATTTTACTATGATGAGAATTGAAGGGATTTTGATTCAACCTTACAAGTTACCCATCTATGTTCCCACCAAACTAGTAGAGAAATAAATTGCATATCAACTTCTTGGCATTGATGGAGTATGCAAGGAGAAAAAAAATCCTCCTCCATCCCTTTCCATTGGTAATTATCAAAAATATTTTACAAGATTGGAAACATGTGGACATTATTTCTAGACATAGAGGCTCCTTTGGATTTAAGCTAGATGAGCTATAGTAGTGGGACCCTAAGGGCATGATCTCCACACATTTGAAATATAAGAAATTTCCCAATCTAGTGTATGAGCACCAAATTAATTTCCATGACACCTTATATATAAAATAAAATAATTTTGAATAAATATTGGCTAGGCTTAAGTGACATAACATTAGACTGAGCATAGATTGGCCAGTGATCAGAAACCTTGTAGAGATATATGGTAGATGGGGCCCTTATAGTACCATTTACTATTTGGCCCTTCAAGGCCATTTAAAGAGCAAACACAAATTTAAATGCCATAGCTCCAAGCATAGATTGCATAAGGTCCTAGCAAGGAAAAACTAAAAGGGAGACTTGGTGAGGCTCCATCACCCTCAACCCTACCTCAAAGACCAATATCCCCTATTGAACCTAGACATGATTGCTCTAGATCTTGATGAAATAGTGGAGGATGCCCTCAAGGTCCTTGCTGAGGCATATAGATCTGAAGAAGAGAAAGAGCATGTTAAGTAAGCACAAGCCCAAATAGAGGATGATGAGAAATAAAAAGGGAAAAAAGTTTCCCTAGATCTAGTCCTAAAGGTACCATTGAGGAAGAGAAAATTAAAATTGGTAATAGTCCTAGTTGGGTAAAATAAGCCCAAGTTGACTTTCACTCACTCCAAAAGTGAAATAAACTTATTTAGTGATGAATACCCCATCTATGGACCAATCATCCTTGATTGGTTCATCTATGAAAAAATGTAGAAAATCCCCTCCTTATCCTACTCATGGGCCTTGACCCAAACTATCAATATTGATATACATGATGATATCATACCCTGGATAAGGTATTTGATGAAGGAAGAGGAAGCGAGAAGAATGGTGATCACTAAAGGGTCAAACAACAAATAAATGGATGCTCTAGGAGCATCAAGAATCATAAAATTGGATGATATTGAACCTCTAAAGTACATAGAGCCAATTACAATTATGCACTTCAATCCTGAGATAGTAGGCTTAGAAAGAGTGACAACTAGAAAGGCCATGGTTGGGACTAAATAATTCACCTTTAATAATGTTGAGCCATTTATAGGCTTAACTCTAGTTGGAGGTCAGATACCTAGTGAGTACCCCATCCATGTAGAGGACATTAAATAACTAACTCAGGCTCACTCAACTTGAGTTAGAGTAGGCATAAAGGGCATGAAGTAAAGAATATATAACTTGGAGAAGGAAATGGAGAATTTGAAGACACAGTCTATCTTATCAGTGCCTAAGGTAATGGTCAAAATGCTTGATAAATCCTTCTTTGACATGTTTTATGCATTAAAAGTAATGAATCTAAGGTAGAGTTCATTAGAACATTAGAATATAATGGCCAAGGGTCTAATATCCCAATGGAAAGATTTAGAGGGAAAAATAATAGGTTTAATAAACATCCATGTTGAAATTCAGATCCCTAGGTTCAAAACAATTACTTTGGGACATTTGAATTCAATTATAGGAATTATTATTGATAAATTCTAGAGTTTGAATACTTAGTCACAAGAACTAGAGAGACTCCTAAAGGATTATGAGGAGCTAATATAAAGGATTTAATATCTCCTTGGAACAATTCTCATTGACCCTACATAGAACATTACCTTAGGCATCATGGTAGATGATGAATTTAAACATAGGGATACTTTGGTGATACAAAAAAAAGAAATAAGATTCAAGGCTAGTCTAGAGAAAATAATAGTAGGATCCTGGACATGATCCTTAATAAAGGAGAAAGGATAGCTAAGGTTAGAAGCATCAAGGAAGCTATGGCCAAAATTGACATAGAATTGAAACAAAGAGAAAGAGTATCTCCTAAAATTGGTTGTGGACTTGGAGTTTGTTAATGAATAAAATCAAATAGCCATGAATATCCTTTAGTAGTAACAAACAAGTTTTTAGGCATAGGGACCACCCATTAAATAGTATTCCATTATAAAAATCTTTGTAACATTTTGAAAATGGAATATTCTTTTGTAAAGGCATATGCTAGTTTGTTAGCATATTCACCACTAGGTCAGTCTATTTTAGAAAATCAAGTGTATTATATAAATTTATAGAAAAAAGATATTTGGCCTTAATTCTTGTACATTTGTATCTTGTAACTGACTGATATACTATCTGGTCCTCTTATAAAAAGTAGTAGTACCATTTTTTAAGAGAGAAAAATTTGAGAAAAATTTGTATACTTTGAATAGTTAATAGAATCAAGGAATTCTATAAATATTATCTAAGTTTGTTTGTGTCAATTTTTATATAGATTTTCTCTCAATTACTAGTACTGAGTCTTAAATTTGAATTTATTTCTATGAATTCTAGGTTGCATCTTTGATTACAGGATTATTAATTTATACTTATGCTAGATTAGTTGAATGATATTGAATTTTCTTTGTTTTATTTGCTCTGCATTAAAATGTGAAAATGTTATTTGAATGTGGTAGCAAATCTTTAAAGTAAATTTAGTTCTTACTTGTACTTCTTTATATCATCCTTTTATGTTTGCTTGGTGTGTAGTGAGATCTGAGCTTATGCTATTTTTCATGATATACTAGTTTAATGCACATTCAGTTCTAATTGAAACTTGGTCATAATGTTTGAGGCAAAGATCAGCAATCACTTATTCTCTTTCTGTGTTACCCTTATTTTTGCTTATTTTTTAACTAGATCACTCTAGTTTAAACTTCATTATAAATGTCCACTTAAGTTAGTATGTAGTTTAAACTTTGATCATAATTCACCAGTAATAGAAAAGATACTTACACTTTGCAAAGATTTGGACCATGATAGATCCCAACCATCAATTAATATAAATTTTATATAATAGTTAAATATTGATCTACTGCTATTTCACCATAGGTAGCATATTTTTCCAAAACCTACTAATCATGATCTAAATTCCTAGAATTCTAAAATGAGAAGTGTTCTTTGAACACTAAAGGTACTTATGATACACTTACAGACATCAACATGCCCCTTGTTCATGTTTTTATTTCAACATATTTTATATTTTAAGGACTAAATTATCTCTATCTATCAACCAAAAATTTTCAAGGTTGTCATAGATATTCAAATGAAATACAAAAGTTTAATAAAAAGGAGAAACATTCATTTTTATCAATTCCATTTTAATGGGTGTAAATTTATTGAAATTAGTTGTAGCATGGTGGAGAATTCCATCTTCTCCATTCTATACTTCCAATTCAAATTAAATGACATCTTCAAGTTCATCCTTATCGTAAGCAAGGATCATTCTAATTTGAGAAGATTACTTTTTACATATAATGATAAATAAATAAATATTTGCATGCATATTTGTTGGACTAAAAAACCCAAAACACAAACGAGTAAGAAATGTTATTTCCACCATAAAATGGAAGATGGAGATGTGGATTTAATTTTAGTTTTGGTAGTTTAAATTGTAATATATCCATAATTTATTCAATTAATGCCTTCTACCTTTTAAGTGTCAAAATTTATTTATCACCTACATACATCATATAAATCCATTTAAATGATTTAATTATTGATCTTTTGTAAAATCTAAGATGCATATTGTATCACTTATGAAATTATTTATTATTAACTAGTGAGTATTTGTATATAAACAAATGTGAATTTTAATCTACAATATAAAATGCATATTAAATATTTGTAATATATATAGTGACTCAGACATAAACTAAAAATATATGGCCAAACCAAAAATAAATTATACATATAGATATGTAAAACTCATTCAAAGGGGATTTCCTACTATTTGATCATGCATTTATAACAAATCAAACACTTACTAAGGATATCTTAAAAGTATAACACCATACTTTCTTAGGGTTTTGATTCAGTGAGTTAGATGTACTTTTTAAAAATAGTAATTGTCAAGCTATCCTTTCACTGATAAGCATGTTTAATGTATCTTTTAAGAGATACCTTTAATGTCCCATTGAATTTATGATAAGGCCCAAAAAGGAATATCATAACCAAATTATGACTAACTAGAGGAAAGTGGGGGAAATTTTAAATATAATTATTAAGTGTGTCAAGTTTTATAAGTAAATAAAAACATCAACCAATATAAATTGATAGATAAAAGAAGCTACAGACATTTATTTTGAAAGAGAAATAAGAGGGGGAAGTATGTTTCAAATATTTAATTTAAGGGGTCCAATGTGAGGTGTCAAAACATTGGCCAAATGTGGATGATCTATAGTATAAGGTTTCATCATTGTTTTAAAAATATAAACCAACATCCACATGTGGGATGAGACTTCAACAATTATCATGATTGAGAATATGATTTATAGATCTCAAAGTATGATGAATATCGATCAACACCAAATTCTTACACACACTACAAATCATTGGAAGCTCTAGGCCATTTCAATAAATAAATCATTGATATTTTATGATAAGAGACAAAAATATGAATGTATTATATTTTTTTATGTCTTGAATAAGTTTTAAAAACTATTAAATCCATCACCAAGACCCCAGGAGACAAACACTAAAAAACCAAAAAACTATTTTTGTGTTGCAATTTTAGATAATTTGGTGTTGGCCTCAATCTTAGATTAATTTTCTTATACTAAATTATGTTTACTTAAATCTATTCCCATTGACATGACATAATAACTACCTAATTACCTTTAATTCAAACCATCAAAGGTCGCTTGTATGAAATGGTCTCAATGAGTCACTGAGTGAGGTTCAATGTACCTAAAGTAGGTGAAATAAACCTTGGGGAAGTGCCCTTGCCCATTATTTATAATATTTGATGGGAAATATTTATTTTAGGATAATATTTTAATGGACTAAAACTATCAAACCTATCCTATAACTTATTAGTTTCAAAACACCCATAAATAGGTACCTTTAAGGTATCTCCCAAGAGATACCTTTCAAACATGCACAAGAGTGAATTTTTAATTCAATGTATCTCTTAAGAGATACTTTAAAGTTACCCATTAAGGTATTACAATGGTATTTAAAGGCTCTTGAAGTAATATCTCATGAGATACCTCAAAGGGAATTATCAATGGTTATACATTCAAGGGGATGTTGAATGTATCTCCTAGTAATTACCTTCAACATGCACATGAGTGGAATTTTCCTTTACCTTAAAGGCACTATTTGAATGGATTTTTAATACCTTTAAATGTAACTTAAAGGTATCTCCTAGATGATACATTCTAGTTACCCATGAAGGTATTATGAATATTTTAAACATTCTTTGATAAATTTAAAAGGCTTTGTACCCCATATTTTGATCCTCCCAGATCCCTGGAAGTATAAAATAGGGTATCCATTCATTAAAATGGGCTTGTGAAAGATAGCTTGAAGTTTTTTGTCATAGATTATAGGGATGTTGAAGATATCTCTTAGGAGATACCTTAAAAATTCATAAGAGTGGAATTTTCCTTTACTTTGAAGGTACTAATGGGTGATACCTTAAAGGGCCTTGTAATACCTTCAAGTGTACCTTCAAGGTATTTCCTAGGAGAGACCTTTCAAAAAAATTCAAAAGAGGATTCAAGGTATATATCCTAAGATATACCTTCAATTTATCGATGAAAGTATTACAAGGTAGCATAAATTTTAAGTGTTCCTCGCTCCCATGATTCAGGGACCTACCAGGTGGCATTTAATTAGTTATTTTTTTCAACAATTTTACTTGATGAATCCCTTCGACACATTTTAGGCTTCCACATTTTGCATTCTACATATCCTTGAGGAATTTAGTTCCTTAGTGTTTACTTTGGAGGCTTTTTTTAGAATAGAGAATTTAATAATTTAGGGTATGGGACTCAAAGCTACACATTTTTGTGTTCGATAAAAATGTTCAAAACTTTTGTTTAGGATGCTTGTAAATAGTGTTCCACCCTAACTCCTGACTTATAACTATGAAAAGATTCATTACTGGGTAAAATAAATTTGAAGAAGAAACAAAATGACACTTGGTAAAGGGCAATTATGTGGTAATCCTACTAAACATCAATAGTTCCTACATGTTATACCCACTAAATGAGGTGGCAAAGCTCATATTATACAAACAAAATGAAGTTATAAGTATTGGACATTCATGGTACATGAGCTATAAATCAATACTAAAGTTATATCAAAGTAGTTTGAATGATGATGTGCCCATTCGATCTTGAGATAACTTAAAGAATCACTTAATCTCTTGAAATAGATCCCTAGCCACCAATGTCTTCAAATTAACAACATACTTAGGAGAGTCAAGTGATTAAATTTCAAACTAGTACTAGCTTAACTACATAGCAATGGCATCCTCATCTAGGGCATTCTAGGGAACTCTCCCTCCTTCAAGTTTCTCCATCAAGGATTATAATAAGTACATGGACACACTCTTTAAACCTATTGTATTGAAAAATAACTATGACAACTACTCGACATTATGGGATACCATACACTAGTTTGACACACACACATGAAGAGAACTCTACTCCATCCCAGTTCCAATTAGACACAAAATTCCTCCCACTTAAGAGATAAGGACTACACTTCCCAAATACGAAGCCAAAATTCATGACCTATATCAACCTCCTACCAGACTTGTTCTTTATATGGAAGATATTAGGAGTGTACCTACATCACCTCAAACATAAGATGGTTATAAAAATCATCTTTGGTTATATATTTTAAAGGTACCTCTCTCTTCCCACCCTATATGACACCTATGATCTACATAGAGTAGTGGCATGAAAAAAGAGAAGCCTATAAATAAGGCACTTAGAAATTAGATGCTCCTTGAAGAGACATTCAACTTGAAATATAAACATCCCACCCTAATAAAAAAAATTAAAATGATAACTTAGATTGGGATGATCTTATTTAATAGTATATTTGGATATCCTACCATTAAATTCCTCCAACTAAAATGGGTTCCACTAATGTATTTGTTGAGGATGTCAGAATTGACCTTTTCTCTATAAGAAGTGATTAGAGCAAGGTTTTGAGAAAAAATTCTACATAAAGACAAGAGGCCTCTAAGAGGCCAATTTTACATGATGTTTTACTTTCTTGATGTAGTTTTTCAGATGGTTTGCATCATCAATGGCTCACTATGGAGCCCCCATATAGATTTTATAAAGAATAGGATGTATGAATTTTATTCTTTCATACATATATATTCATACACTACCAATATTGTGTGGATTATTGAGGACATTTACCCATAGGTATGGACTACCATCCATGATTCCCCTTTACCCAAGATATCAAATATTATTTTAGATACACTCATGAGCAAGGGATAGTAATGGATATACCCTAACTACATAGTTATCATGGTGATTTTTCATAAGGTTACACCCCTAGGACTCCCCAAGTATGTCCTATATAATTTAAGGGATTAGGAAATAGCCTAAATGCTATGGTAGAGCATAGATGAGGATATGCATAAGAGGAAGAAATATTACCTTCATGGATCACACTTAATGATTGGAAGAATGTTCTACACCAATAAGAAACACTTATATGAGGTTGGAAGATATAGAGAATATTGTTCCTTGGCTTCACTATCACACCAGGATTGAGATCCCCATGGAACACTTGTCCACTAAGAAATTGACCTGGGAAGAGATGCTTTGAGATCATATAACATTATTTTATACTCTATCCTTCTTTCTTTTTGAATTTTATTTGAATGAGATATACCCACTCTATATTAGTTATCTCCCATCCATATCACCCACTTAGGTTTGATTTCTCCACTATGTTTCATTTCACTATAAGAGATCCCAATTAATAACCTGCATGCTATGCTTTTTTTCCACCATAGGGTTATTTAACCAATACTTGAAACTTATGACTTAGAGTATATTTCACCTCCATTAATATCATAAAACATTAGAGGGTACCTTGTTTAAACTTTGGTTGGTACATAAAACCCATATCAATATAAAGTAGAATTTTCCTTCACCTTGAAGACACTACTTGAAGGGCATTATAATACTTCCAAGGGTACCTTCAAGGTATTACTTATGAGATACCTTAAATTTACCCATGAAGATATTATGTATATTTAAAACATTCTTTGATAAAGTTAAAAAGTTTTTCACCATACATTTTTATTCTCTGGGATCCATGAAAATATGACACTTGACATCCCTTCATTAAAATAGTCTCATGGAAGATACCTCATAGGGAATTATCATAAATTCTAGGAGATGTTGAAGAAATATCCTAAGAGATAACTTAAACATTCATAGGAGTGGAATTTTCCTTCACTTTGAAGGAACTAATGGGTGATACCTTGAATTACCTTGTAATACCTTCAAGTGGACCTTCAAGGTATCTATTAGGAGATACCTATATACAATATGCAATAATGGATTCAAGGTATATCTCCTAAGAGATACCTTCAAGTTACCCATGAAGGTATTAAAAGGAAATAAAAATTTTAAGTGTTATGCACTCCCGTACTCTAGGGACTTGCTAAGTCGTACTCTCTCAACAAATTTATTTAGAAATTTTACTTGACAAATCCCTCCAATGTATTTTGGTCATCAACAATCTGTGCTCTACATATCCTATAAGAATTTAGTTATTCAGAGTTTTCCTTTGGAGGATTTATTTATAAAATATTATTAAATAATTTAGGTTATAGGACCCAAAGCTTCATTCACCAAGAATTATAACTATTCAAAAATAACTCTTTAACCTTTGTTTTTCAAGAAATAGGTCTCAAATTTTACACTACAGTTTATCTAGGTCTTCAAAAATATTTATTTGGTAGTTTTGCTCAATAGGTCCATCAAACACATTTATGTATTTTATGATTTTTATTGACATAAGAGTTATAAAAGCTTTGTTTTTTGGTGAAAATGTTCAAAAATTTTGTTCAAGATGCTTATAAATAGTGTTATACCTCGACTCCTAATTTTTGACTATCCAAAGATTCATTACTTGATAAACTAAAGTCAAAGAAGTAACAAAATGACACTTGATAGAGGGTAATGATGTGGAAATCCTAATAAACATTAATAATGTTTTATAATATCTTCAAGGTATCTCCTAGGACATACCTTTCAAACATGCATAATAGTGGATTCAAGATATCTCATAAGAGACCTTCAAGTTACTCATGAAAGTATTATAAGGTAGCCAAAGTTTTTTATGTGTTTCATAAGGTATTATAGAGAAACAAAAATTTATTAGTTAATCAGCAAGGTTTAAAATTAAAAGGATTTTCACCTCATATTTTGATACTCCTATATCCATGAACATATGACACTTGGCATCCTTCATTAAAATGGGATCACAAAATATTAAACAGTTCTTTGGTTTGTGGTCTAATGCCCTAGAATTTTGTTATCTTTGGGCATCTGAGATCTCAACATGTGGTGGGATCTCATCAACTTATGACCATGGAATTTTTAATAATTGTGAAAGGTATAAAGCCACAAATTAACAAGCCAGTCATCATCAATAAAAATTGATCCTAAGTATGTGGTAAGCATCATTGTTAGTTATCTCAAAGTTTATGACTGAACATTTAAAATTAATGAAGGTTTACCATTTGGTAGGTAATTGTACCCACTAATTCTGACTTGTATTTTTTAATGAAATAGGCATTTAAAGCAAAAGTTCATATCTCCATCAATGGCACATGAATACATTTAATGTTTGAAGCTTGTGAATGATATATGTAAAATTTACATTGAATGGAAATTTACTTAGCCATTATTCTCAAGTGAACACTATGTATTCAATCTCTATTGCATTTAAAAAAACTAATTCATTAGAGTTTGTAAATTTTAACTAGTTATTTTAAAAAATCAATGCATACATCTAGTTTATCAATGGCATCAACTTCTAAAAAATCAAATGTCCCTTTTCTATATGTTTTTTTTGGCATGACTAAGTTCATGGATACATTGTTCAAGAAAAGTACTTTATATTTCAAATTTCACCATCATTCTACACTATGGGATGAGGTAGAATTAGTAATGTCATACTTAGCTTAGGACATAATTGAACTACCCAAAAAGTAGTACATTGATTATTTGTTTCCTATCAAGGCATATGGTTTTCATTAAGTAGATAGAAAACCAAAGGTAATGCCATGCATAGACCTTCTCAAATATTTGTTTTTCAATGACACTTTTGCTAGTGATTACTTATATATTAGAAAAAATAAGAAAATGTTCATGTACATTTTGGGTGGGGCTTTTGAGAGGTATCTTATATTACCTTCCCTTGAAATATCCTTCAATCAAAACTTATCTAATGTCTAGCTTAAACAAAACACTGTATAGGGTTGGGATAGTAATATTGAAGTCTAAAAATTGAATCACAAAGGGGGTTTTACATCTAATTGCATCATTAAAATTAGGCCTAGGGTTCGGATAGTAATGTATCTATTAAATAGACTATATGGATTTTTGAGTATTACATATGTTAAAGCTAAGTGGGTTTTATTATTGGACATTTTTTTGACCTCTGATCAATTGGTTACACTAGGAGAAATTATCTATGGTAGACTAAAGTCCCAAATGTTATATCCAGACCAAAGGTTATTAGATGGTAGTTTTTACATGATATCCTATTTATCAAATTACATTATGGGAATTATTTACAAAAGATATGGCGAGTTGTGGTAACCCTTAGAAGAATATATGGGTAACAAAATTGGTGAATATCATTCATCTATGTTTGTTCACAAATACAGTGATGAAATTGAAAAAATATGCAATGAATTTTACCCTCATATATATCATGAAATCCATGGGAAAACTATGCCTAGGTTGTTTGACAACATTTTGAGGACACTCCACAAATTTGAAGACTACTGATTTTATCTAAATATTATTTTCATTTAGATTGAAGGGATAAGGAATTATTCCTTATTATTAAAACACCATGTTCTAGATAATATTACTAAATAAGAAATAATTTTTCAAGTTTATAATAGTATTGATGACAAACTAGGTTAGAGTCATCTAGATTATTATTTTAAGACTCCCATGAGCATCAACTAAATGCAGTATGTGGTTATATCACATTTTAACTAGGCCAATAAAAATAGGATCAATTGAAATATAAAATTAGCACCATTTAGAGAATGGGATCCAAGAATAAGGGTTAGACGATACCTTTAATAACTTTAAGAGAATAATAAGGTGCATCTTTTTGATGGGCATGGGGAGTATGACCATAATCCCATCTTCTAGAATGTGCCTGATGATTCAGTGGTATATAATAATATAAAAAAGATAAGTTGATAACCATGGTATAGGCTGAAACATTATAATATAATCCTCAAGACAATGAGGAATAATATGAGAGATCATTGAATCACCAATGGCCACCATCCCAGCCTCATGTCTCTCAACAATAGGATCAACCTCCTTTTCCTCTACAAGAGTATATATATGAGCAACCAATTGAATTTAGTGTCCAAAGAGAATATAATCCTTAGATCATAATGGGGTCTTCTAAGTCCCTAGGTCCCTTCCTTAACAAAATATCCTAACACTTGAGTTTTTTAAACAACAATTAGAAGAGATAGGTTTGGTAGCTTCTCTAGGTGAATAAAGGAAGATTAGTTTTGTGATGACTCTTTTCCCCCTTAACAAATGTGACCCAAGTGAGTCTTTAAAATTTCTTAAAATATTCTCTCTTCCATTCTAACTATTCTTGATTTTCCCACATCTACTATTGCTAGCCCTTCATCACTTACATCCCTTGGTGAGGAGAACTTTAGTCATGTTAATTATACCATTTCACCTCTAAACACCTTTCATCCCACTTCCATAAAAATATTATCATTCCTTCACCACCATCTCTTGTGATGTTTCCTTCCACTAATGTTCCTTCAATTGTGTCACCTTCAATTCCACCATCCACTCCCCCCATCATCACCTACCAGAAGAAGCCAAAGGGTTATCCTACTCTTACTGAGATCAAATATTTAAAATAAATACCATATATTGGTCTATCTACTATTGAGGAGTCTCTTGAGAGAGAAAAATTAGAGGAAGCTAAGAAAGAAAATGAAGGAGAAACTCAAGTAGGGTTGCTTGTGGAAGAAGAAATAGAACCAATATCATTAGCTAATTACCTAGATGATGAAGATGAATAAGATGTTTCTAAGGAAACAAAAGAATCAGAGAAAGGAAATATTGAAGAGACTCACCCAGATGATGAAGAGGTAGTGTTTGAGAAATCTAAATCCTTGAGTCTGGGAGAACAATAAATCCTCATAAAAACCTAAGCTAGAGGATTATTGAGGTAGTCTCTTCTATTTTTTATTCATCTATCAATGTTGAAATCCCACTTGTATGTTTGTATTTTTTTATATCTCAAGTTTTTGTATTTATTCCTCCTAATGATTCATCAATTCTATCCCCTCAGTAAATAAATATCCCAAAGAAGATGGTTGATTTTGAAGACCAAGTAATTGTGTCTATTTTTATC
Source organism: Torreya grandis (assembly GCA_037957365.1). NCBI lineage: Eukaryota > Viridiplantae > Streptophyta > Pinopsida > Cupressales > Taxaceae > Torreya > Torreya grandis. The sequence continues at coordinate 1,171,850 of JARHVA010004026.1, read as the reverse complement.
CTCAAAGCCCAAACATTTCAAAAATAAAGTTAGAAAAAATAAGAGTGGACATTACATAGAACTCACTAGTATCCTCATCCATAATAAAAATGGAGAGAACCCTTGGTTTGGTCAGGTATATAGCTAAGGTCTCACCAAGAAGAGAGTCATCTCTAGGGGAGAGAATTATCCACTAGGCTTTCATATTTCCCACTCATATTAATACTTCCATAGTCCCTCTATTAGTTGTAGCTCCTCCTATGACTCATTCACCTTATTAATCTCAAGGCATAACTCTAATTGAAAAAATAGGGGTTGTCATAATTCCCCAATGGGTGAAAGAGATGTAAGAAGCTAGGGATGAAAGATAAAATCTAGTTGTAACTGAATTGTCCATAGTCTCCACTAAGTTTGATAAGAAGAGTGGGAAAATTTAGAGGGTAAGGAAGAGGAAGGTATTAAACCTTGATATAGTTGAGGATATGGAGTTTGAGCATAGATAAAATATGTTTCCTCTTATAAAGAAATTGAAGAAGAACCTAGGGGACCATATAAAATATATTGAGAACTTTAATGATTTTGTTGATTTCATAGGGGAAAACTTAAAGGAAATACACCATATTACTAAGGAGGTATTGAGAAGGTGGAAAAAAATGCAAATCACCCAAGACCCTCAAGAAATTATTTTTAATATGCATAGTGTAGCCAATAAGCTATATGATATTTTGTATAGTATATGGGCCTCTAGAGCAGGTACCCAATCAAACTGGGTAAACAACACCAAGCTATGGTACTAGATGAAAGAATTGGAAAAGAGGTTGAATATATTGATTTTGTGTTCAAGCTATATTTATTTAAACCATTTTAATTTAATGTATTTTATATATGTAGTGTGGTGCTTGAATTATGTCATTGTGAAAAGAGATGCCTCTCTTAGTTGGCTTAATTAGTTAAAGGAATTGTTGGGATTTTTTATCAAATATGAGAGTGAGGCCTTGGAAATTTTAGCATATATGAGGATCACTAAGGTGATTACTACTACTAGCAAGTTTTTCAACAAGCTTATTTTTGGGATCCTCCTTCATGTAATAGTAGATAGTTTTAAGAAGGTGGAAGAAATGATCTATAGAACCAATAATGAGGTTCTACACCTAGTTAGTTTTTCTAAGAATAAAGTAACTTAGGATAAATCCTTAGTAACTAGATTTAAGGTTCTAGAGGAATAACAAGGTAGGTTAATGGCTGAAGCATGTAGAGTTCTTAATCCTTCTTTTCTCAATTTTGATATTTTAAACAAATAATATAAGGTAAGGGCACATTATTGGAGATATTTAAATAAAAATATAGTGCTTCATATTTAATTTTTATTACTCAACCAAATGTAAGTGTTTATATAATAGCTCAAGACTCTCAGTCTTCTAATTTTACAATAATACAAATTCTAATAGGTCTGGTGTTCATGTCACCCATAGTCACTCTTACAAAAACATCAATTTCCTCTTCAACTCCTCCATATAGTGGCACCACTTTAACACCATGATTTGAAATTATTATATATGTGCATGTATATTTAAGATGGAACTATAATTCCTAATCTATTTATTATACATACATATTGTATTTTTGATGGAGAGTCTAAGTATAGATACTTCCATTATGCATATATCTTTTGTATGATCTCCAGCCTATGACTCTATTTTTAGACTTGTACATTTAGCTGAAGCTTGAAGAGATGAGGCCTTCCCATCTCAATCTTAAAAATACATGTAACCTCCCAGTCATAAAGAGTGGATAATAAAATTGAAAGAGTTTTATTTGACTTTGTCTTGATGTGCATATCTTAATTCATCTCCAATTATGTGGATTACTTGAGAAATTATTATTATTATTATTATTATTATTATTATTATTATTATTATTATTATTATTATTATTATTATTATAACTTAGTGATTATATTTGTATATGATTTATCCATTTTAAATAAGTAATTCATTTTAAGTTATATCTAATTTGAATATATTTTGTATGCTAACCATAATCCTTGTTGAATATGTGCAATAATTGTCTAACAATTGGTACACCTTTGAATTTACATGTCTACGTATATTGTATTTAATTATTAGTATGATATATCAAATTTTACACTTCATTTTTTCCACATTAACATTATCACTTTATCAATAAGATTGGGCATTTTCCATTTGCGCATCAAGAAATTTTCCTTCACATTGAAGGCACTACTAGGTGATAACTTGAAGGGCATTGTAATACCTTCAAGTCATCTCTTATGATATCTATTTAAAATATGCACAAGATTGTATTTATCCTTCAATGTATCTCCTAGGAGATACCTTCAATTTATCCATGAATATATTTGAATTCCATTGAAGGCATATTATAGGAGACACCTCAAAGGTTGTGGTTGTACATTCAAGGTGAAGTTGAAGGTATCTTCAAAAATGTACTTGAGTTGAATTTTACTTCACCTTAAAAGCACTGGTGGGTGTTAAAATAAATTATTCTTTCCCTCACCTAACCCTATCTCATTTGTGGATCTCCCCTTCATCAACCATATTTATTATAGTAGTTATAATTTGAATTTTTTTGGAGCTATTTGGTGTTTGAAGGGAAAAAAAAAGTGGTAGGTGGAAGGATAGTTCATAAAAGACAAAAAAATGAATCAAAAATATAATTTAAGGGGATAGAGATGAGATTAGTGTAGTATCATTAGTCATAAAAATAGAGTGGTAGCTTGTAGAAAAAGAGTAGTAGCAAAAGAAAGTGCTTGGAGAATGTAGAGTTGCAACCTAAAGGAAGTAGATTAACATAGTAGTAGACAAAAGAAAAATAATATAGAACCCAACACTAGTCTATATAAAATACAAGAATAAAATAATAGATAATAGTAAAATGACATATAGATATTAGTCTAGTACATAGCAGGTAGAAGAAAAAATATAGTCAGTAGAATTGAAGGAAAATATAAAATTGTTTTGTAATCATTTTGTAACAAATTAAGCTATGTAAGTTTATACATAAAATTAGTTTGTATTAGAGTTTTAAGAATAAATTAATATATGTAATTTGAGTAGTTTTTATGTTGATACTCTACCCTCCCCTATTCTATCCTTCTTGCATGATCATTTTGTGCATTTCCATCACTTGTGTTAACTTTGAGTTCAATCTGAGGTTTACTTTATTTTTTCTTCCCTTATCCACCTAGCCTTGCACATTCTATTTTTTTACCAAAAAATTATATAATAAACCTTATTTTTTAATTACATTTAGACATGGTAGCTACCTATTTTGGTTCATGGTAGTAACCCCTACATTTTATGTAGATAACTATGATGTGTGAAACATCAAAATGAGGACCATATTCAACTCTCAAGAGCTATGAGAGTTTATTGAAGTTAGATATAATGATTTTATAGACTTAAATACCTTAAATAAATTAAACTAATCATAAATTAATGCATTAAAATATAATATAAAAAATGATGCCAAGGCACTCAACTACATATAAATGGTACTAACTAATTCAATCTTTCCTAGGATAGTAGTAGTTGTCCATTCTAAACAAGCATGGGATATTCTTCAAAATTCCTATCAAGGGAGTGACAAGGTGAATATTTTCAAGTTATATCTCTTAAGAGGGGACTTTTAGACCCTAGAAATGAAGGAAAATGAGTCTATCAATGACTTCTTCACAAGTATAATGAATATTTTTGATCAAATGGAAACATGTGGTGATACCCTTAAATATCATAGGATCATAGAGAAAGTGTTGATGAGTGGTTGAAATTAAATTTTCAAAGGATTTAAGGCAAATTATAATAGATGAGCTAATGGGTTCCTTGTAAACCCATAAACAAAGGATGAATAGGTCATCCACCTCTTCCTATGATCAAGTATTCAAAATCAATATGAATGTGAGAGGAAGGGGGTGAGGATAAAACAATAGAGGAAGAGGAATACCTTATAGTAGTCAAGAATTTGGATGGAACATCCATAAAGAATCACATGGAAGAGGAAGAGGAAGGAGAAGAAACACTTATAGAGTAAGATCTACATAAAGGTATGATAAGTCTAACATATGGTGTTATTATGACAAAATGTATGGACACTATGATAGTGATTTTAGAAATAATTAGTATGATAGGAATAGGTAGAATTCAGATTTATCCAAAACACAAGAGGATAAACCTTATATGAATGATAAGGGTGGAAACTTGTTCATAACACGAAACATTGTTAAGTGGTAAAGAGACATGGTACTTGGATAATGTTTATAACAACCAAATGAGTAGGATAAAAAATACATTCAACCACTTTGATGAGTAAATCATATTATAAGTAAATATGGGAATTAATGAGAAGTTTCCCATTATAGGTAGATGAAACATATCTATTTTCACCAAGCAAGGAGATAAAATGCAAATTCAAGTTGTTTACTGTGTGCCTAGGTTGAAAATCAACCTTATTAGCATTGGGAATCTTGTCTGAAAGGGATATAAGGTTATATTTTAAAATGGTGAATGCATAATATTTGATATTATTGGCTGAAATATGTAGATTTCAATGGTTAATATGATAACCAATTATATGTTTATGTTTAGAATGCAAATTGAGCTTGCAACAACATTCAAAACTATAGTAAATGAGTCTACTCTTTGGAACCTAAGATATGGGGGTTTGATACTTATAGGGTATAAAATTATTCACAAAAAGTTGATGATGAGAGGGTTTCCCCTTATATAACAACAAAACAAAAATGTTTGAAGGATACATATTGGGGAAGAAACATAAGAGTGCATTTCCCATGGGTATAGCATGGAGAGCCAAAGATCCTTTAGTTGATCCATTCAAAATTTTTTGGTCCAATCAAGACCCCCTCCCTATCTAATAAATTCTACTTCACGACATTCATAGATTGTTTCAACTTGCAGATATGGGTGTATTTTTTGAAGAACAAATCAAATGCATTTGAGACCTTCAAACAATTCAATACCATAGTGGAAAAACAAAGTGGCCCTTACATCAATATTTTGAGGATGGATAGATGGGGAAGTAAATCTCTAATGATTTCATGACTTTTTTTCAAGGATCATGAATTTTTGATAGTTTAGTTATGGACTCTAATAAGGTAGCTATAGACATTAATAGTCTAGTTATAGACTCAAATAGAGTATTTATAGAATTTGATAGTCCAACTATAGACTTGAAAAATATATCTATATATTTTATTAGGGTATCTGTGGAATTCAATAGTCTAGCTATAGACTTCAATAGGGTAACTTTGGAATTTGATGGTCCAACTATGGACTTAGATAGTCTATCTATGGACTTTGATAGTCCATCTCCAAACAAACACATAATAATTCTAGAATGATATGGAAAGATAAAGAGAAGTGATAAGGATGTTTTCAACACTAATAAAAGTCTTGTAGACCATGGTAGGAAGGTCAAAAATAAAGAAAAGTGTTAAAATAAATTATTCTTTCCCTCACTTATCTTCGTCTCATCTCCAAAACTCCCCTTTAGCAACCATATTTATTATAGCAGTTTAAATCTGAATTTTTTGGGAGACATTTGGTGTTTGGAGGGAAAACAAAGTGGTAGGTGGAAGAAAAGTTAGTAAAAGACAAAAAATGAGATAAAAATTAGTAGATGTGTGAGTTTATGCATCAAATCAATCTGTATTAGAATTTTAAGAGCAAATTGATATATGTAGTTTGAGTGGTTTTTATGTTGATACTCTACCCTCCCATGTTATATCCTTCTTGCATGATCATTTTTTGAATTTCTATAACTTGTGTCATTCTTTGGGATTATTCCAAGTTTAGTTTATTTTTTTCCTTATCTACCTAGGCTTGCACATTCTATTTTTCTGCCAACACTAGGTGATAACTTGAAGGGAATTGTAATATCTTCAAAGTATCTCCTAGGAGATACCTTTCAAACATGTACTAGAGTGGATCTGTATTTCAAGTTATCTCCTAGGATATACCTTCAAATTACCCACTAAGGTATTACAATAACCTTGAAGGCATCCTATAGGATATATCTCAAAGGGTATTGTCATACATTAAATGGGACGTTGAAGGTATCTCTTAGGAGATACATTCAACATGCACATAAGTATAATTTTACTTCACCTTGAAGGCACTACTAGTTGATACCTTAAAAGGCCTTGTAATACCTTCAAAGGTACCTTCAAGGTATATCCTGAGAGATAAATTGAGTGGCATTATAGATTGGGACTCTATGCTTCATTGATTGGACTAAATGTATCAATGATAAATTTGAGTGTTTGTGACTTAAGCATGTAGTTAAATGGTTTAACTCGGTTATAGTGAAATGTTGAGTGAGCTCAAAGAAGCAACCTTATGTAAAATCCTTAGTATAATGGTAATGATAATTCTACAACCTTTCATTACCACCTTATTACTATGTTGATATAAACTAGGTAGGATCACATGATTTATTATACATTAAGGTCTAACCTTGAGATATTTATATTTTGTTAGATTATAACCATATTAATTATTTACATACTTAAAATTTTACATAAGACTCTAACTATCATATCATATCAGACTTAGGCACTTCTGATGTCAAAGGAAAATCAAATTTTAGACAGTGAAATTTAGTGTGTAAGTTAGGGTGGCAAACCCCTTGTAGTTATGGAATAATAGTCAGTAGTTGACTATTATTGTGGTAGGTATTCTAGTTACTTAGAATTTTTTTGTAAGATAAATCAACAATTTTATTATGATATCCTTGTAAATATTTATTATATTAATATAATATAACTAGTAATATGGTTTTTGTGGGTTTTTTGGTCATATGCCTTATGGATTTTTATCTTTAAGGTAGACCTATATTTTTCATCTGGTGTGTTTTATTTCATAGGGACCCCTTCAACCTTGATATTAATAAAAAAAATATGTAAGGTTTGGCATCAAAAGGAATTTCCTATTTGAAATGGATGAATGTGACTAGTTGAGTCATATTAATTGATCCAATTACTATTTCAATCAATAGGTTTGATAAAGGGACTTTGTACACTTAAAATTGATAATATATGAAGGGAAATGTTTATTCAATTAACACAATGTGATGATCAATTTATACAACTTAGTAAACATGGTGAACATGCCTTTAAATTAGCTAGTTACCTACATTATGGATATGCCGAAAAAAAATAAACTATGTCTTACTTTGTAAATCTCAGAGTTGATAGTTTCTTTTTGTATACTTTTTAAATACAATCTATGGGTAGGATACCCATTTAACCCTAATAATTATCTAAAAAAAGTATGACTTCATTCATAGGTATTAGTTGGTGAGGCTACTCAAATAGGATTTTGACATCTGACGGGAACATAATCTATATTAATTATCCTAAAGTATTAATTTCCATGAACATGTAAATGATGTCAAATGAATATCACCACATCTAATTTATTTCCACACATTAAACATATGTATTTAATTATGAATCAATGCTATAATTACTCTACTTAAATTAGCTAGTACTTAATCTCACCATATTCAATGCAAAAAAAGAATTTAGACATCAATGCGTCCTTATGAGGTTATACACTGATCCTTTTGGTTGGTTTAGATGATTATCTATAATTTTTTAGATCTTCAACTATTGAATATATTGGTTACTAGCATTATTTGATTACATTTATTATAAATGTTAGTTTTACCCTAACATTCACCATTTGGGTCCCTATTAGTTTTCCAGACATAAGAAAATAAATAATAATCAATATAAATAAGTGCTAAATAATAATAATCTCAGCCATTTCATAACAATAATCCATGTCTATCTGAATCTCTTTAATTTCATAACATAAAGTGGTAAATAATGAATAAAAGGGCCCTATCAAGACAAATAAATAACACATTTTAGATATAATAAAAAAACATTAAATAGATTAAATAATTGAAAAGAAGGATCTATAGAAATGATAGTAAAAATGGGTTCAACACTTCCACCACTACCGCCATAGTACACCTGATACTCCAAAAAATATTTTTCTCAACTTTTTAATGGGAGATAAAATACTGGAAAAATAAAATATTTAACTTAACCCTAATTTAGACATGTAGGAATTTTTAAGTATAATATATTTAAATTTATATTATTTAATATAGAAAATTATAAAATTATATTAAAATATTTAATATATATTCCCTACACCTATAGAGATTAATATGAGTAAACCTCTTCCATGGGAATATGATACATTCACTTTACATAACCCCCCTTACCAACACACACACACACACACACACACACACACACACACACACACACACACACACACACACACACACACACACACACACACACACACACACACACACACACACACACACACACACACACACACACACACACACACACACACACACACACCCACACACACACACACACCCACACCCACCCACACACACACACACACACACACACACATGTCTATATAAATGTATCATGTATGTATGTATGTGTATTGTTATTAAAGGTTCTTGAAGCATCATAATATGCTATGGATGATTATATCTAGGTTATAATTTAGTTCACAGGATTATGCATCATATTCATACAAAAGGTTGGATAATAAAAACATAACAAAGATGAATTATTGTGTGTTTAAGAAGAAAGTAAGAACAACCAGTGATTCATTAGCATAACCAAAGTATTAAAATTAACATAGATAAAAATTAATCAAATATTAGACATGAAAATGCATGTAAAGAACAAAGTAAGAAATCATAGGTAACCATAACTAGATAGTATCTATTGATCTCTTCAAATGTGCAACTCTATTCTTCTTACAAACATAATTATATATATACATTTGTAGTTTATGATTATTCATATTATTCATTCCAAAAGTAGATTTTTTTCATATTATGACCTATTATAAGTCATGGAGATAAGAAAAAATAGTCATATATATGACAAAATGAGTACACAACACATGAATATCAGACAAAAATCTTGCACATCTTTACAATATGATTTCTTCTCCCAACACTTTCCCAAACTTAAAATGTTGTCTCATTCTAAGACAATGTCATAGGATCTTTCAAAATTACACAAGTGAGTAGAGGGATAAATAATTGGTTAGACCAGTAAGAGTCATAGTAATCACTCAAGGCATCATTTTTGGTTTTCACCTCTTACACACTACTTAGTCACCCTTTCAAGTTTTCAACTAAGTAGCATACCAACCAATCACACTTTCAAGTTTTCAATAAGTTGGCATAATGAGGTGGCCACCCTTTATAGGTTTTAAACCAACCTTACCCTGATTATCTTACTAATTCATCACCAATACAAAATACTTACATAAAAAATTGATACTCTACATAGTACTTAAACTGATTAAGGTGGAATGGATGCAGATGATGACTGGACAGAAGTGTCCTTAGCCTTGGACTGCATCACCTTTCACTAAGAAATCATGTTCTATAAATATTATTATGGCTTATACATAGGTGTTTTGAGAATTTGGTCAACCTCACTACAAAGAGAAGATAGATCAGTCTTGTAAGCATGTCATTCTAGCATGACTTTATAGATCATGTGAACTAGGGTGTGTAATGATGCATGGTATTAAATGATCTACTTGAGATCCATATCATTAGTGATGATCATGGTTGCCTTGGTGTTGGTGACCCTAGTCTAAATCTCACCACTCAGTTGATCTATTTTGTCTATGTGACATTGAGATTAGAGACTAGCAAAGGAACTATGTAGAAGCTAGCTCTACTAGTTGAGGATGTTTTTATACACATTGTCCCTAGCATTAAACAACTCCTAAAGTGTTAATTCATTCTCATCTATGGATTTAGTGTGGTTTCCCATAATTTCCTTTGTATTTGTGTTTGTGGTGAAATCTATGTTAAAACTAGCTAAAGAATTATCTAATTGTTGCTTCTAGTCCAACAAGTTATGCATGATCAATTGTGCTTGTAGGGTAGTAGTGACCAACATACCTTGGTACTCATCTATTAAAGTGATGAGTGTCATATCCTTAGCCTTCACATCTTGGTCTAATGTATTGACTATGTAGAGTTTATATGCTTTAAATTAGTCCTTGGTTAACTTAGATACCAAAGTATTGAGTCTACATTGGTTGGACATTACTTGGTCCTTGATTGCTCAAGTGACCAACTCTAGGCATACATCCTAGATGATTTTGGTAACTTCATGGAGGTGATACTTTAACTTGACATTATTCACCTTAGATTGATCCACCTCCCACTCCAAATAGGTGGCATTATGAGAATTGACTCCTAAAATGTTGTTGTGCCCTCAAATTGTTTCTTTAGTGAGAGCCTAGAGACATATAGGTATGCTTCCTACTTGAGGGTGAGTGCTACCAATGTTATTTAAATCATTAAAGATATGGTCATGTCATTATTTTAAGTGGGAGAAAATAATTGGTGTGTTGAGCACCAATAGTTAGGACATCTGAAAGCCAAATTCCTCCTATTGGCAATTTTGGGAGTTGATGACCTATTATAGCTATAGTTGGTCCTTCTTCTAGTTTAACTACTCTAATTTATCTTGTTAGTAATCAAGTATATTATTTTACTACACTATGCCCTCTGTTACTATCTTGAGTTGTTGTGTAGCCTCTTTAGCCTACTTTATTTTAACTTCCTCCTCCTCTACTCTTTTGTTCAGTTCTTCTTACACAACTTTCTATTTGGCTTATCTTCCTCTACCTACAAATTTTTCACACATTCTTATTCTTCTTATTTCCTTTACTCTACCATGGTTTTAGCCTTAGATTTTTCATCCATAGCATATGCCTATCTTGTGTCTGTGCCTATGCATGTGCTTGTGTTTGTGCCTATGCCTATTTTTGGTGTATGGCTTCATATTCTTCTTTCTTCTTCTTTGAAAATTCCTCATATTGTTTTTTAGAACACATGGCTTATTCCATGGCCTAATGTGCCTTTGTCACTACATCCTATTTTTATTTCTCTTCTTCTTCTACCTTATTCTTGATAGTGAGCTCAATGTATTTTTCCTTCTACATTGTCACCTCCTATGCTTGCTTGGTTGCATTAGTAGATTCATTTGCCTTCATATCCACCTCAATATTATTCTATCAATCAACCTCTATGTCTTTAGCCTTTTATGTGGCCTTGTTTTCTTTGGCATGGTGACTTATTTATTATTGTTTTTATTGAGCCTACTCCTTTTCACATTTATTCTCCTCCTTTATAACTCATCATTCAACTACACAATTTACTTCTTCCCTTGAATCCTATTGTTCTTCTATTGTGGGTTACTCAAGTGTGAGCTCTTTGACCTCTTGGGCCTACAATGATGGTATTGAATCATTTGTCTAGACCATAGAGATGAAAACCTATGCTTTCTTTCATTTGAGGGTGACCAACCTACATTTGCATGGTGGTGAAGTGGAGGATAGAGTAGGTTGTTCTTCTTATGCAGTGGTTAGTTGACTATATATGTGCTCTTCAAGTGTAGGGGAGACTCTATCCTTTTCCATGGTTTGGGGTCTATACACAAGTGAATCTAGTGGGTATTTAGGAATAGGCACAAAGACATCCTCAACTATGAAGGTAGTAGAAGCCTAAGGTTATAAAAATTCATTCCTTCATTATAGTTACTCTGTCTCTTCTCACATAATGTTAATGATGATGGATGCAAGGCATAGTGGTAGGTCAACCCATAAATTTAGAATAACCTATTTAAGCACTTGAACCATGTGCATAGCCTTCCAAAAGAAAATTTCCTTCTCCTCTTTGTCGTATAAGTCTCCATCCATGTTGGAAATAATTACCTAATAGACTTCTTATTCATCTATGTCCATCTATGGAAGGTCAAATGAAATTATGATTTTAGAAACCTTAATATCATATAACTAGGTGATTGTGATCCATGTCTTATACTTCAAAGGAGGGGATTTATATTGATGCTTAGTGGAAAACTTATACTTTCCCTTTTATGGCTATGAACTGGTGGATTCTTTTAGTTGATGTGTTATAGGGATGATTGCACTAGATGGTGTGGCCTATAGTGGTGTCACATGTTTCGTTGTGAAGTCTTTCTATTTGGTGACATTAGCCTACACCATGGCCATTATGACAAAGAATGAAAGAGGTGTAAAGGGTGACCTTTATATTTCATGGATGTGTATGAAGACACCTTTTGATAGGAAGGTGACAGTAGTGTATTGGCTCAAATATTGAATTACATCTACTGGCATGCAAGGATATGTGGTGATAAACTCCAAGTACTCCTCCCGCCATACTTTGAATTTTCCCTCATGTGCTATGGATCCATGCTTAGGGGTTTATATGAGGTTAGGGAATTGTTACGCTGGCTAATAATTGGTGTTAGGGTGCATCTCTCCCTCTGGAGACTTCCATTATGTGATGCATAACATGAATATAAGGAACCGATATTGGAATGTTTAGTTTTGAGAAATGTGGCACTTATAAATATTTTTGAGTAGCACTTGAATGAAGTAATCTAGCTAGTTTAATTGATCATTCTAGTGGATCATGTGGTGGGTGATGTTTAAGATTCTTTTTGGAATTTGTTTTATAGACTTAGTCATCTATCAGAACCTCCTTATGATGCATTCGATGAGGATGCACACTAGATCATCATAAATTTACTCAATTGGGATCCCTTTGGATCCCCAAAAATAAAAAATCTATAAATTTTTGTAGAATTAGTGATGTTCTCATATTATATGGAGCAAGGAATCTCCTCGTATAGGCATGCCTAAAGTTTAGGCCATGACTTATGTGTTGATGACAATGGTAACATCTAAGGCAAGGTAGATGTTGTTATCATTGTATCAACCAATTAGAAATTATAAAATCTACCATAAGTAATCAAAATTAGGTAGTATAATTAAGTTCTCAACATCTATATTGTGGAAGTGGTGGGGGGTTACGAGAGTGAGTGGTTATGTAATATCAACAAGGTCTAGATGAAATAGTTTCTACTCTACTACTCGAAGGAAGTCAAAGGGATCTAAATCATTGAATTTAGTTTGCCTAAGATCCATATTGATGCCCATAGATTATTTTTGTGTGTTGATTAGTCCCTTGATGAGTTGTGAGGTATCCATGTTTGATGGAGTGACAAAATTACAATGTTATTGGATCTTTATGCAAGAAAACTAGCTCAACTCTTTTAAATTGTAGTTTGCAAATATATGTGAAAGAATGAAATGAAAACATGGTTTTTGAGATTAAGCCTTTATATATTTTGTGTCTTTTGGTTTCCACATAAATTTCATGATTATTTATCTATTTGACATGAATGCAACTATTGATGTGGAAAATCTTATCCGATCTAGCAATTAAGATAGTTAGTCATTAGCACATGTGTGGAGATACACTATTGTGCTCTTTGCTATCCATATAAGAGTATGAGAAAATGATGTTGATGGGCCACTAATTTTTTAAATATTAATTCAATCAAGCCTTAGATCTATCATTAAATTCTGGTGTATGACCATTATACAGTGAAGATCTTATTAATGTGACTTGTATATACCTTTCTCAAGCTTAATTGTTTTCATTCACTCTTATTGACATCCACAATTAAACATATGAACTATCCTACACATGGTTGGCACATTCTATACTTGGTATCTTTTTTCTCAAATGGTAGTGAAGAGATCATCTACAAACACATAGAAAAAAAAAGAAACACATAAAAAACATACAAAAATGAGAAACCCTAATCTACTCAATACTACTCAACACCCACTCACTTAGAAAAATGAGATCAAATGAGACTATTAGTAGTAGGGCTTAAGCCTATATCTATTTACCCACTGTAAAAAAATGATTCCTTATAGATATCTCAAATTAACAAAAAAAAATTATGATAGTTCATGTATAACATAAGGCCCTTTACATAGAATCTATATTTTTATCAAGAATCCTCTGAAATAACTGTCATATAATAAAACTAGGTGATCTTGATGAAATTACTTGAGGTGTATATTCCTATCATGCCATGCTTTTTGGATCTACTTATTAACTTCCTACATCCAACATGATTTGTGTCTATACTCATCCATCATATTTAATTCAATAAGTCTATTAGTGAGAGACTCATAATCCCCTAGTCTCATGACAATTGCAATGCATAGACTAGGTACCATATAATCCATTGGCATAACTATTTCAAGCCCATAAACCAATTGGAATGGATTAAAACCTATATCCCTCTTATAGTGCATGAACTATTCCCACAAAATCATTTTAACGCAATCTTTCTAATCATCTCTCTTGAAATCATAGATATTTGCCAACATTTTTCCCAAGACTTTATTAAAAGCCTCAGCTTGGCCATTAGCTTGCAGATGGTATGCATCATTTTTATGATAAATCATGAATTATTTAGTAAGATCCTTAATGGTGTTATTTATGAAGTGTGTCCCTTGATCATTAATGATATTTATGGATCATCTAAACCTTATAATAATGTTCTCATAGAGAAACTTTGTTACATCCTTCACACCATAGCTAGGTGTCACAATAGCTTCAACCATTTGGTAAACTAGTTAGTCACAATGATAATATACCTTGATTTATTGCATTTAATCGATTAATTTATTGGTCTAACAAATTCAATGCCCTATTGTTCAAAAATTTGTTCAACTAACAAAGGCTAGAAAGGCATTTCATCTTTTTGTAGTGGTTTACCCATGCATTGACATACATCATAGTGTTGTGTGACTCTATGTGCATCCTAAAAAATGTTTTTCCACCATAACCCACTCTATAGAAAAAAAATTTAGTATCTTCACCATCAAAATGTCTTCTTTCTATTCCTTGGTGTGCCTTCTATAAGAGATATGGTCCTTCATGTTCTAAAACTAAACTACATGGTAATTCATCCTTCCCCAAATGATACAAAATCCCATTGATGATGGTGTATTTCAAAGCTCTAGTGATAAAATAATTCTTGTCTCATTCTTTGAAGTCCATAGGGAATACTCATTGTTAGATAAATTTAGTAATTTCTTAGAAATTTTTAGGAATCATAGAAACACAAAATAGATGAGCATTAAGAGACTCTTCCAGTAATTCTTCTAGTTATTCACCATTAGGAATGTGACTGAGATGATCCATCCCCACATTTTTTCTATCAAGTTTAATGTTAATGTAAAATTAGAATTCTTGAAATAACATCAACCATCTAGAAATACATCCTCCCAACATCAACTTATTGACAAGGTAGTGCAGAGCTTGATGATCTATGAAAACTTTGAATGTTGTTTCAATAAGATAGTGTTGAAATTTATATAGTGTGAACATTATAGAAAGTATTATCTTTTAGTTATCATGTAGTTATTTTTTACATCAAACAACTGATGGATTACAAAATTTATGGGATAGTCAACTTCACCATCTCTTGGTTGTGCAAGTATAACACCAACTACAATACCCAAAGTATCAAGTACACATGAAAGGGCTTTATCCAATCTAAAAATATGAGGATGGGCATAGTAACCAAATTTAGTTCAATAAAGGCTACTTATCACTTGAAAGTCTAGATAAAATTCACAATTTATACAGTAATTATTCCATTAGAGATGAAATGGCTACATATCCTTTGATAAACTTGTGATAGTACCCTTTATGGATAATAAAATATCTCAATTTCATCGATTTGGCTGGTGGAGGCATACTAAGAATGACTAAAATTTTGGCTTGGTCTACCAAAATGCCTTCATTGCACACTACATGACCTAGTAGAACACCAAAAGGTGTAAATAATAGACATTTTTTTAAAATTTAGATTAATGCATGGATCTTGGAAACATTATAACATGAGATAAATTTTATTAAAATGTTATTTAAATAGAAAATATATTACCCAATCATTGAGATAAACATTTAGAAAGTTGTGAATGAAATATTTGAATGCATTTACCACTGCTCAAGAAAAAACTGTAGGTACATTATTAAGGCCCAAAAGAATTACCTTATATGCAAAGGATCCCTATTCCATAGAAAAAGAATTTTTAGATTTGTCTTATTCTATAATGGGTGTTTGAGTATAGCCAATAAAACCATCCATGAAAGAGTAGACTTTATGGCTCACAATAGATTCCAAAACTTCATATGTAAAGGGAATCAAAAATGGATCATTCACATATGCATCATTCATAATTATATAACCCCCAAATACTCTAATATCCTCTATTTTCTTAGGTTGTAATACCATGAGACCAACCAAATCTACCTCTTTTATGGGATAGATTATACCTACATCCTATGTTATATCAATTTTAGCCTTCACTTTCAACTTCATGTTTGGATTCAGTTTGTATGGCCATTTCTTTATGGGTCATGTGAAATCCTTGAGTTCGATATGATTTTTTCATAGAGATGTATCAAATCCTAATACTTTTGAAAATTTACTGGAAAATACATCTTGAGAATCTCATATTAGTTGCATGGCTTTATAAACTTTAGCTTATATCCAGTAATCACCAATATGCACCAATTTGGGAACCTCCTCAGTTCTAATATTTGTTACATATTTTTTAATGGGATGATGGTAAATCTTATGATTTTAATCATCAATAAATTCTTGTGTCATTCATTTATCTTATTATTCTATAATTTATATGTTGTACATATTGTCTTCTTTAGTAAATCTGCACTGGGGTCCTTTACTAGTTCTACTGGCCATTTTGGTTCAAATAAATTAGCTAAATCAATATTACCATCAGTATATGAATCTTCAATGTCTTATTATTCATCTTATATTTAGTGGCATGGGTGCATAAGATATTTTTCTTCTTGCTTGGTAGCTTTATATATTTATAATTCCATATTTAGATCACAAGATGCATTATTTTGCATAGTGGATTCTATCACAGTGCTTAAATCTTCTATGCACCCATGGCATATGAAATGTTTGATTTTCAAAAGTACATTATGAACCAAAGGATTTTCATCTTTAAAAACAAATGTTTTTATAAATTCACTTTGCACCTACACCCAATGTTTTGTTTCTTTCCTACACTCTTGATACATATACCATGTTGATTATAAAGGAGCAAGTG
This sequence comes from Torreya grandis, assembly GCA_037957365.1. Classification (NCBI taxonomy): domain Eukaryota; kingdom Viridiplantae; phylum Streptophyta; class Pinopsida; order Cupressales; family Taxaceae; genus Torreya; species Torreya grandis. The sequence goes on along the minus strand of JARHVA010004026.1, from coordinate 1,154,754 downwards.
TGTAATGGAAAATGTGAACCCTATACTTCAGTGCCACACGTTCCTTAGTCTAGACTTCAACACATTTGTGAATATGTATTTTAGGGTACTCACCTTATTGGAAGAAATGAAAATTGATTTTAATGGCTTGTAGTAGTTGGAACCTACTAATCATGAGTTTGCATGCATCATCCCACTTGAGCTGATCATTTTTATGAGTTACCCATCATGTCATTGCAATAACCTTTAAATCATAATTCAAAACACTGAACCACTAACTAAAGGTAGGTGCATGAACTTATAGGCATATAATGAATTGATTGATATCCTAAAATAAATAATACACAAGAATTTATCTTTCATGTGAATAGACCATTTTCATAGGTTAGAGTTTATGATCACCCCGAGCCTAGCTAAGTAGGTGTGTGTTTGAGTCTCCATTGACAAATGAATATATTTCCCAAATAAAAGTTCCTTCTCTTGTTATTTATATATAATCCTACATATGATCATATGATTGATAGATAAATTCAAGTTCTAAATGAGTAGGGGATTCAGTAGACATGCATTCACAATCCTCTACGATAAACTAGGTTACCAATGGTTGAGTAACTACTAGTTCAGGCCTCCATTGTTCATATGTCTTCAAATATTTAGTGAGTAAATATTGTACCTAAGGTTTAGTATTCTCATACAATAAGTTTCATTCAGTTTCACGTAGCTCTTTTGGGTTTTCTTTAGAGTTTACCTTCATCTAGATGGTTTCTTGCATAACATATGGAGAATTTAGTTCAACTAGAATGATGCAAGTCTTATGCACCCTATTCAAAGGAATGATGAAAACATTATCTCCCTGATGCACCTCTAGTTAATTTTTCATAGTATTAATAGTCATTTGACCATTATATGCCCATTTCTTACCAATCAGAATATGGTAATGTGTTGTTTATGTCTTCATATCGGTGACTTCAAAGTTACCTCATAAGGTCATTTCTATGAATTTGATCTCAACATCTTCTAATCTGATAATGGGATAAAATCTTCCATAGTCAACTAAGCTCATAGTACTTAGGTTATAACTTAGAACCGGTCATCTAATATCCTCCCATTTATACCTAAGAATCATGTTGACTATGCTACCAAAATAAAAGATAGCATTTAGAATTTCATATCCTACAAACTCAATGTCAATTCATGCATCTACAACCTAGGGATTCTTTGTTTTGATTTACTAAATAAGATTTTTTTTGTCTTCTATTGCCCTTGATACACATAGTCTAGTAGATTATGTAGCAAGTTTATGATATTCTATGACATATCTTCATTATGTAGTGTGCTTAGAAGTTTTAGTAGATCTATTAGTGCATTGTTAACTCCATCCTAATGCATAATGTATATGATATGGCTATAAAATTGGGCATATATTACTATAGTAACTCCTTTAGTAATGCCTTGATGTTGAATGTTTTTCAAAATCCATACAACTTCATACATGATCCCTTTTTCTATAGTTGGGTCCAAGTATTTGTCCTATTTTGCTTTCTTTATTCCCTGATCTTGAGGCATTTCAAGAAGAGTCAACCTTATTTTTTCATGTTGATGTCATATGATATCATTTAGGAAGGAATCCTCCTTAGGCTGTACATTCACCATATTCACATTCCTATGGCCTTATCTTTTCTTTACTTTTCCAATATAGGATAATCTTATATCTCATGCTAGTTATATATTGTTAAACATGTGTAGTAAGATTGTCTTTTTGGATTTAAAGGGAAATTTCATTGCACATGATTATACTATCCACATAAAAAGCATTGCAAAAGAGGGAAATGATAGTTATTTCCTCTACCACCTTGGTAACCTCCTCTATATCCACCCCTATATCCTCCTCTATTTTCTTGATAACCTCCTTTATACCCTCCTTATTATTATGATATGTTACAATGATGATACTATTGGTTATTATCTCTAATTCGAAATTGTTATTGCATAACTAGTGGATTCTAACTCTTTTGTTATTGATGCATCATTGCTAGGCTCTAGGGTGTTGCATACTAGTATTATGGTGATGGTGGTGTCTAATTTAATGAAGGAGAGGTCTAATCAGCTAGACCTTGAGGCTATTACTATGGTAAACTAGGAATCCACTATGGACCTACTTGGGTCAGAAAACATTTATCAACCTCTAGGCTTATAATTCTTTGCTTTGTCGAGGACAATTGCTTCATAACTCTAATGAATAAATTTTTGGTGATGTATTCTTTGAGCTCTTGTAATTCCCTACAGTTATTTTTATCATGATTTTATGAATTATAGATTTTACATTACAAATTTTATGAGTTCTTGACATAATTTAGCATGAGATGTCATTGCATTGTTTCATACCCTACCACTCAAAAAAAATCATAGATATTTGTCTTGATCTTAGGATAATCATTCTTGTGGTGTCATTTCCCACACTACATACACCATAGATTTAACTTAGGTTTATTTTCCTCATGGTATTGTTCCATTCTCTTCATAAAATCTTGCAATATATTTTCAATCTTAGAATTTATGATAGGATCTTCCCTATAATCTTTAATTTTCTCTACTCATAGGGTAATAGCTCTATCATCTACTTTAGTAACATATTGATTCTATACAGTATAAAATCTAATTATAGAACTTAGTCCTTTAACAAACCATGTAACTTTATCTTTATCTATTAAGGAAAATTCCACCTTATTCATAACATTAGAGAATCTATTATCATAGTTGCAAACTGATTCTCCTAAATTCTACCTTATCTAATTTGAATTTTGAATAGTCTGACCTGTACATTTCCTTATATTGAACTCTATGATGAACCATTCCTTAACCTAATGTAAACTTGCATAATGAATTTCTTTACAGTATATAAATTCAAGTGTTCTTCTATTTAGTGCCCCTACTAACTCACACTTTTTGATGGCTTCATTAGTGATTCCTTTAGATTTCCATCTCATTTCATATGTTAGTAAGTAATATTCAAGGTCCATAGACCCATCTTATGTTTCAAAATTTATAATTCTTCCTAAAACACCCATCATGTAAACTAGTATCGAGGGGATATACTACATAGTTATTAAAGAGGAGGTTGTGTTCCATGTGATCTTGCTTATGTACAATGAATATTTATCTATGCACTAGGAGAGTTAACTTTCACACTCTATTTTTTTGTTTTTATTTATTTCCTTTGCTTGGTTTAAATAATGTGTATAGCCTTCAAAGCCTTTATAATTGATGTTGTCTTAATCTTAGTACCCCAAAAATGTACTTCTAAAAATGGACCTTCCAAACTATCATTTTCTTGTCCATCTAGTTGAAAAATTCCACTAGAATATAATAAATTGGTTTGTAAGGATGTGTGCTCTTTTGGTGAATGATTATTTATTACAACTTATTACTTTATCCTTGAACCTATGATTAATCTATGACTATGTTCTTCTTCTTTTCTTAATTTTTCATGTCCATATTATAATAATACTCTTCATTATATTTTTTCACTACATCTATCATCTAACTACTCTACTTCTACACCATTCTCACCTTCTTCAAACATCTCTTCTTCCTCTCATTATTGATTACTTATTTTTGTCTTTAAAAATTCATCATCTTATTTATTTGTCCTTTATCCTTCATTTCTTTCATCTCACTCATCATGTCTTCTTACTTTTTCATCACCTTTTTTAATACTACTCTTACCTCTAATCATAACTACTTGGGTTTTCTTCTATTTATTCCATATATTCTATTGTTGTGGCTCACATTCTAAATCAAAAATTTTATTTTGACTATTCTTCCCTCATACATCCATTCTAGATTTAGGTTTAAGACTTATCTTCTCATCTAATAATCATTCACTATCATTTTTCACACACCCCTATACACTTGAAGTAAATACTCTATATTTGTTGGAGTAGGTACCATGGCCTTGTCCACAACCAACATATTCACAAGGATAGGTAGTCATTACAAAAATTTCCCATTAATTCTTATGAAAAATAAGTCCTGTATAGCTTTGAAATCTATGTGTCCTTATATTGAAAACTTGGTTATGTATCCATATATAGTAATAGCAACCTAATAATCTATTATTATTATTATTGTCCAATAAATTTCCAAATTTTTCAACTAAACTATCTTTTCTTCAGTCCAGATAATTATTTATTTCATTCTTGGGTTAAGATAATAATATTCCAACCATGATAACTAATTATCTAGTATTTCAGACAACTTACACCAAAATATTTTATAAATATATCCTTAGATATGCTCTCAAATGATTTCTTGTATGGTAAGACTAGTCCATTTTGATTCTTCTTCTGAGAAATTACATACTCTTTGGTCTAACCATTCCTTAATGTCTCTCTACCCCAGTAACCATCCTAATATAATTTCCTCTAGAAGTATTGTTTACATACTCACTACACCATTGTTATCAAAGGTTCCTAAACAATCAAAACATGCTAAGGATGAGGATAACTAAGTTATACTTTAGTTTGCATGATAGTGCATCATATTCATAGAAAAGGTTGGATAATAGAAGCATAACAAAGATGAATTATTATGCATGTAAGCATAAATTAATAATAACCAATGATTCATTAACATAATTAGAGTATTTGGATTATCTTAGATAGAAACTAATCAAATATTAAACATGAAAATTCATGAAAGGAACAAAGTAAGAAATCACAGGTAACCATAACCAGATATTCTCTATTGATCTCTTCAAAAGTGGAACTCTATTCTTCTTACAAATATAAGTATATTTAAACATTTGAATTCTATGACTATTCATATTCTTCTCGTACTTGGTTTCAAAGGTAGATTTTATTCATATTCTAACCTATTACAAGTCATGGAGATAGGATAAAATAGACATTTATATAATAAAATGAGTACATAATGCATGAATATTAGACAAATATCCTGTGCAAATTTATAATTTGATTTTTTCTCCTAACATTTATATATGTATATATAAAATATTGGTTATTATACAAATATTTTATAATATATATCATAATATTTTTATATATTAAGCATTAATTATATAATATATGTTAATATAGTTTATAAATCAATATTATATAATATATATTTTAGTATAATTAATTTAAATTTATAATAAATAATATTATATTATATTATTTAATATACATTCCCCACACATATTATAAAGGTTTATATGAGTAAATCTCTTCTAGAAGGATACGATGAGAATGCATATTATGATTTGTAACATGATCATAGGCATTCCACCAATAGATGCAAAATTATAGAAGTTTAAATATAGAAATAAAAGTTGGAACTTTGTAACTAAAAGTAATGATTTAGAAAAAGTAGTTTCTTGCATAATAAGTGGATTTTAATCTACATATGTTGGATATGTAACATTAATAGTATTTTTAGGATAAACAAGAGTTGGTGGTGGTATACTTGAGAATGCATCATCACTAGGCATAGTAGGCATACATGGAAAAGATAATGTCTTTACAACATATATGTCCACTTCAAATTTATATCCAATTTATAAACCTAAAATTACTCTTTGTCACCTCTAGTGTTTTTACCAACATTGTAAAAAAATCAATTTATCCATTGCAATCACCAAGATAAACCCTAATCAGCCATAGTTGAGCTCCATATCCAACAAATATAGAAGCCCCCTAATCAAAACCAAGGGAGTTATAATTTTTACATAGAGATAATGTGCTAAGAGGATATAATATATTTACACAAAGAATACAAGCCAACATAGAGTAAAGCATTTCATGGTGATTCAGATCATGATAGGTTTTCACCGACAAATACTTTATATTAAGTATATTATATGTTAATATAGTTATAAATCAATATTATATATTATATATTCTAGTATAATTAATTTAAATTTATAATATATAATATTATAATACTATATTACATTATTTAATATGTATTCCCCACACCTATTATAGAGGTTGATATGAGTAAACCTCTTCCACAAGGATATTATGAGAATGCATATTATGATTTACAACATAGACATAAGCATTCCACTAATAGATGTAAAATTATATAAGTTAAAATATATAAATAGAAGTTCAAACTTTGGAACCAATGATAATGATTTAGAATTAATAGGCTCTTACATAATAAGTGGAGTTTCATCCACATATTTTTTAGATGTGACATTAATAAATTATTAATATAACCCCTTCCATGATGTTATGGTACATTCACTTTACATAACCCCTCTTACCAATCTATACATACATATATGATATACACACATACACACAAATGTGTGGATATATGTATCATGTTTGTATGTGTATATATGTATATTTATAATATTAGTTATTATATAAATATTGTATACACGTATCATAATATTTTTATATATTAAATACTAATTATATAATATATATGTTAATCACCAAGACAAACCTTGATTAGCCACACTTGAGCTTCATATCTAGTGAATATAGAAGCCCCTTGATCGAAACTAAGGTATTTACAATTTTGATGTAGAGATAATGTGATAAGAGGCTATAATATCTTTACACAAAGAATTCAATCCATTATAGACTAAATCAATGCATGATTATTCAAATCCCAATAGGTTTATACCCACAATTACTTTATATGAACTATATTATATGTTAATATAGTTTATAAATCAATATTATTTATTATATATTTTAGTATAATTACTTTAAAGTTATAATATATAATATTATAATGTTATATTACATTATTTAATATATATTCCTCACACCTATTATAGAGGTTGATATGAGTAAACCTCTTCCATGGAGATATGATGAGAATGCATATTATGATTTACAACATGGCCATAGGTATTCCACTAACATACACAAAATTGCAAATTTTCAAATGTAGAAATAAAATTTGGAACTTTGGAACCAATGATAATGATTTAGAAATAATAGGATCTTGCATAATAAGTAGAGTTTCATCCACATATTTTAGATATGTAACATTAATAGTAACTTCAGGAAAAACAAATGGTGGCGGTATACTTGAGAATTCATCATCACTAGGAATATTAAGCATACATGGAATAGATGGTGTCTTTGAAACATATATGTCCAATTTAAATTTATATCCAATTTATAAACCTAAAATTCCTCTTTTTCACTTCTAATTTTTTTAGCGCCAATATAATAAAATAAATTTATTCATTATAATCAACAAGACAAACCCTTATTAGCCACAATTGAGTTCCTTATCTAATAAATACAAAAGACCCTTGATCAAAACTAAGGGAATTTTAGTTTTGACGTAGAGATAATGTGATAAGTGGTTATAATATATTTACATGAAGAATGCAAGCCATCATAGACAAAAGCATTACATGGTAATTCATATCCTGATAGGTTTTCAACCATAATTACTTTATATGAACTATATTATATGTTAATATACTTTACAAATCAATATTTTATATTTCAATACAATTACTTAAAATTTATAATATATAATATATAATATTAGGTTACATTATTTAATATAAATTCCCCACATCTATTATAGAGGTCGATATGAGTAAACCTCTTCCACAAGGATATGATGAGAATGAATATTGTGATTTGCAACATGGCCATATGTATTCCACTAATAGATGCAAAATTATAGAAGTTAAAATATAGAAATCGTTGGAACTTTGGAACCAACAATAATGATTTAGAAATAATAGGCTCCTACATAATAAATGTAGTTTCATCTACATATTTTGGAGATGTAGCATTAATAGTATATTTAGGAAAAAAAGACTTGGTTGTGGTATACTTGACAATGCATCATCACTAGGCATAGTAGGCATACATGGAATATGTGGTGTCTTTGAAACATATATGTCCTCTTCAAATTTATATCAAATTTCTAAACCCAAAATTCCTCTTTGTCACTTCTAATTTTTTAGTGCCATTGTACAAAAATTAGTTTGTCCATTATAATCACCAAGATAAACCTTGATTAGCTACATTTGAGCTCCTTATCCATCAAATATAGAATCACCGTAATTAAAATAAAGGGAGTTACAGTTTTGACATAGAGATAATGTGATAGGAGGCTATAATATCTTTACACTACGAATGCAAGCCACTTTAGACTATATCATTGCATGTTGATTCAGATCCTGATAGGTTTTCACCTATAATTACTTTAAATGAACTACATTATATGTTAACATAGTTTATAAATCAATATTATATATTATATATTTTAGTATAATTACTTTAAATTTATAATATATAAAATACAAAATATTATATTATATTATTCAATATATATTCACCACACATATTGTAGAGGTTGATATGAGTAAACAAATTCCATAACGATATGATGTTAATTCATATTGTGATTTGAATCATGCCCATAGACATTCCACTAACAGATGCAAAATTACATAACTTAAAATATATAAATTGAAGTTAGAACTTTGGAATTGACGTAAATGATTTATAAATAATAGGCTCTTACATAATAAGTGGAGTTTTATCCACATATTTTGGAGATGTAACATTAATAATATCTTTAGGATAAATAAGAGTTGGTGGTGGTATGCTTCAGAATGCATCATCACTAGGCATAATAGGCATACATCAAATAGATGGTGTCTTTGAAACATATATGTCCAATTCAAACTTATATCCAATTTATAAACATAAAATTCTTATTTAGTGATTCTAATTTTTTGCACCATTGTACTAAAATAAATTTCTATATTGTAATCACCAGGACAAAACCTAATCAGCCATAGTTGAGATCCTTATCTAATGAATATAGAAGCCCCCTAATTGAAACCAAGAGATTTTCAATTTTGATGTAAAGATAATGTGATAAGAAACTATAATATATTTACCCAAAGAATTCAAGCCATCATAGAGTAAAGTATTGCATGGTGATTCAGATCATGATAGGCTTTCAATGACAAATACTTTATATGAACTATATTATATGTTAATATAGTTTATAAATCAATATTATATATTATATATTCTAGTATAATTAATTTAAATTTATAATATATAATATATAATATTACAATATTATATTACATTATTTAATATATATTCCCTGCACCTATTATATTGGTTGATATGAATAAACCTCTTCCATGGGGATATGATGAGAATGCATATTATGATTTGAAACATGGTCATAGGCCCTTTACTAATAGATGAAAAATTATAGAAGTTCAAATATAGAAATATAATTTGGAACCTTGAAACTGATGGTAATTATTAAAAAATAGTAAGCTCTTGCATAATAATTGGAGTTTCATCCACATATTTTGGATATGTAACATTAATAGTATATTTAGGAAAAATAAGAGTTGGTGGTGGTATACTTCATAATGCATCATCATTAGGCATAGTAGGCATACATGGAATAGATGGTGTCTTTGTAACATATATGTCCACTTCAATTTTATATCTAATTTATAAACCCAAAATTTCTCTTTGTCTCTTCTAATTTTTTTACTCCCATTGCAATATAATTAATTTATCCATTGTAATCACCAATACAAACCCTGATCATCCATAGTTGAGCTCCTTATCTAGCTAATATAGAATCCCCTTGATTCAAACCAAATGAGTTGTAGTTTTGATGTAGATATAATGTGTTAAGAGGCTATAATGTCTTTACACAAAGAATGCAAGCCATCGTAGACTAAAGCATTGAATGGTGATTCAAATCCCATTAGGTTTTTACCCACAATTACTTTATATGAACTATATTATATGTTAATATAGTTTATAAATAAATATTATATATTATATATTTCAATATAATTACTTCAAATATATAATATTTAATATTATATTATTTATTTAATATATATTCCCCATACCTATTATAAAGGCTAATATGAGTAAACATTTTCCATGGGGATATGATGAGAATGCATATTGTGATTTTCAAGATGGCCTTAGGCATTCCATTAATAGATGAAAAATTACAAAAGTTCAAATATAAAAATAGAAGTTAAAACTTTTGAACCAATGGTAATGATTTATAAATAATAGGTTCTTCCATAATAAGTGGAGTTTCATCCACATATTTTGGATATGTAACATTAATAGAATCTTTAGGTGAAACAAGATTTAGTGGTGGTATACTTGAAAATGCATCATAACTATGCATAATAGGCATACATGAATTATATGGTGTCTTTGCAACGTCTATTTCCACTTAAAATTTATATCCAAGTTCTAAATCTGAAATTCCTCTTTGTTACTTCTAATTTTTTTAGCACTATTGTACCAAAATCAATTTCTCCATTGCAATCACTAAGACAAACCCTAATAATCCACATTTGAGATCCTTGTCTAAGGAATTCATAATAACCCTAATATAAACCAAGGAAATTATGATTTTGACATAAATAATGTGATAAGATGTTATAATATATTTACATGAAAAATGTAAGCCATTGTAGACTAAAGCATTGCATGGTGATTTAGATCCTGATAGGTTTGTGCCCACAATTACTTTATATGAACTATATTATATGGTGATATACTTTAAAAATAAATATTATATATTATATATTATATATTTTAGTATAATTACCTTACCCAAGAGGAATGTTCCCACAATTACTTTAGATAAATTTATTTTGACATTGGCATGGGGTTGGAGTAACTAGGTTTAACTATTAATTTACATTGTTTCACTTTATATAAACCCTCTTACCAATATATACATACATACATTAATAAATTTATATGTGTGTGTGTAATATTAGTTATTTTATAAATATTATATAATATACATCATAATGTTTTTGATATATTAAACATTAATTATATAAAATATATGTTAATTTATATAGTTTATAAGTCACTATTTTATATTATATATTTCAGTATAATATATTTAATTTTAATAATATTATATAATATATAATATTATAATATTATATTACATTATTTAATATATTTTTAGTATATATTTTAATATAATATATATAAATATCATTCAATATTAAATATATCACTTGCCTTTTAATTTAACTTGACTACTCTAGAGGTGCATTTATGTTTAATAGAAATAGGTGGGAGACCCCAAAAAATTTTAAATTAAAATTTATTTTGTAAGATGGGATTCATATAATTTCAAAACTTTTTTAATAGGAACAAAAAATTTCAAACATGCTAAGAAGATACATATTCTGAGTTTTTTTCGAACATACACTGTAGAACGTGAATAGATCAAAATAGTATAGGTTGTAGAGTGGTTGATGTGTTGACCATATTTGTTATTGTAATTTATATAGATCCTTATTTTTAGGTATTTAATATTAATAGTAATTATTATATACTTTTTCTCTATTGAAATATGTGATTTATTTGTGTTGACTTGGCCATTTTATTCATTGTTTAACCCTTTATGTTATGAAATAATCAAGATTCAGATAGTCTACCTAGATTATTGTTATGAAATGGCTAAGATAATGAAATGATAAAGATTAGGGTTGTTTATTGCTTACTACTATTGATTATTATTTATTTTCTTGTATATGGAAAACCAATAGGGACCTAAATGGTGAATGTTAGGGTAAAGCTAACATTTTTATAATTATAATCAAATAATCTTAGTAACCAAAATATTTAATAGTTTAAAATCTATAAAATTATAGATAATTGCCTATACCAACCCAAAGTACCATCTTATAACCTGGCAAAGACCCATTGATGTCTAAATGTGAGATCAAAAATACATACAACATAAAAACACACTGAGATACTACAACACTAAAAAAAAACACAAAGATACTTCTCAATTACACTTCTATTTCTTGGTATATATATGGTTTATAAGTGCCTTTATTGAAATAGGTCTTCTTATATATTTATAAAATCTACTAATTGTGACATAGTAATAAAATTTAATACTTACCATATAAAAAAAATTATGCCTTACAAGAATTTAATGTGGGTAAAATGAATTAAAAATTCCAACACTCCCCCTTAATTTATTCAATTAGCTATACCAATATCTATTACTCCTAAATTTTACCTTAAACACTCAAAACTATCCTTCACTAGTACCTTCATGAAGATATATACTATCTGATCTTCAGATCTATAAAATACTAATTTTATTTCACTATCTTCAACAAAATCATGTATGAAGTGATAAAAAATCTATATATCTTTATTCATCCATGAAACATTGCATTCTTAATCAATCCAATCCTAGCTAGATTTAGAATGGATTGGGTGAGTATTTAGCTTGCTAGATGAGTCTATAGGTTGATAGATATATAAAAATACTCCATGTGGGTTGCCTCATGACAAGTGTAAGACTATACAAAAGGTCTTTATTAATTATGTACTATTGTATTATCTATATGTACACAAAATTGGGAAACTAAACATACAATGTGTTAGAATAAAGTGATAGAATTAGTAACGTAGACTTTAATTTCACTAAGAAAGATAAAGCATTTATTTGCTACATTATGATTAAATATAATCCTAAGATACTTACAATGTTTAGTTTAGAGAAGAGGTAATTCTTGAAAGATGAAATAAATTGGTGGTAAAAATGATTCATATTTTGGACTCATCATTTCACCCACACTTTACCTTTTACAAGTCCCCTTAAAAACTAATCTTCTTTTACCCTCATAAATATAATTTATATTTTCTAAGCACTGATTGAGATCATACACATTGAACTCATCAGCCCAATGTTTATCCTATGCACTAGTGAAATTGTTATAGGTTTGCATCATATATCTCTAATTATAAAATTGATCATCTACTTGAGGAGCCCATTTACACTAGGATGGAATAGGAATAAGGAGGAGAGGTGGTTTGAATCTCATACCTATCCACATTTATTCTCCTCATAAGTTGAAAACATCAATAATCATGTTCGTTATAGATTTTTCTCTCCAAAGGATCAATCTTATATTAGTTGGGGACATGACCTACCTTATTTTTAGTGGTATTTTCATTATATCCAAACATCTTTTATTGGCTATAAATACTACATCAAAATGTTGATTGGTAATTAAACCAAAATAAATGATGCAATTGTACAAAGATTTTAGATAATGATCCTTGATATTTTGATGAATCAAATAGGTAGATCTAAATTTAACCAATAGTATTTTGGCACTAGAAAAAGTAGGTCTAATGCACAATCTTGTGATGTTTGATTTTTCTATATATTCATCATGTCTAGCTTTTTATGTCAATTGATTCTTATAGGTAGAGATAATGGATCTCAACTAGACTTATCCCACATATAAATTAATCATGAATTTATTATAGTCCCCTAATATCATGTTTCACAAATATAATTCACATAATATATCTTATTATTTTGGGGTAGGATATTGAAAGGTGTGCAAAAACATAGGGGGGCATCAATATTATAGGGCAGATCACATGATATTCTAATTAATTGCCACCTATATAATTGTTCATATAGATAAAAACTATATGAAGGGGAAGGATCTCTATAGGCCAAAATATTTTCTCCTATTTGATAGGTAGCTAGGAGATTAACTTTAATTTTTTGGGTTTGTTGCTTTTCCTTCTCTAAGTCCTCCCTTACTATCTAATTTTATTTTTTAAAAGTCTTATTTTATTTCTTAAGTTCCTTTAACTGTAAACAAAATTGATTTTATTTATCTAAATAATCAAAATGGTAGATAATGGTTTGAAAAGCCTAGTCAGCTAAAGGTTTTGAGGAGGATGAGGCTTGCTTAGAAAATTGTTTATGGGGGATCAAGGTTTTATGTTGAGAGTCTAGAAGTTGATTTTTAAGTAATAATTTTTTTCTTCCAACTTAGTGATATATATCCAAGAGTCTACTATCTCCTCATAAAATTGAGTAACTTTTTCTTCAATCATACTAATTTATTTTATATGTTCTATATCCCTATCCTTAAAACTATCTAAACCTTGAGTTAAGGAAGAATTAAGAATATCCTTACATTACAATTAGGTAGGAGGTTAGAAATATTTATAGCTTATTGTCTTATGATGGCCTCATATCTAGATAGTATAATAGTAATTTTTAGTTTTATTTCTTCTCTAGAACTAGAAGGTTATTATTCCTTAGAGACCATAGGGACCACTCCTTTACCTAATACAGACCTGGTGTCACTAGTTGGAGAGGAGGGAGAGGTTGATGCTTCCTTCACTAGAATCTCTTCTATTAGCATGTTTTATTCCTCAATGTCTTTTCAATAGGAACTTATTTTACCTATTTAGGGGTTATTTTTATGATTGTATCTTCCTATAATGCTAATGTGTACATTATTATTGGTAGAGGAAAAGGAGAGTTTTGGCATAGGCTATTAAGGGCTACACCAACCTCTTTTTACTCATCATCACATGATATTATGAACTTTCTTTGCCTCTTTTTGGTCTTCACATTAGAACTAGGTTCCTCCAAAGGAGTAACCTTCTTTGTTTGAATGACAACCTATGATTGTGGATCACCAAATGCTTTAGGTGCATGTGTTATACTTACTAAAAGGATTTTTGTAGTCTTAGGAGTCAAGTGAGATTGTAAACCTCTAGTTCTCAATTTTATTTTATCTAGAGTCTGATTTTAGACCTAAGGTACCATCTGAGAGCTTTACTCAGCCACTGGTGTGCCTTATGACCTAGTTCATCTTCTTTTAGTGGATGAAACCTTGACCCTAGAAGAGGAAGCATCTGCTTTTATTTTTAGACTTAGTGTTTCTTTAGATGAATTAAGAGGAATTGATGAAGTTTGGTTGGTTATATCTTCCAAAAAGGTATCCCATGCTACTTGGATTTATTGTATAGTTATGTTGTATGATCAAATAAATGAGTCCATGGTGGTGAATTAGAGTCGACCTCTTGGTAGCCAAAACTTGAATGGACCCATATAGGTATAATGGTAGGTTGACTATGTGTTGGGTCTATTATCTTCCATATTTGAGATAAAGGATCATCCTCATGGATTTAAAATCCATAACACTACATTTTACTTCATAATTAAAGTATTTTAATACCTAAAATGTAGCAAACCTCTAGGGTTCTAGTAGGGTTTCCCTCCTAATAAATTTGACCTTACCTCAATAATCTTGTATACATGTATATAAATAGTTATTTATCACTATTATCTTGTGTAATAGACTCATTAAAAGGGGTTTTTCCTAATAAAATCTTACCTTATTTAGTGATTCTTGAGATTTTACTAATTATGCTATTAGAAATTGGGATTTTGATGCCCTGAACTGTGATGGATTCTTCTTCTAGATGTGTTATGAATTCCTTGACCAAATATTCATCATATCCTTGGAATCTCTTCAAAATAGGGATATATCAAGCTTCCTCAAAGATATATATGAAGATATCATCCTTAATTTATCCTTATATGGAGTCTAGTTCAAACCTCTTTTTCACTCCCATGATAGTTGTATCAATGCTCTAGAGGTAAGGGTTAGTCTTGCAGGTGAGAAAAATAATGGAAAATGAAACATAACTCATAATAAAAATGTAAAGATTAAAAATGGTCTATTTATTAACACTACTTTAATATCTATTGTTGTAATTTATAGTAATGATAACATGACATGTGAGAATTTAGTGAAACTAACTTGGGAAAAGGTTTGATTTTATCACACATGGATTAGACCATATAAAAATGTCATTATTGTGTGTATCGAATTCCATATCATCATGATTTGGGTGTTATGGATTGGGTAGGTAGGTATTTGGTGCATGTGGATTAAAATTGACATGACACCTTTTTTATTTATCACTTTTCCACGTCATTAATCGCTACTAACATGACCTTTATTTTGATGTTCTATAGGATGTCCCTAGTCTAAATTTTTTCAAACCACCTCATCATGGTGAATATAAATGAATAAAAATAACTTATACTAGCCTAATATAGATAGATAAAATGCTTCACTTACCTTATCATACTCATAGTCTTTACTCTTTTCCTACCACCAATTCTAAATAGAGAAAAAAATTCATGTGTTAGTCTTTGAAAATGTATACAAATAAACATAACAGTGAAATTATTTCTTGGAATGAATTGACCAAATTCCATTGTTTTCTAATTTTATATTTTTTCCCTTTCACTAGCCATTTCTAGTTTTTAGCTCAAGGCTCTATCTTCAATGTATGATCAACCAACAAGTTGATTTTTTTATCAACATTGTCAATAGTTTCCTCAAAAGGATTTTCACTATTTAAATTTTCTTTTATTATTATTATTATTATTATTATTATTATTATTATTATTATTATTATTATTATTATTATTATAAGGAAAAAAAGAGTGATCCCCTTATTCTTTTTACAAAGTTAGACCATCAAGCAGTTGTTATCATGGGAGAACCAAGTTCTTCCATGAAAATAACTTCATTTCTAAGGTTTTGAACAAATTTATCATTGTTGATAGGCTTCTAATATAGTTTGAGTCTATGGCCATTTACCAACAAAGTCTTTTGATTCCCATCTATTGGAAATATTTGTATTAATTCATTATCAAAGACTTTTTTCTATTTAGTATGGGCCTAGCCTTCTTGTTCTCAAATTTCCTTTAAATTGATAAAATTTGGAGTCAAACAAGAGTACCCAGTCCTCTTCTTGAAATTTTCTCGCATTGATGTGGGTATCATGCCACACTTTTCTTATAAAAACTTAAATGCCCATACCTCAATTTCTAGAGTCTAGATGTGTCTTTGATGACTATCTTGAAGGCTACTTGATGTAGTACTAATGTACTCTTGAGAGGATCAATTTTAAATTTAGAGGAAACATGTGGTTACTTTTCATTTAAACTGTAGATATAATTTTCTTACTTCATAAAAAATACACACAACAAAACAACACATTGAGATGCTACATCACTCAAAAAAACAAATAGATACTTCTCCTCAATTACACTTCAATTGTTTGATTTCTTTCTAATATACAAATAGTTTACAAGTTACTATTTAAATAGGTCTTATTTATATATTTATAGAACCTAATAATTGTGACTTATAAAAAAAATTAAATATTTATTACATCAAAAAAACATCACGCCTTAAAAGAATTTTGTGGGGGTAGAGTAAATTACAAATTACAAAAAAATACTCTTTATGCTTGGAATATGGTGTAATTAAGGACCAATTAATTTCAATAGAGTAATTATAGCATTGATTCATAGTTAAATATATATGTTTAATGTGTGAGATTAAATTGGATATGCTGAAATCACTTGACACCATTTACATGCTCATATTAATTAATAATTTAGGATAATTAATATAGTTAATGTTCATGTTGATTATCAAAATCATATTCAAGTAGCCTCATTAGTGGAGAAAATACCTAGTAGTCACATAATAAGTAATAAATCCTTGTTTAGGTACTCTCTGAGTATTTTAAATTAATGTGATATTATTATGGTGTTATTCAAGTGATTATTATTGTGTTAAGGTGTCAATGTCAAACATCAAGATCATCTTAAATTAATGTGATATAGATTAAAATATTGACATTCAAGTGATTCATCTTATGCCAAAGTGTCAATGATGGTATGCTTTTAAATAATTCAATAAAGGGTTCATTTATGACTATACATATCATCATGAGGAGTAAAAATGTTACCTATTTTTTTACTTATAACTTGATTGCAAACTATTTATGCTTTGACATTAGGTTTATTATCAAATTGTAAATTCTAAAACATAAACTAAAATGACAATCGACTTTGAGATAAATATAACATGTTAGGGGATCAATATCAAAGTACACACTAAGATAGCTGTACTATATTGTTAGGGTTATTTTAGTTGCAATGAATCTCCATTACACAAGATTAATGGTGAGTCTTTCCTTCTGAGTGAATGTGTTTTATATTTAGTAATTACTCTTTCAGGAAGTATGCTTTTTCACATATCGAAGAGTCTTAATTTTGAGGAAATTTTGATAATAAACATGACATCATTGTGTAGCCAGAGATTTTGTTGTTGATAAAATTTTGATTGTGAAAATCATATTTTGAATCCTAGCATGGTAAATTTTAAGCCCAACATGGGAAGTTTGAATCCTGGGATGATATGATCAGAAGATATTAAATAATAGTTAATATTGTGTAAATTTTGGCTCTAAATTGTTTTGTATTATACTTGAATATTATATTTATATTGTGTAAGCTCTATTGATTTTGAATATAATAAATTTTGGACTATTAAGTGACCTTAGCTCCACATTATATTGAGTTCAACTTTTTTTTTTAATAATTTACTTATTAAACATTTAAATTGTATTTGGAAATTTTTATTTTTATTTCATAAAAGCCCCAAAATCCTACTAAATGTATCAGCTAGTCATTAAGCATAATTCTTAGCTAGTCATTCATCTAAAATTATTTTTTAAGAGGACTATCACTATTAAGTAAGGATTCATGGCTTCCCTTATTGCATTCTCTTGGTTATAAAATAATGTTATTGACAATGTATTGTGTAAATTAGCAATGAAATTCATAGTGAAACCACATGCAAGATAATAACATAACTTTCTCAATTATGTGTTACTAATCATTAAAAGTGTTTATATTTTTGTTAAACTAAAATTTAGAATGTTTGTATGACTTTGAATTGATATTTATAGTTACAACACTATTCTTTTGGACCTATTTAAGTGGAAAACACATTATTTCAAATTATGTTATTGATTTTATTCATTTAAGGATATAATTTATAATGAACATAATGCTTGGGCATGATTTATAATCAAGTATTTAATGTTCAAGAGACTATAATAAACAATATGCTTTAAAATTATTAATTGTCAAGATCTTCAAACTGTCACTAGCAAAAAAACTATTTAATATTATTTTTTTTAAAAGAGATACAATAAATATTTCTATGTATTCAATTTAATATGTGACATGGCAAGATAAAAACCCATAATTTTTACATGAGGAACACATAATTAATTATGTGTATGGAATTAATGAATATAAATCTATAAAATTTCATTAGAAATTATATTATCTAGAGGCTACCTAGGGTTGACTTGGGTAATAGTGAACCCAATTGTGATTCCCAATATGAGTGGGCCTATGGCACCATCGATCATGCTCATGTCCACTTTTATATTTCATGTGTGTATTACTTCTAATTCATGGTGTATGTAAGGGATAAATGATGTTGTGCCACGTGTTGTAATTACATAGGGGCTTAAATTTGATAGGTATTTAAATATCACAAGAATCATGATCTAGTACACATCAAATTTGAGACTCAACGAGATGTTTATATGACAAATGTCACTAAATTATGCATCCATGACTTATAGAGATGAAGTGTTTAAAATTAGTTTATAGAGATGAGCTTGATGCCTAAAAAAATGGATAATCATTGTTTGAACAATTCTTAAAATAATCAATTCACACTCAATGAATCTAAATTACATTTCTTGCAAATAGTATTCTACTCCCCTAAAGGTATTTTGTTTATTCTTTATGAATATATTTTCACATTCTCTCTCTCTCTCTCTCTCTCTCTCTCTCTATATATATATATATATATATATATATATATATATATATATATATATATATATATATATATATATATATCAAATATCCCCTAAATTCCATTATTATATCAAAACCCTTGCAATGACCATTACAACCAACATTGAAGGTATTATAAGACCCTAGGAGATACCTTGAAAGAAAATTCCAATTATGTGCATATTTAAGGTATATATTATGAGAACCCTTGAAGGTACTAAAATACCATTCAAGGTATCTCCTAGAAGATACCTTAAAAGACATTATAACAAAATCAAGGATAACTTGAAGGTATATCCTAGGAGATACCTTTAAAACATACATAAGGGTACCCTTGAAGGTATTAAAAGGCCCTTCAAGGTATTTCCTAAGAGATACCTTGGAATAAAATTCCAATCATATGCATGTTCAAGGATTCCATAAACTAACATGGTGTTAAAAATTATAGAATATAAACAACATAATATAAGATATCTTTGTGCACTAACTTATGGATTCTCATAAATAGCATAGGTGGTGCCTAAGTTTGGCTGAGAAGATGTGTAGGTTGTTCATAAATATCTTTGCATATTAAATTTGTATATCCATAACTCAGTTATCCCTTGCACACCATAGTTATATCAAAACCCTTATAATGATCATTGAAATCAACATTTAAGGTATTACAAGTTCCTTCAAGGTATATACTAGGAGATACCTTAAAATAACATTCCAATTTTGTGCATGTTAAAGGTATCTACTAGGATAACCCTTGAAGTTCCTAAAAAACCCTTCAAGGCATCTCTTAGAAGATACATTGAAGGATATTTTATTAAAATCAAGGGTACCTTGAAGGTGTCTTCTAGGAGATACCTTTAAAATATTTATAAGGATACCTTTGAAGATATTACAAGGCCCTACAAGGTATCTCATAGTAGATACCTTAAAATAAAATTATAATCATGTGTACATTTAAAGATTTCATAAACTAACATGGCATTAACAATTATAGAAAATAAAAAACATAATATAAGATAGAATGAGCTAAAATGAAATAAAGTAAACACTGTGTACTAGGCATACATAAAGGAATCTTAAGAAAACCATAACAAAACTAGTCTAATAATATTTATCACACATTGGAACCATATTCTATCACATCAAACCATTATATATAGATTTTTACATGACTTTCTCTTCAAATTATATCCTTTCTACATATAAAATGAAAGACAATTGACATTATTATATCTATTTCTTAGATTACAAGGCTAAATACATCCAAAATATCATATAGACTATGGAGGTGGTGCTAAATTTTGGCTAGGTAGCTATGTAAGTTGTGGGTGAATATCTTTGTGTGTTAACTCTATATAGAAATAACTCAATTGTCCCCTACATGTCATAGTTATATCAAAACCTTTAAAATGACCATTATAATCAACATTAAAGGTATTATAAGGCCCCTAAGAGATACCTTTAAATAACATTATAATAGTTTTTATGTTTAAGGTATCTACTAGGAGAACCCTTGAAGGTCCTAAAAACCCCTTCAAGGTATCTCTTAGAAGATAACTTTAAAGACGTAATACAGTCAAGGGTAATTTGAAGGTGTATCCTAGGATAAACCTTTAAAACATTCATAAGTGTACCCTTAAAGGTATTTCAAGGCACTTTAAGGTATCTTCTATGGGATACCTTGAAATAAAATTCTAAACATGTGCATGTTCAAGGATTTCATAAACTAATATGGCATTAGCAATTCCAGAAGATAAACAACATAATATAAGATATAATAAGCTAAATTAAAATGAATTAAATAGTGCGTACTCATAAATTCAAGATAGAGAGGCATAAGGCAAGATATACTAGGGAGTTAGTTAACCTACCAAAAGGAAAATAGGTCATAGGAGTCAAGTGCATCATAGGACTTGATATTTTCACTAAACCATCATAAAAATACATTTTAATGCACTTAAGAGTAATGTTATGGGTATTTAATAAACCATAATTGGGCTTAAAATCTTTTTTGTTGTCTCCAAAGTCTAATAAGCCAAATATGACCTCTAATAGGCTAGCTCTGAACTCCAACAGGTCAACTCTAGACTCCAATAGCCTAGTTACAGACTTCAATAATCCAAATATCGACTTCAACAAGGTATATATGAACTTAAATAATCTAACTACAAATTTAAATAGTCTAGCTACAAAATTAAATAGGGTAGCTATGGACTTTAATAGTCCAAACTTAAAATTTAATAGTTAAACTATAGACTTCAGCAATGAATCTCTGGACATATAGAGAATGATTTCAAATATGGTTTAAAGGTTGAGAAAATGCATAAGGTAGTAGATATAAAAAGAGATAAGATAATAAAATAGAAAGTGGAAGGAGTATATGTAATGAAATTACTTAGATATTAACATAAAATTATTTTATATTGCATAGAATAAGCAAATATGAGAGATCACATAGTGATAATTGAAAGTAGAACAAAATATTGGATAATATAGCAAATCCATTTTGAGGGGAAACCTCCACATCAATGCACCAATATAAGAATACTTAACATAATGAATAAATACTAACCACTACCTCATATATATATTCTTCTTAGCCAAAGTTATTCCATAGGCTAACATATCTAAGAATATAGAGAAATGTAACAAGTAAATAAAGGAGGTATGTAAGACATAATTCAACCATACATATCCCTAGACACACCAATAGTTAAGGGCGTAACAAGCCTCTCCCATTCAAAACAATATTGTACTCAATATTTTGGTAACTCTGGATGCTACTACACAAATGCTTCATCCTCCCAAGTGTCATATTCACATGGTAGATTCTTCCATTTGATCAGGTACTCTATAGTTGCTCTAGAATACAACTACTTGGTGCACCTTTGAGAGATCACCTCAGGATCAAGAACAACTCTACTTTCCTCATCTAATTCTAGTAATTCTATTTAAATGGAAAATTTATGTCTAGTGACTTTCTTTAGGCATGATATATGAAATACTGGATGTATGTGAGTGGATGAAGGAAACTCTAACTTATAGGCCACACTACCAATTTTTTGTAAGAACTGATAAGGTCCATAATACTTATGGGACAACTTGTTATCCTTTTTTTGTTGCTTTAATGACTTATATTTGTAAGGATGAAAGTGAATAATGACCTAATCACCAATGTCAAAATTCCTCTCACTTCTATGTTGATCTGCCTATTGCTTCATGTGATTCTAGGTCATAGCTAAATTTTCATGCAAACTTACAAGGACCTCTTATTGATGGTGAATATGTTATTCAACTACATGAACCTTAGGATGGACCTTCAAAGTTAAAGCAATAGATGGAGGGTGGTATCCATATAGTTTCACAAAAGGAGACATTTTGGAATAACTACGAATAAAATTATTATACTACTATTTAGCAAGTGGCAGCCACTAAACCCAAATATCCTATTTATTAGAAACAAAATAATGAAGATATCCTTCTAGAGATTTGTTGATTACCTTAGTTTGTCTATTAGATTGAGGATGATAGGATGAAATATGATCCAATTGGGTGACCAAACATGTAAATAACTCACTCCAAAAATTACTAGTAAAAATGGGATCTCTATCACTGACAATGATCTTAGGGGTCCCATAAAGTTTCTGAACTATATTGAGAAAAGCAATAGCTATTGCACTAGCAATAAATGGCTGGGATAATGAACAAAAATGAGCATACTTATTGAAATGATCTATAACAAACATGATAACATTTTGGCCATTAGATATTGGTAACCCTATAATGAAATCCATAGATACCTCTTCCAAACAGTGGATAGGGATGGATAAAGGCTATAAAAGACCTGGGGTTTTGATGGTTTCACCTTTGTTTTATTGATAGATCATACATTCAACCACATATTTCTGGGCATCCCCTTTGAGACCTTCCCAAAACCAATCTTTCTTCATTTTGTGATAGGTTTTCAAAAATTCTAAATGACCCCCATTTGGAGTTGCATGAATTTATTAAAGGATTTTTTATTTAAGAAGAGAATTCTTACATAGGTACAATCTATCTTTATACCATAATGCATTACCTTTCCATGTGAATTTTTCAAATCCACCTAAACCTTGATAAATATTTTGAATCAAATCATGGGTAGCACTATCATGTTCCCATTCTAATCATGCTTCATCTAGACAATATACCTACAAAATGGTTATGGCACATAGAAATGCCTCAACTAATTCATCTTTTTTGGATAGTGCATCTGCTACCACATTGTCCTTGCCTTTTTTGTAGACTATTTAAAAATCATAGCGTAACATCTTAGTTACCCATTTTTATTGTTCTTTAGATAACAACCTTTGTTTTAAAAAAATATTTGAGACTATCATGATCAATCTTTACATGAAAGTGATGACTCATCAAATAAGGTCTCCATTATTTGACTACATGCAAAATGGCCATCATTTCATTCTCATACATGGGCTTATGCTAATTTTCACCCTTTATTTGATGAATTTCAAATGCAAGTGGTCTACTTTCTTGTATCAGTACAATACCCATACCATACCTAGATACATCACATTCAACCACAAAAGTCTTAGAAAAAATAGGAGTGGCCAATACTAGAGTAGTGCACATAGCCAATTTCAATGTCTGAATAGCTACATTAGTCCACTGAAAAGAGTATTTATTAACAAAGAGGTGAGTGGGTCTGAATTACTACAATAATTTTTTAAAAAGTCTATGAGAGTAACTAATAAGCCCCAAAAATCCCCAGAGTTGCTTGAGTGTCTTAGGAATTAGCCACTCCACCATTGCTTGGATTTTTTAGGATCCACTTTCATTCCTTCATAAGACACCAAATGACCCAAATATTCAACCTCACTAGCCCCAAAAGTACATTTAGAAGGTTTGGCATATAATTGATTTTGCTCCGAAATAGAGAGTACCTATTTCACATGTTGCAAATGGTCTTCCCAATTTTTACTAAAAATGAAGATATCATCAAAGAATACTAGAACAAATTTCCTCAAAAATGGCTTAAAAATAGTATTCATCAAACTCTAAAAAATAGATGTTGCATTTTTTAGACCAAAAGGCATAACCAAAAACTCATAATGGCCCTCATGAATCTTAAAATCAATATTGGGTATGTCTTTCTCATGGATCTGGATTTGATGAAACCTAAAATGCAGATCTAACTTGGTTAAATAAAGATCACCATTAAATTCATCTAGCAAATCATTAATGATAGGAATCAAAAACTTATCTTTGATATTTTACTTCTTGAGTTCTTTATAGTCGGGCACATCCTCCAGGTGTCATCTTTCTTTCTCACCATGACAACTAGTGAAGAGTATTCACTTTGGCCATGGTGAATGATTCCTACATCCAACATCTCTTATACCATCTTTTCAATTTCACTTTTCTGGGCATAGGGTTACCTTTATGGCTCAATGTTGTGTGGTGTACTACTAGGAATAAGTGTGATAGCATGATCGTCCATGCATTTAGGTGGAAGTCCTTTTGGCATGTCTTCAAAAATAATATTATGAGCATCAATTAATTGTTTTAGGTCAAGAGGTGGAGGTAGCTAAGTTGGTTTTACTTACATAGAAATTAAGTGAGTTACAAATCTCTCAACATCATTATGGAGAATCTTTGTCATTTTATGGGAGATAACAAGTTGTGGATATTTAGCCTTTGATCCCCTTAGCTCAAATGTCCTTTCTTCAAAATGAAAACACATGATTAATTCTTGAAAAATCATCTCAATAGTGCCCAAAGTGGTGAGCCATTGGACTCCTGAAACAATATTAGTTCCACCCATGGGAATAGTAAACATAGGATAATCCAATAAATAGTCTGTCATTGCCAACCTAATACTATGACATTTTCCTGAATAGTTGACATTACCACCATATGCAATCATAACCTAAAATTCTAGAGCTAGATAAATGAAATAGTTCAAATGAGTAGCCAACTTACTATGGATGAAGTTGTGTGTGCTCCTAGAATCAATCAAGATAGTGACTTTCTATTTATTAAGGAAACCCATCACCTTAAGAGTTTGGGGAGTAATAATACCTAAAAAGGCATGAAAAAAATAGTAAATTGAGAGTCTTCATATTCCTCCTTAAGAACTTTTACATCCTCATAAGGTACTTATACATCATCTTCATCATGATTAGCACCTTCAATGTAAAACTTCTTTTTAGTACAATGATGGTCTTTGCTCCATTTGTTGTCATAAACATAACACAACCCTTGGGCTTGCTTCTTTTCAATTTGTCATTATTTCAATCTAGTTTCTATGGAAATGATGGTGTTGAAAAGTTATGATCACAACCAGTAGTGAATGTTTTCCTTTTGACCATCTCTTTTTCTTCTATCATGTTTGCCTTAGGGATAACTTCTGATACAAATATTGGGTTAAACATTTAAACCTTGAATTGGATGTTATCTTCAGGCCACCCAAAAATAGATCAATCAAATTTTCATTAGTGATATCTTCCACCTATAAAGAGAGATTCTAAAACTGATGAATATAATCCTTCATAGTTCCTATTTACTGTAGCTTGGATAATTGGATAAAATAATTCTTAGAGACATTATTCTGATAATGAGTTGACAACTCCTTAGTGAAAATAGTCCATGTAATAAGAACACCATTCTTTTTCTTTTGAGCACATAACTAGTGATACCAAATGAATTGCTCAGGTTCTAGATACAGGGATACCACTGTCACCCTCTGAGAACTAGGGGTTTTATGTAGATCAAATAAATTCTCAATTTAGGTAATCTAAGTGAGAGGATCCTTACCATCAAACTTACACATATCCACTTTTGGAAACATTGGTTTCATACTAGCATGGGAGTTATTGATAGGAAGATTTGAATGTTGAAGTGGGAGTTTATTGGGATAAAACTAAGATGTAAGGGCAGCCAATTCCATAGTGATATGCTAAAATTCATTGTGAACCCTATTAATCTCTCCATACATCCATAAAACATTAGCTTGGACTGAAATAAATTCATCATTCCTCATCAATTTCTTTATGTCTACTTGAAGCTAAGAAATCACTAGATCTAAAGTTCTATATTCCATGTCATCAAAAAAAAGAGTCTTAGTAGTTTCTTTCCCCCCTTTTCTTCCTTAAGTACCTAGACCTGCCATATACAAACCTTACAAGGGTTTTGACCTTGAAAAAAGTGTACCAAGAAATGGTAACATTGTGATCACCTTGTTAAGATGAATCTAATGACTACCTTTGTGTACTAGGGTAAAAATTTTGGTACCAAAAAAGTGCACTGATAGAATAGACCATTATGATCATCTCACTGAGATGAATCTAATGACTAGAATTGTGCAACGGGAAATTTTTTTTCCCAGACTTTTTTTTTAATTATTTTTTTAAAAAAAAGCATTTTGAGCAATACTATGTTGACAGAAAAAAATAAATTCTTGCCAAATTTCAAGTTATATTTTTTCACTCTCACCACTTCTATAAGCCATGCCTCACTAGATCCAAAAAAAAACACCATAGGAAACTTGCCTAAATTGAAGCTCTAATACCACTTGTAATGAAATTACTTAGATATTCATACATAATGAGTTTATATTGCATATAATAAGAAAATATGAGAGATTACATAGTGATAATTGATAGTAGAATAGAATAATGGATAACATAGAAAATCCACTTTGAGGGGGAAACCTCCACATTAATGCACTAATAGCAAAATACTTAACATAATGAATAAAGACTAACCACTACCTCCTATATATAGTCTACTTATCTAGTGTTATTCCATAGGCCAACCTATCTAAGAACATACATAAATGTAACAAGTAAATAAAAGAGGTATGTAAGCCACAAGTTGACCACACATATCCCTAGATGCACCAATGGTTAAGGGCATAACAATATAATAGAAGTTAGCATAGAAATAATAAAAAAGAGAACTGGGCAAACAATATTCATGAGTAATAATACCTAAAAGAAGTGGTAGAGGATATTTTAGTGCAATTTTACTCAAAGAGAGAGAGAGAGAGAGAGAGAGAGAGAATACATGGTTTAATAGAGCTTTGAGAGATTCTTCCAATGTAGTAGTAGTTTGCAAAAAATAGGGCAAGTAGTTTGTTGACAGTAGAGAGTAGAAGAGGACATATTAGTTTTTGTAAGAGATTTGTTATAGTTTTAGCTGTAAATTTATTTAATTTATGTAATGATTTTCTGAATCAATATGATAAATTCATTTCTATGTTCCTATCATAATAATCTAATCTCCCATGTTTTATGGTTCTTTCATGATCATTTTAATACATCTATAGAACTGGTGTATAACTATGATTTATTTAGTAGTTATAATTTTTAAGGCCTATGTTGTTTGGTCTAAACCAACTCAATAAGATCATTTTTTTTAAAAATAGAATGTGTAGGCCTAGGTGGATAGAAACTAAGAGTATCTACTATAAGACACTTTGAAGGACATTATAGTATAATTAAGTGTACCTTGACAGTATCTCCTAGGAGATACCTTTTAAACATGCACAAATTACCCTTGAAGGTATTACAAGGCACTTCAAGGTATCTCCTGAGATATACCTTGAAACACAATTCCAATCATGTGCATGTTTAATTATTCCATAAACTAACATGGATTTAATACTTCTATAACATAAACATCATAACATAAGATAGAATAAGATAAAACAAAATAGAGTAAACATTGTACACTGAGCATACATAAAGGAATCTTAAGAAAACCATAACATAAATAGTCTATTAATCTCTATCACACATCAAAACCATATCCCATTACATCAAGTCACTATATACATCTTTTTACATGAATTTGTCTCTTCACATTAGAGCCTTTTATCATATAAAATGAAATAATCTTCGCATTCGTATATCTATCACTTGGATTACAAGGCCAAATACATCCCAAATATCATATATACTAAGGAGGTGGTACCAAACTTTGGCTAGGTGGATGTGTAGGCTATGTTTTCTCAAACTTTAAATTTGTATCCAACTTTCTCTTCTATGAATTACTTGGAACTCCTATGGTGGAATGAAATTAGTTCTTCTATGATTTGCATTATAACTAGTTTAACCTGTGAGAGATCATACTTGAGCATTTTCAAATTATCAAGTACTTCATGCACCATGGTAATCAAAATGTGTAGTGGAATCTAAATGACCATCATATTTTTCACATATTCTTATTCTGTGATGGTAAATAAGTCTCTTTATTTGAAAACTTAAGCTAGATATCTAACACAATACTATCCAACTTGTTTGTATTCATTTGGGCTTAAATAGCCACAAATGTGTTATGCATTATCTTGTTATGCCACACTTGGAGCTTATTCATTAGGGTATCCATGGATTCTAAAAACTATTAAAGTGCTCATGTCATTATTTCTCCAATATCCATTTGATCACTCATTACAACTTTAGATTTATCTACCATTAAAAACTCTATTTTCATAGTAGTCAAGGATTTGTCAAGGTGATATATCCAATCAAGCATATATTGGGATATCTACTTAGCCTGATGCACAATAGTATCCATTACCTATACATATTACTCCATTACTTCATATATGGCTTCTATTTTAGTGCATATATCCTACCCTATGTATACAATATTCATCCCAAAAATTAAAAAATTTGCCTTGCATAATACTTAACTAGATAGAGGTGGCATTAATGAAGATGGAACCATTACAGATGTATCCTTAGGTTTTACCTACACAAAATTACATTATGACATGATCTACTAAATTTACAATGATGGTATGTAAGCAAGAGTGTCGATGATCAATGTAATGGATCTAGTGAATGGTGACAAATCTTTATTGTAGACATTCTAATCCAACATGGATTCATATATTAGGCTAAAAAATATGCATAAAAGAGTTTGATATCCTATGAGTTGTGAAATATCAGAATTTTCAATGATGCTCATGGATATCTTAGTGTTTATGATCCACATTTGAATTTCACTACTAATCTACTCCAATTTTTTTATGTCTCTACACTTGAAGTCTTGTAAAATAATTTCACACAATCTAGTTCTACCAATCCAAAAGATTGTCCCTCACATTATCTCTAACATTTGAATATTATTAAAACACAACATCAATATCCTCTCTTTTTATCTGTGGCTTACCATTATTTCCTTAGTAGTAGCAACCTTGGTAAAATATGAGCTCAAACTAGCTACTATTGTATCTAGTTATTGTTTTTAGTCCAACATGTTTCACACAACCTATTGTTTTTGTATTATAGTAACCTTGAGAATAGTCTAATACTTTTCTAATAGAGTGATGAGTGCCTCCACTTCTACTTTAATGCCTTTCCCTAAGGAACTGAGTTAATTCAACTTCTATATAGTGCACCACTCTATTTTCACTTGAGAAATGA
This sequence comes from Torreya grandis, assembly GCA_037957365.1. Classification (NCBI taxonomy): domain Eukaryota; kingdom Viridiplantae; phylum Streptophyta; class Pinopsida; order Cupressales; family Taxaceae; genus Torreya; species Torreya grandis. The sequence continues at coordinate 1,124,779 of JARHVA010004026.1, read as the reverse complement.
GTGTTTTCAACTTGCATTGGTTGGACATGACTTGATCACCAATGACTCTTGTGACCAATGTCAAATAGGTATCTTGAATGATATTCTTAGCTTATTGTAGCTAGACTTAGAGCTCACTAGCATGTTTTTTGAGATAGTTAGCATCCTCTAAAAATGTGTCCTTTTGTGAAATTGATTCTTCAAAATTTGATGCACCTTCCAATTGCTTTAATAGTGGTAAGTGAAAAACATCCAAGGATGCTTCCTGACTCATAGGGATTATGGCCAAAGTAGTCATTGTATTTTTTGGATTAGTGTGTGCCATTTTTGTAATATAAAGATAAAATTTAGTGTACCTTTTAACTACCATGGAAACATCCCATAACCACACTCCTCTAGAATAAAATTTAGACTATTAAGCATGTGCCTTTTGGGTAGCAAAGTCACCCTATGGTGCATTTTCTTCTTTTACTACATGTGATACCACATCCTCTTACTTTTTCTCTTGTATTTGATCATGTTTATGATGTTGTTATACCTTATCCTATCCATTTTTTGTTCCTCATCTACCTATTTCTATTGTTCTACTTCTTTTTATTCTAGTTTCACATCAAGTGTAACAACATTATGTTTTTCTATGTGGGATCTTACCTAGGCATCATGTTGGGGTTGTGCCTCAACTACATATTATTGTTCCTATTTGTCCTTCTAGGCTAGAACTTGTTTCTACCTAAGGGCTTCAGCTTTTTCTTATTTTTACCTTTGGTAAGATTCATTAGCTCATTTTTGGGAATTAATCACATCATCTTGGGCCTGTATGCATTGATCTTTGGTGTCTACAAATTCTTTTTGTTTTTCACCTCTTCTACCTTAGCTTATTTGGCTACATTCATAACTTATTGTGTTTTATGTGTATCTTCAATAGCTTGCCTATGAATATCCTCTACCTCTTCATCCTTTTTTTTGGCCTTAGTTTCTTTAGCTCATGTTTGTGCTTCCACTTGATGTTACCATTGAGTTCATTCCTGATTTTGTGCCTCCTAATTCTGAAATTTATTTTACTCCTAGAGTATGAGTCATTTTGTGGCCCTCACTACTTCTTGTGTGGCCTATTTTTCCTCCATATTGAGTTGTTCTATCACTAACTCTTTAGTACTTTTGAGAGGCTCCTCCTCATCTAATAGTGTGTTACTTTTTCACATAGTTTTATTGGAAACATAGGACTTTTTCTTTCCAAGGGTGACCAATTTTCAATTTATTGGTGATGAAGTTATAGTATGAGATTACACCAGCTACACAAAAATCTCAACCTAAAACATAAAAGCTATGAATTATTCTTGTAGAGTAGGGGACACATGAGTCTCTAGTCAATTTCTCTTTTTTTGAATAATTTATTTTAGGGGGATCTCAGATAATGGTGCAAAAAGGTATGGAATAATGGATGTTTTAGATAGCCACTCTTCAAATAGCTTAGCAGTAATCTCCATGTGCTTAACCTCTTATCCCATAGTATTTACTATGATTGAGGAAGGGTAAGGTGGGATTTCAACCCATAGATTTATTGGCACCTTCTTTCACACTTGAATTGTGCTCATAGATTTCTAGAAAAAGAACTATTTTTTTATATTCATTTTTAAATAAGTCACCATCCATGTCTTCCATCATGACCTGGTAAACTTATCATTCATCGAATCCCATTTAGGGAAAGTCATATCTACTCACTATTTGAGCACCTTAGGATCGTTGAGCCACGTCACAATATTATGTGTCTTTCATATTTTTGGAAAAGAGGATTATTGCTTAGCTAAGGCCTTCTACTTTCCATTTTGTAGTTGTGATGTAGTGGCCTTAGCTTAATTCTATTCTAAAACTATTATGCTAGGGGGCATTGTCTATAGTGGTGTGGCTCTCCTAACTACCTAAGCTTTTTGTTTCTCTACCTCTCCCTTTGTCATATCCATGTAAATAAAATATGGTAGAGAGCCAAATTTTAACTTTGGTAACTCTTGAATATAAATTATGATCCCCTTTGGTATCTTAGTAATAAATTCATGATGTCCCAAATATTGTATGGCATTGGGTGGGACTCAGGGATGTGTTGTGATAACCTCCAATATTTCCTCCCACTATTGATGGAACTTGGATTGATGAGAAAAGGTTCCCATTTCCTATGTCTAGATCAGATTATGGAACTATTTTTCATATTAATAGCTAGTGTATTGATTTTCTTATCCTTCTAAGTACTGTTATTATATGAATTAAAGTAGAAAAATGAGAAACTGATACTAGAAATTTTGGTTGGTAGTCATGTGAACCTTTTCAATATTGGTGATGAGATATTTTACAAAGAACTAGGTCTAGTTTAACTACTCATTATGATGAATCACCCTATGTGCAATGTCAATGACACCCATAGTGGCTTGGTTCACATACTAAGTGGTCGACCAAAACTAATGGGTTATGTATTCAACTAGAATGTGCATAGGTTCAATTGGAATGTCTTTGATGGGTATGTCATGGGATCCATGTGTGTATGTGTATAAAATTTCCTAAAGTATAAAAGGTGCCTTTGATTTATAAGGAGTGAGAGAGACTCTATGTGCAAGCATACTAATTGCTTTGGTGATTATTGGTGCATTAATCACAATAGTCACATTTAGGGAAAGATAAATGTTGTCATTGATGTATTGGGGGAGAAATGGATAAACAAACTCACCCATATCATTGAAATTTGGAAGGACTATTATTTTTTCAACTTTTGAATTATGAAACCAGTGTGGTAGCATGAGATCTAGAAGTTATGCTTCTTGTATAGGGTCTAGAAGGAAAAACTTTTACTTAAAATCTTAGATAAATTCAAATGGTGAAGGATCATGAATTTCTTTGCCAGAGTGCAATACAGATGCCCATTTATTATTTATATGAATCATATAGAGGCATGATATGTTGAGATCTTTCCATATTATCACATGCCCTAGATGGCTCATCGAGTAGTATATGAAGTGTGGATCATCAACTCTCTATATTTGGGAAAATGTATCACTCAACTTGAAGCTTAGTTATTTGAATTTTTGTAAGTTTGAAATATTAAATTAGTGATAAACAAGTTAACTTTATAGTTTTTGTGTTGATTGATTTCCTTTTGAATGCCTTATTGAACTATATTTGAAGAAGACATACATTTAATTTAGGCATAAAGCATGCTGATGTGGTGGATTTTACAATCTAACACTATATATCAATTATTATTGACACATGTAATGAGATATGTTTCTATATATATTTATACCCATAATTGAATAAATATATTATGATAGAAACTATTTATCCATTTGGAAGATACTCTATGCTTCAAAACCTAGATTTGGTATTAACTGCCCTTTATGAACATTAGTTTTGTTTTTCATCTTTCCTAATTTGTATTGGTCATACATTTCCTTTATGTTACAATGTGAGACTATGAACACACTCTAAAAGAATTCTAACCTAACAAAATAAAACCAAAAAACACAAAACACTAAGTAAAACCTTAACTACCTAGTTCCACTCAGCACCAACTCATAATTTTCATATACTTATAGAGATTAAAGGCGGTAAAGATTAAGCCTATAACCATTTATACATCCTATAAATGTGGTTCCCTAAAATTTTATAGGAATTTAAATGTCACAAGAACCATGATATAGTACACATCAAATTTGGTCTCTAATGATATTTTTATGTGACAAACATCACTAAATTGTGCATTCATGATTTTTAGAGACTCAATGTGTGAAAATGGTCTATAGAGATAAGCTCAAACCTTGAAAAAATGAAGAATCAGTGTTTAAACAATTTTAAAAATAATAAATTCACCATTAATGGATAGAAATTACATTTCCACTTAAGTGTTTCATTTATTCTTTCTGAATATCTCTACACATTCACTCATATAGCCATAACTCGACTGAACCTCGCACACCATAGTTATATCAAACCCCTTGAAATAACATTTTTAATCAACATTGAGGGTATTATAGGGCTATTCAAGGTATATCTTACGAGATACCTTGAAACAAAATTCTAATCATGTGTATGTTCAAGGTATCTACTAGGAAAAACCTTAAATGTACTAAAAGGCTCTTCAAGGTATCTCCAAGAAGATACCTTTTAGGGAATTGTAGTACCTTAATGAGTACTTTGAAGGTATCTCCTTGGATATACCTTTAAAACATGCATAAGGGTACCCTTGAATTTATTAAAAGGCCTTTCAAAGTATCTCTTAGGAGATACCTTGAAATAAAATTTAAATCATGTGAATGTTCAAGGTATTTACGAGGAGACCCCTTGAAGGTAGTACAAGGCCCTACATATCTCCTAGGAAATACCTTTAAAAGAAATTCCAATCATCTTCATGTTGAAGGTATATAGTAAGATAACTTATTGATACGGGTTTTTTGCATACTTCATAATTTAATAAGGTGGCCTCTAACATTTTAGGATCTCATTGGAGATAAGCTCCACTCTAGGGCATGATTTTCTAGCATTGGTTACATAACCAATTGGTGGAATAGCAGGCTGAGCATATAGGTTATTAATCAAATGGTTCATGTAGTGAAAGGAATCATAAAAAAGTCAAACCTAAGTGGGTGGTTAAATGGGTGAATATTAATCTAAAAGTGGGTAGATAATAAAATAAACTCCAAAAAGAGGGAAGGGTAGAGCAAAAGAGAAGGTTTTATAGCCTTAAAGATCACCCCTAGGTTGGTTTTTATTATGGATAAGTGTTTCTAAAATTAGTGTTTATTGCTTGCAGTTGTGTCACACTTACAAGAAAACATAACTAAAGAGTTTGAGAATAAATCATAGAAAATTTAATTATCTAAATTAAAGGTTACTTCTCTTAGATTTGTAGTCACACATTATAATCACCTAAAAGTGGTATTTAGATACTAAGAGTGTTTCTTGAGTTAGTTTATTCCTAACTTAACCCTAGACCTATCCTAGATCCTTAGACACATTTTTAAAGGCATTTTGTAGACCATAAAAATATAAAATATTCTAAAACATAATCCCAAGATAGATTTCTCAGATCATAACCTTGTTTTCCTAGTAGTCTGCTTGGTGGACATTAGTGCCACATTTGGGACACTACAACCACATGGCACTAGTGTCCCTAACTGGGTGCTACTATCCTTAGCCATACTCTCCCAAATAGATAATTTTTCAAATGTATGCCCTTCTTAAGGTTAGATTAAGCACATTTTGTTATCTACACAAGATATAAATCTCTATAAATATAAGTCTATTTGACCTTTATTTAATAGATGGAAAATAGATGCAAAAGCCTATCCAAACAAGAAACAAGTTTATCAAAATTAAGGTATTTGATACCTATTTTGACCTACTTATACATACTAACATCTACAACATCCCTAATCCCATATTTTAAAATTTTCAAATCTCAAGCACACTCAAAGCATTTAATACCACTCTTATTCTAGATTTAACTTATACTTGCATTAAACACTAAGTGGGAGAACTACATCAAGCTTGATCCCTCTTCAGAGTATTGGTATGTAGTAAAATATCTTCAAAATGGGGTATTGAGGATGTCCATCCTATCTTACTAATGAGCACCTAATTATTATTCATTCCATACTTGTAAGGAGGCTTAGGGTTTGAACACTAAATTAGGTTTTTTAGGCATAACATGAAGCTCCATATTTTATGCATGCAAGAATATGACCTAAAAACATAGGCGTAAGTGATCCCAAAAAATAGGAACAATCCTAAAAAGAGCACACTATCACCACTTTGAGGAGACTATAACAACATGGCACTACTATCTGGGTGGGGTGTTATTTTCTAGTGACTAAACAAATCCTAGAATCCTAGTGACAATACTCAGAACTATCCAGAACCTAGTTTTTAGAACCTAGATCATCCATGACAATAAATTTATAGATAAGTCTATATTTATTGATATTTATTACTATTTTAAGAAAGTCAAAAAAGGTTAAAATTAATAAAAAATCATTACTTAATTATTTCATATTATTTAACTAGTTTAGACATCTCATCCCTTTAATCTAAATATAGGATTTACATAGTTAAACCCTAAAAGTTTAAAGTATTTGGTGAACCCATATTAATTTTAATATTGATTCAAACCCTAGTTTGAAATTAATTATATTTTTTGTGCAATAATTTAGGGTTGTATACTTATTAAATTAATTTTGTTTAGACAAACTAGCTAGATTAAATTAATTTTCATATTAAGGTTTCAATTTAATTACATATAATTTAAATTATTGTAAAGAAACCTTAGATTCTAAAACCCTAAACCTAGACACACTTAAGGTCTATATCATTTTTCTATATATACTCATATTTTACTTCTAAAATATTAGATTTGTTGTAATACTTCAATTTTTCAATCTTCCATAAATTACTATTCATAAAAGGTTCAAAATATACAAAACTTATTTTCTTACCTTTAAACCTACAATGGTAGAACTTAACAATAGATTTAATGAAAGTGATAATCAATAGTTACAATACTTTCTATCCAACCACATGAATATACAAGATGATTTCATAAAAATTCTTCAAGAATAAATCCAGAAGATGAACAATGGTCTATCTTTAACCCATCCAATTAATAATGATGTTACACCTCGAATGGGGCCAACTCAACCAACATAGATAGCACAACCCAATATTGTTTTTCAACCATCAATGATAGATACACTACATGTGGCTAGTTCCTCCATTTGAGATGTAAAATCCATTATGCATGATATTCATTCTATTTATTCTAAGGTGTTACATCTTGAGGAGTAACTAGGTCATCCCATACCTTGGATTCTAACATTCTCTTGCATACACCTTTAGCACATCACATAGTGGAAACTCTTATGTCATCCAATTTTGTGTCACCGAAGCTTACATTATATGATGGTAAGGGTGACTGAGAGCATCACCTAAGATCCTTTCATGTAGCATGCTTGGACTATGTGTCCAATTATTGGCTTATTATGAAGTTATTTCTATGCAATCTCAAAGATTAGGCCCTAAAATGGTTTTATGATTTGCCAAATAAATCTATCACAAAATTAAATCCTTTAGTTGACATGTTTTTACCACACTTCTCTATTAAAATCAGTGATAAGATATCATATGCATAAGTGGCATAGTTAAAGCAAAGGTCAAATGATCCTATCATTGATCATATCTTACAATACAAGATAATATTATCTAAATTCACTAGCCCCATGGTAGATGGAGAGCTTTAGGACATATTTAAACAAAAAATATTACCAACACTAAATTAATTTATCTTGTTCAATAAGTTTCCTACAACCACTGATTTGTGCTATACAGTCAAGGAAAGAAAGGTTAAGGTCTTGTCAAAGGGAAAACTCAAGTACAAAAATAGATAAAAATCAACTATTAAGAGTTAAAACAAACCTCAATATAAGGTAAGGGCCATAGAAAACAAAAGTGATCAAAATTCTATAGTCAACACAACTTTTGAGCCATCTCCTAGATTTGTTTTATCTACTCCTCAGTGCAAAGTCTTCACTAATCTTTCAGAGTCACCAGCATAGGTTCTAAAACAACTATTGGAATACAATGTCATATCTCTCCCTCTAATTAAAGAGTTATGATTAAAATTCATTATAATAGTATCACAAGGCATCTATCCACATGACAAATAGATGCATTAGCCCAAAGCACAAGATATAAGATCTCATCGAGGCTAATATTATTGATGTGGCACACCCATAGAGGCACTAAAATAATAGAAAACATAGGCTAAGGCACTAAATATATTTTTAAATAATTTATAAAAACATAAAGTAAATTAGGTAGGGTTCACATAGAGTGTTCACTATACATACCAAACACATCTACCACTAGATTCATATCACATAGTTACAAAGGAGATATATCCACTACATAACATTATTGTCATGTATCACACTATTGTGCCACCTAGACCAATTCTAAAATTTTAAGAGAAGGAGATTGTGGATGATGACACAAATTTACATGTGCTATTCATATGATCATACATAGACCACCATCTTATGGATAGTGTTATTATTGATAATGGGTCAAACATATGCATGTGCACTATGACATTATTATAGCACTTAGGCTACATAAAATGGGATATATTCACCATAGATATAGTCACTAGTAGTTTTAGTGTCCACATTCAGAGCTCCATTAGGGATACTATGATTTTATTATAGGTTAGACCAACACACATAGCCATTTAATTCTTATTAGTACCTAGTGTAGGTGTATTCGATATATTATTGGTCAAGCCATGGTTATAGTAAATCTAAGCCATCCCATATATAGTACACTAATGCCTAAAGTATATACATGTTAATCAAGTGGATAATGTTGAGGGTGTCCCATATGAGTATCATCTACCCATCCCATAGGTAGTTGTAGCATAGTTTCTAGCTATAGTTCCATCATAAACACTAGTTACAATTCTAGCACTATTACTAAATATTAAAAAGTTATTAGTTATAGGAGAGAGTATATCTCCCATGAATACATCATAGTGTTTAGTAGAGTTGTTAGTGTAGGAAAATTCTACTCTTATAACATCTACACATACACATACACTCCCACTAAGAGCATTACTAGAGAGACCCATGTGTCAAAGATATGTGACATAACCTATAGGACCTTCATCTACTCAGTTTACATTGAGATCAATTTTATTGGGTTATACGGGTTATTATCATAGGGAACCTACATCACCTATAGTTTATTCTACTAGATGGGTCCCTAAGACCCCTCTAGTTAACAAGGAATCATAGATAGTGCCATAAACATCATAACATCACTACATAGGCATCTTCAAACATATATTATACTAAATAATAGATTATAAGCTCATAGTTTCCCTTTCACACCACATGCATGATCATTATTACCCTATTTGAAATAGGTCATGGTGATAGTGATTCTCCTATGAGACTCATTGGTTAATATGGTTCCTACTCTTGTGCATACTTCCTTCTCTCTCTCACTCCTTGTACATAGTTTATTTTAATTTGCTTATACATAAATTATACTTAGAAAACATTAAAATAATAGAAAATGTAAAAATATAAAAACATTTAAATATTTAAAAAACACAAAATTTAGTGATTGTATGCATGATAATTTTTACATTTATACTACTTTCTAGATATTGCATATTTCTAGCTATCCTAGTATAGTAAATTTTATCATACGCATATGCTTCATGTATTCTTGTTGAGTAATTGTAGATTAAATACATGACATTATTTCATTACAATAATCCAAAATTAGTATCATCTACCCATTTAGGTTATATACACTAATCCATGGCTATATATTTGATACATCTACCCACTCGATGGCATCTCATACACCATTGCTACTACCAGTTTATATATTTACATACTATACATTATAATTTATGCATTGATAAATCTTGATAGTTATCATTACTAATCATTAATTATATTTTTTTAATCACCAATTATAATTAGTATATATCCATCCTAGAATTTATATAGGTTTGTACTACACAATTATGCATGCTTTCATGTATAGTTTTTCCTAGATTAGACTTGATTGTGTTTTCTATGCTTTTTCCATTTTTGAGGGAATTTGAATATTTGATTATTCTTTTTCTCTATGCCACTTCTCTATTTGTATGCCTTAGACATGTGCCCATGTTTTTTGTGTGTGCTTTCCTATTTCTATATGTGGAAATTTGAACATGTCCTTATATGTCTTCAATCTCAAATTTAGTGACATATGCCCATGTCCCCTGTATTGTGTCCTGTTGGCCTACTTTTTCATGCTTCATGTGTTTTGTATATATGAATATTCACCATGAAAATTTTATTTTCTTGTTACACACACAATTTTTCAATAACATGAGGGACCTCATGCATCTACCCTTCCCACTTGGGATTTTTGATGGACACCATGCCCTATACCCCTTAGGTAGTTACTCATATTTACTACTATACACATTGATTACATCTATCTTGACACCATTATATAATTATATATTACAACATACATCCTAAATTACCTACTTATGGTCAGATAATTTTATATTTTGATGTTATGTTTGTATATTGTATTAAAATATCATGCATATGCTCTAGCTAACACATTTTATAAATCTACTTCTTTTGAAGACAATTCATACATAGGTTTCATAACTACCCTCAAAAGAGGGGGAATTAATAGGGGTTTATCACAAATATTAGGATCTTACTTTTCTATTCATAATAAAATTTTAGTACATAGGCTCAATTTAAAAAATCAAACATAGGGTAGACATAGGAAAAAATAGAGATTCATAAGACAATCTAGATCACCCAAATTTTAGACTACATAGACATTAGTGACTAAATTAGGATACTAGCTCCACAGGGTGATACTATCCATTATAGGGTGCTACTATCTAGTATCCCTAGCTTTGGGATAGTCCAAATTATTCAAACCACTACAATAGGTATAGTATATATTTTTCATAGATAAACTCATTTCATCTATGATTCATACTAGTTGTTCAGATTTAGGGGCATCATACATGGCATGATCACTCCCACATTCATTTTAGATACACAAATTTAACTATTACATACCTAATTTAGATTTAATATACTCATATACTAGATCAGGGGGATGTGCAGGGCACATAGTTTCTATATACTCAGCTACATATATGTTGATCATAAAATGGAAAACTCTGTGTCATTATCTACACTATATACACATGATATCACATTATAGGTTGTCACCAAATTCATGCCTTACTCCATATGTAGTGTTTATCATTCTTGAGTGGCCCAAAAATGCCTTATATACCTAAGTGGATGTGGAGATAACACATATAATTAGATATAATCAATTAGATACTTTTAGCACTCTGTGTAGTTTAGTTTTATATGTATCTATGTCACATAGGTGGGAAATGATGGAATCAAGACCTACTTGAGTTCTTGAGCCACCCACATGAAAGGGTTAGACACATGTACAATCTTATATAACTTATTCATATAGGATCCATTAAACAGGAGTGGGTAATGATGGAGTCAAAACCAAATTGAGTTCTTGAGCCATACATATGAGGATTGAGTGAGTCATTAGCTTAGTCTAAGCTATTCAAAGATATGATCACTATGTATACTCACACATAGAGGTTTCACTAGGTCCATGAATTGGTTCATGTACCCAATGAGGTGTAATCAATCCTTTCCTCTCTCTCTACTCAACTTTACTTAGTTACTTTATTTTATCATAGTCTTTTACTTTTGATCATCTCTTAAGTAAGGACTTATTTTTACATGTTTCATTGTAGGTCATTGCTTTGGATCATGTTTCACATACGTAGATCTATATTCACGTACTTAGACTCAGCTATATGGGATTAAATTCCAAGGTGAGTCTAGGTACACTTTTTTCCCATTATACTAGTCATTTCACTTTGTTATATTTATAGTATAAAAGAGGGGAAAATTTAATCACCTAAAATTCGCATTTGGATGTTAAGAGTGTCTCCTAAGTTAGCCTACTCTTAGTTTATCCCTAGACCTATCCTAGAGCCTTAGACACACTTTTCTAATCATTATGTAGACCATATACATCTATAGTATACCAAAACATAGTCCCAACATAGCCTTATCATATCAAAAACCATTTTTCCTAGCAATCTACCAAGTGAACATTAGCACCACATTTGGGACACTATAACCACATTGTGCTAGTGTCCTCAATTGTGTGATACTATTATTAGTCCCAAATTTCACAAATAGATAATTTTTCAAATGTATTCTCCTTTTAAGGTTAGCCTAAGCACATTTTCTTATCCACACAAGCTACAAATCTCTATAAATATAAGTATATTTGACCTTTTATTCATTGGATGTAAAATAGATACAAAATCCTATCCAAACAAGAAACAAGTTGATAAAATATAAGGTATTTGATCCTTATATGCCATACTTATACATACTACCATCTAAAATATCCTTAATCTTATATTTCAAATCTCAAGTACACTCAAGGCATCCAAGACCACCTTCATTATAGCATTCATTTGCACTTGCATCAAGCACTAGGTGGGAGAACTACATTGGGCTTGATCCCTCTTTAGAGTATTGGTAGTAGGTAACTCTCTTCATAGTGGGGTATTAAGGATGTCCAACCTGTCCTAATATTGAACACATAATTATTCTCATGCCATAATTATAAGGAGGATTAAGGTTTGCATAATAAATCAAGTTTTCTAGGCACAATATAGAGCTTCAGATTTCTTGCATGTGGGAACAAGACATAATAACATGGGCACAAGTGCTCCTAAAAAATAAGAATAGTTCTGTAAAGAGGAAACTAGTACCACTATGAGGACACTATAGTAACATGGCACTAATATTTAGGTGGGGTGTTACTATCTAATGAGAAAATCAAGAAACCTATTACGACACTCATAACTGTCAAGAAACCAATTGTCATTACCTAGATATTTCATGATAGTCACTTTCCAGGTAAGTCTATATTAATAACTATTTATTACTATTTTTATACATTAAAATAAGTTTAAAATATATAATAAATTAGTACTTAATTATTTCATATTATTTAACTAATTTAGACATCTCATCCTTTTAACCTAAACATAGGATTTACATAATTGAACCCTAAAAGGTTAAATCACACACCCTTATTTAGGAAATTATAGTTCAAATCAAGAAGGTCTAAATGTAATCTATAACATACACATATATGAATATACTATAAATAGAACACTCTTACACACCTCAGAATGTTAACACAATTTTAACCAATTGCTTTGATCAATAAAAACTACTAACTTTTACAAAAATTTACACATCTATAATTATCATATATCAATGATAAAAATTAAAATTATTTATAAATTATGTACACTTAAAATTATTTAGTTAACAAAACCAATAAATTAAAACCTTAATATCACATAGATGGGAGGAAAGAGCATCGACATAATTACATGACCATCAAACTAATTTCTTCCTATATTGACAAAAACTATGTTGACCCTTTAGAATGAGCATTATACATGTATAAATAGACTTTGAGATGGGTCACCTCATCCTCCAAGTTCATTAAAAGTCATAGTTACATTGAAATTAGAACCTCGATTCTAATTTTAGTCTAAAAAATACATGTATACATGTGTATAGTTAACTATCAATGTGTTTAAACATAAGACAATCTATACAAATAAATGCAATATGTGCATGCTCATAGATAGTTTAATAAAATTTTACATTTCAATGTTAAATACAAGTAAATTATGAGTACAAGAATAAGTTATTTTTACATGTATGTTTACAAAATTATCCTTTAACTTAAGGTTGGCTAGATGTGGGCATGACGCTACTAACTGTTGGAAGAATTGAGGTGGATGATGGGATTGAACTAGAATTTAAAGCACCATCTTTCTTCTTCACTTACAAATCATTAAATTTCTTATCCCTAAGGTCATGATAACACTATATAATATCCATGTTCAATAATGGAGATCTATGCACCCTTTTTAATTGTTCTAAGAGCCTTGAATGCTAATTTTTTGTATTTTTAAAATTTACTCTAAAAATTTCCACTTGCATCACCTTATTACTTGAAAAAATAAGCTCATACTCAATCTCCTCTAATGAACATCCCTGAAGACTTTGCTTGAAGTTGACAAAATTCTACTGAAGAATTTGATCAAAATTGATTATGCTTATAATCCTACCTATTTAGTTTCTTTCTTGTGAGAGAGTTAGCTCTCTCAACATCTATAAAATGAGAGCTTCATATTTGGAATACTTATGCATTACTCCCTTATTTATCATGATCCAATCCTATCTTGTTGAGTCCTGATGACTACCAAGTTGAAAATATTTGAATCCTCTAGTCATATCATCAGGTCAATATGGTTGTATGCCTTTTTAGTTTTATAAAGATTAAGTAATTTTAACTTATTCTCATTGTGATTTAAAGAATTAAATAATTTAAAAGTCTTAACTAAATGAGGGGTAAAATATACCCTCATTACATTAATGTCTTGAAGAATTTTATACAATCTTGAAACAACATTATGGATTTTAGTTTCAATTTTAGGAGGAACGTGAACTATCCATTAATGTTCCTTTATTTACTCTAAATATGGATAATGTTTTTCCTTTAATTTCTCTAATTCATGTTCAACCTATTTTCTATCCATTTTTATTCCCTCTTGAAGTTATAGAAAGGCATCCTTATGTGTCTTTAGATAAGATTCATAGTCCTCCATGTATGGGGACTACCCCAATTTATTACTATTTATTCTAGATAAGGTAAAGACCTATTTTATCTCTTATAGGATAATTCCTCTCTTATTATTATCTTCCAATTTTCTCTTTCTTACCATGTGGAAACTTTTTATAGATTATCAAATATGAAACTAAATGTAGGAAACTCTATGATTATGAGGTTTGGCTTCTAAGAAGCCTTTGACCCTAAATTAGATTCCCACTAAGGGATGACCAATTTGGATGGGTTTATTGGTTGAGTGTCCTTGGTTGTAGTCTCAAAAAATGTTTTTTCATATGATTTCTTAAAATCTTATTCATGTACTTAGTCAAGAAGGGAAGGCCAAATGATTTTAGACCAGTCTAGTCCCCCATGTTGAGGTAGTGGGTAGATGGTGTATACTTGTTTCTTCTTTCTAGTTTTCTCTGAAGATCCCATAATGGTGAATTGAGAAGAGATGGAGGAAATAATTGGAAAGTCTATTTGAGTGGATGATACATGAAATTGGGAACTTTCCAATCCTCCACTAACTTTCTTAAAGTCTTTCCTTTTGGCTTTAGGGGGTACTGGGGTAATGGAAAATGTAGATATAAAAGTATTGGATGTCATTGAAGATGTGAATATAACTGATAGAGTATAAATAGTAAAAATGGAGACATCAGGGGTAGAGGACACATCCTCTACCTTGGTAAGGACCAGGGGTGGTTGGTAAATGGGATAAAGAAGAAATAAATCATTTGTAGAAAGGAAAGAAAAAGAGGAAATTAGCATAGCATAGATAAGAGGTGTTATCTGCTTACCTAATTGATTGCCATCAATAGGTGCCTTTCCTTCAATGTCTTATAGGCTAAGTAATTTTTATCTTTGTAACTCCTCTTCATCTAGCTCTCTTTCATCACTAATAGGATTTGCTTATGTAGCCTACTACTGAGCTAAGGGAGATCATGTTAGTTGTGCCTCAATAGTTGGGTCTTTTAGAAGAGAATAAGACCTTGGTTTTCTCTTATAACAAATTTTAGTCCTTTTAACTATGGGGGAGGCTTCTTTGAATTGGTTCAAATAAAACCTCCACACTTGAAATCTCTTGTATAGGTGGAGGATCTAGATGGTCTAGTCCCTTTGAATCTAAGGATTCAATGCAAATGAGATATCTTTGTTTTCTTCCAAGTCCAACTTCAATTATTATAAGTTCATTTTTGATGGCCTTCAATGTCTGGGGAGCTTCTTTATAAGTCTCTCATTATTTTTCTAATGGCTATATAGGCATGTTGATCCAAAAATTTGAGGAAACCCATCCACTTGGGGATGGGAGCCTAATACATGCATCTGAAGTAGAGATTAAGGGTTTTACTTATATGAACTTTATATTTTCTTCCCTTAATATTTAATTGTGTTCGTGTTCCCTTTATGATACTTGGACATCATCCTTTTCATTAAATAATAAGAATTCATGATCATAGGGCTCATGTTCGTATGGAATATTGAGACCCTTGATATGCTTTTGAATCCTGCCATGGGGATCCTAATCCCTGTGAGGTAATGTGGGAAATGAATATTAGTTTCTCATTCTGATTATTTCTCAAAAGTGCCTCCAAATTATGTAGCACATTTGACCTTTCATCAGATGAGAACCATAGAATGTACTCTTCCTCTTCTCTTTCAAATCCTCATCTATGCTCCACCATAGTTAAAATGTTATCTGCTTATTCTGCTAACTTATCTAGCATATACTTAGGAAGATGTAAGGGGCTGACTTTGTCATTAATGACCATAATCACTATTTAATTTGAGTATAACTAATAATCACCCCATGGTGCCAATGTGTCTATAATTTACTTGGATACCTTGGGGAGTGGGGCTTCATGAATTTCCTTCCATACCTATAGGTACCCATCCTTTGAAATACAAGTGATTTTTTTGATGAATGTGTATATGTTCATGAATGTGTATATGTTCATGAATGAATAATAATCACAAATATGATTTTTGATGCAATTTGGATCCAAATCCCAAAGTGAACCATAGTGAACATACCATTCCCATCACATTATCTAAGAGGTACCACATCATATATAAGTGGCCACCAGTAGGCCACTTATCTTTGTGTAAAACCTATTCTCCCAACGTGATGTTGATTATCTCCCCAAGGCAAATGTCAAGTCTAAAGTCATCATCATATATAATAATATAACCCATTCCAGGTGAAGAAAATGGATGGTTGGGAAACCATATAGTCTATTTAAGAGGGCCATTTTAATGTGAACCCCCATATTGAATTTATAATAAGTATTGGTTCCTTATCCTTTGGGATGATAATCTCCCCAAGGATTAGCCACTTGCTTAATGCATTGTTAACTCAACTATTTTTTTACACCTTATAACCTTATGTAAAGTATAAGTGGCATATCAAAATGTAAAAGATAAATACCTTTAGAATTCATCTCCTAAGATGTAGGCCACGATGGTCTTTTTTTCCATATGGTTCAATTACTTGTCCCCATGTTATCTTTCCAATGAATAAGAGATCCCAAAATAGGTCTATGTATGGCATAATTTAGGGCTTGAACACCATGAAATGTAGTCCTTATCATTTGAGAAGAAGTATATCTTCCACCAATTGAATTTATGCTAATGTTATGCTTTTCTCCTATGTGTGGGCATGTGCTACATCAATGGCATCTCATAGAGCTGAATATTTAGTGTATTGATTATTTAAAATGGTGGAGTCAAAATAGTATTCATGTATTCAATGGAATCCTTGATGGTGAATGAGGATGGTGGAAAAACTCCTATGAATGTTTTGGATGAAGAGGACATGGTTAATTGATTGTTATTAGTTTTTACACTTTGATAGCTCAAATTTACTAGATTCACCTTTATGATTCACATATAGGTTATTAGGCTTTATTTATAAGGAAATAATTTAGATAGAATTTTATTTATCATGAATAAGTATTTTGATGGTCTCAAGTGATTGATATAGCTTTAACATTTAATTCTAGTTCATGCACCATTAATGTCCAACATCTATGAATTATCTTTACTTGTGCCATTCAAATTATAACACTTTATTTGGTGGATATTCCATGTCACTATATCTTGAAAAGTTTATTTAAGTCTTATTCTTTTGATTTATTGGTTATGCCAATTATGCTTTAGGTAGTTAGGGATTGGGTTTTATGTTGGTATTAAACTGACAAATTCTAGTGAATTGGGGATTTTAAACATAATGTCTGAATAAAAATCTTGATGACCAAACGCATCCCATAGGCAATACCCATTGATAACCTTTTTCACACTTTCTCCAAACAAAAATATTGATGACCAAACTCATTTTCACTGAAGCACCAGTCATAAGTACCGATAGGAAATAGTGAAAAATTTTGTTGAAGATAAAAATCCTAAATATTTAATTGCTAACCATGAATTTTGAATCATAAATTTTGATGTAATTTCCTGAAGGGTTAACTCTTGAATGTAAATCCCAAACATAAAATCTGAAGACTAAATAGTGGTAGGACAATAAATCTACCAAGTAAATTCATAACATAAAATTTGAAGACTAAATTTATTAGGAATAAGGAACTACAAATAGAACCTATAAGCAAAACTCCAAAGACCAAATACCTAACTATAAACTTGTTGAAGAATTGAATTCAAAACACTTTTACTAAGGACTAAGTTGAATTGATTCAAAAATATTAAACAATTTCACTAAACAAAACCTCTAAAGACTTGAGTTGAAGATCTAATAGTGAAGGCAAAAATACAATATTCTTGAATACCCAAAACTGATAAAAAAAAAAAAAAAAGTTCCCAAACACTTTAGCCAAATACCATATTTTGAATATTAAAATGTGTATGTCCCAAAAAAACCTGTGTAGATTTAAAACTTCCAAAATAGATTAATAAGTTAGTCCAAAATACAAAACACATTCACTTGTATTTCCCAAATGGTAAATTTTAAATGTAACATGAAATATTTATTAGAATGAATAACTTAGAAAAAAGTCTTGGACTTCTAAAAGGAATAGTGAGTCCTTATTCCAAAAAAAAGGAATCGGGTATGTTGAGTACAACATAACCCTTAAAGGTACTAAAAGACCCTTTAAGGTATCTCCTAGAAGATACCTTAAAAGGCATTATAGTAACTTCAAGGTTAATTTGAAGGTATCTCCTAGGAGATACAGTTCAAGCATGCATAAAGGTACCTTTGAAGATATTACAAGGCCTTTCAATGTATCTCTTATGAGATACCTTGAAATAAAATTCCAATCATGTGCATGTTCAAGGTATATACTAGGAGACACCTTAAAGGTTCTACTAGACCCTTCAAGGTATCTTCTTACCTTGAAGGGTATCTTCAAGTTATCTCCTTAACTTTAAGGGACTTTTAGTACTTTCAAGGGTACCCTAATTCATGTTTGAAAGGTATCTCCTAAGGAATTATGTTAAGGTAGTACTTCCTCCCAAATTCTAAATTATCTTAACAATATCCTATTGCATAAACAGTCACTGAGATCTATCAACTAGAATTTCTATGACACATTATTCATTAATATAACTTAAGTAACTCATAATATAACATTTAAAATTGTTATTGCATATAAAAAATAACTAAGATACCAGATCAATGATAATAAATATAAGAGACCAACATAAAACACAAACTTGAATAACAACCCAAAGGATTTTTTATCTATATTTGATGTCAAAATTTATCCTTTATTATTAAAGAGTGTGATACACTATTTATAGGTTTAGGATGGGGCCAGTCTCATCTCCCAAGCAAATTTAAATTTACATAGCCTTAGAATTGAGTTAGGTTCCAAAACAAAGCTCAACCACCCATTTCAAGTTACACTCAACAAATCTCTAGAGACAAAAATAATTTACAACAGGGAAGATTCCCAACTAATGCTTGTAGTTATCATAGGGACTACCTATGAGGCGGCATCTATAGAATGTGGCACTTATGCACTGGTGATTAATGTAGCTATTATAGTTGTAAATGAAATCATTTCCATTGTAGTTGAAGTTTTTGACATAATGTGGGTTATTAGTAAGGAAAACATTTCAACTAGAATATGAGTTGTATATAGAGCCACAATTACAACTACAATTGCTAGTGGTGTGATCATGAATGACATGGCCTACTTACTCACCTGAATTTAGAGGTAGAGAGTATGGATAGCATCAAAGTCAATTTACATTACCTCAAATTTCATATGGGTCTTTTGAAAAGTTGAGGAATATTATCCATTAGCTTTATGTGTATCTTTAGTGATGCCCCAAGATCTACATAAAGGGTTTATGCAATAAGAACCCTAATTCTAGCAAAACTCACTAGTTGTTGAACTTCATCAACTGTTATATAGATAGTACCCTCAACCTTTCTTATTAAACTATTGGTACTACCCAAAAAAGGTCTTCAAAAATGGATCAATATACAAAATTTATCTATGGATTGATTACATTATTGATCCTTATTTCTCCCAAAGTAGACATATCTTGCCTCTCCTAATAGTTAAGCTGTAAGACCAAAGACTTCATGTCTCGGTGCCCTTCAAATAAGGCATATTTCCTAGTAATTATGTAGTTTTATGCCCATGTAGTATCAGGGGATGATATCAAGTTCAAATGGTCATAATATTTGTTCCTAATTGTTCCACTCAACAAATGTAGTTTTTCCTCCATTTTCTTATTCTTCTCTACCTCTAGAATTACATCTCCCCATTGGGGTTGTGACTTCCCTTTTATAGCTCTAATTAATTAGATGATACTATATATATTCTTAGTATCCCTATACATTATCAATGATGTCCAATGGGGGTTATATGATATTTATTCCTTGTAATTCTTCAATGGCTTAATCATATCCTTTAAATATTTCCTTGATCACCCCCTACATAATCCATAAAGGTATAGGGGTCTTCCCAAGGTAGAGCTATCACATTAGAGGGATGAAATTTTCTCCTTTTGGTCAAAGAGAAGTTGTATTCCCCTTTTTAAAATTCTATCTCATGCCATTATACCATGAGGGTCTCCCTTTTGACCCTCCTCATGGTCTTTGTCTCCTTCTTAAAATGGAAATTGACCACTGGTTGTTCAATGACTACCAGGTTTCCCCTAACTAGTTCTACATATTATAGCTTTTGGAGCCATTATGGTAAGTTCAAATTTATTACCTACTCGATGGGATTTGTAGGCTCTACTAGATTTTAGAATTGAGGACAGCCTAAAAGTAACATGTTCTTAGTGGAAGAGGGGCATGTTTTTAGGAAAGGTGGTATTTCCCACCTCCATCTGATAACCTCATTAGGGGGCACTATATATAAAACTAGCTTACCCTTTTCCAACTACTTTTGGGTGGTTACCAGAGCATTATAAGTCTGAGTAGGCTAGGTTATTGACATCTTTAGTTGGATGGATGGTTTATATGGGGCAATAGGTGAAGCAAAAATTGAGGTAGAGATAAGGATATTAAATGGGACTTGTTTCTATAGTTGATGAGGGTTAGTTATATTAAATTAGAAGTATTGGATGGGGTACTGCGGATGTTTTATAATTACTTCGTGGCTAGGGAAAATGTGAGCCAAGTGATAGTGGTATTAGGTGAATTAGGGAGTGTAATAATCATAATCTCATTTAAAGAATTTTAAAAAAATGAGAGAGAGCTACAATATTGGTTACCACTATAGTATAAATTATAGAAGTTATAGATAAAGAATAGTGGGATAAGGTACTTACATGTTTTATAGAAGTAATTAGGGGAACTATTGAAATAATTTTCATTATTATCTTTAGGGATGGAGGACTTAAAGACACACTCACTAATTTTACACTTGTGGAAGCTAAGGGTATTGATTCTACTTTATCCATGGTGTCTCCCTCTTATGGAAGTATCTCGATGAAAACTTCACTAGTCCCAAAAATCTATGTATACCCTAATTAGACCTCTTATTCTTTAATCCACTCATCCTCTATATCACTCTTATTAGTCTTAATGATACATATAGAGAGTGATGTCTTAGATTCACCTTACCATTCTTCTTCATCTGAGAGTAATTTCTTCAATTCTTCACCACTATCCAATACCTCTAGAGGTTATATTATTCTATAACCCCTCCTTGCCTTTAATCATCCCCTTAATCCCTCATTAGGTACCTCTTAGATAGGTTCACACTACTATGAGGTCAGAGGAGTCCTAGGTTTCCTTTTATATACAATATGATCTATGGTGAGGGTAGAAGTTTGTGTGGAGGGAAGTGGAGTAGAAACTGATGAAACTCATGTGACATTGGGTAGATATGAGGGAGAGTGGGAGTAGCAGCAACTGGTGAACTAGGAAGAGTGAATTAATGTGAACCAAAATCTAAGGAGAGGAAGGAAGAGTAATTTCTTCCACTATGTTGAGTGGAGTAAAGGGAAACATAGAGAAGGATCCACTTATTCCCATAGTAGTGGTTTTTGAATGAATTAGAGGTGAAGGTGGGAGAATATCAATGACTAAGGAGTAAAAATAAGGGAGAGAAAATTCCTTCACTATGGTGAGTGGAGGAAATGGAAACATATAGAAGGCCCCATTAGTCCCCACTATGGTGGTTTATACATGAATTAGAGGTGAAGGTGGGAGAGGAGAAATGACTAAAGAGAGGAAGGAAGGAAGAATAACTTTTTTCACTATGGTGAGTGGAGGTAAGGGAAACATAGAGAAGGATCCACCACTAACCATGGCATTTATGATGCCTTGTTCTATAGAGGGTGGAGAAAGGATTATTTCCATTATGGTGAAAATTTTAGTAGTTTATACAATGGAAATAGAGGGTTGTGAGGGCCGAGGAGATAAATAAGGTTATATCTTATCATGTGTTCCTATTTTTGAAATGGGCCCCTTGGGAGGCTCCAAAAACTAGTGCTCCTTTTTAATTTCCTATCCTACTCTTTGGTGGTTTTAGTATTATACTAAATGTGCCTGGCTACAACCATTAACATGCTAACCTTATTCATCTTGGTATGGACCTTTGTTTCATTTAGGGCATTCATAAACACCTCATCATGTGTGTAATACACATTCCCATTGTTAATATTCACCCTTCCTCTAATTTTATTTTGGTGTTTCCTCACCTTCTCCCTATGGTCCCATTATTTGTAGGGTTCCCACATAAAATTGTAATGGGTTTGGGTTTTATCCACCAGCTATAAGTGTTCCCATTTGGTGTATTGAATTGTACCAATACTAAAGAGAGTCTAGTGCATAACTATTTGGCTCTTATTTCTTAGAAGAACATCTATAGAGTTAGCTAATAAGGTAATAATTTCTTATTCTACAAATTTTTTGGGGATCAACTTGGGTAGATATGTAGGGTAGGCTTTAATTCCCTCTCCCATGATTATGATACACTCTAGATAGATCCAATAATCCCTAATATTTCCTATTCTCTTTTGAATTTGATATGAGAGCCTAAGAATATATTTTCCATAGATGGCCTAGTATACCATCAGTAGAAGTTCTTAATAATCTTGGTTATGTTCCTCCTAAACCTATGAATTTGGAATATTTTTAAACTTTCACATATCTTGGTCTTAGGTTATTATTTGGAAGGCTCCTAAGGCTCATCAATATATACATAGATAATTCTAGTTATAGCATCCATTAGGTAGGACATCATATATAAGTTG
Source organism: Torreya grandis (assembly GCA_037957365.1). Classification (NCBI taxonomy): domain Eukaryota; kingdom Viridiplantae; phylum Streptophyta; class Pinopsida; order Cupressales; family Taxaceae; genus Torreya; species Torreya grandis. Next base: position 1,101,796 of record JARHVA010004026.1, on the reverse strand, counting down.
TCTAAGTTGTCATTAGTTAGGTTATTTTGTTGATGATGTTAGAACTAATGATTTATCCTATGGAAATTATCCTTTAGGAGGTGATAATAAGGTCAGGAAAGGGATTCCACACCTCATTTATGTAAATTATTTTAGGTAAATTGTAGATTCTATCTAATAGGGTTATGACAATTTTGAATCCACATCAGAAAATCACTATGGGAATAGCAAAAATAGGGCCTCTAATTGTAAAAGTACTAGTGTCATGGGCCCATTATTGTATCTTGGTGGCTATTTTGTTAGCATGTATACAAGTATTCACTAGGATTTGGTTGTATGCTATTTCAGGGGTAGGTAACCTATAATGCCTTTTGAATGTTGTACCACTAAGGTAGGCAACTGGTGTGCTATTTTGGTGATAGTGCATGATTTTTCCATAAATTTGACCATTTTAAAATAAATCAAATAAAAATTGATGTACAAAATTACCTTAGGTTTCATTTTGATGTTATGTAGACCCATTATCTTGATTACCAGTAGGTCATCTAGTTATCTTCATGAGAATGTAGAGAGTTGGTCTAGTGCACTACAAGGTTTAGCTACATCTAATTCTTTCCAAATAAAAGAGAAGTGATTTAATTCATGTTTGAGGGTAACTTCATCAAATGTTGTGTTATTATATTCTTATAGTCTTGCAATTGAATACACAGATGGAGGAGGTGAACTTAGATGAGGAGGCCATGGTTATATGGCTATGAAACTTATGGTTCTTGAGAGTTCAAACTCATGCTTATAATTTTTTACTTTGATGAAAATGTGATTTTAATTGGTTCTAAAAATTACATATATTTTCTTTGGATTCACTAGATTTACTATTGAAAGCAAAGTTTTTTAATTTGTATGAATTAATAGTGGCAATGGCTTTGGCTCCTCCTTAATTTTAATTTTTATATTTGAATGTCCACGAACTCAATGTCATTTTGGGTTTTTATGATTTCCAGGTGAACCTTTTCCTTTTTTTCATAGGTCTTACATCACTTTACTTTTGATACTTGGTGATGCTTTGATCTCTTAGTAAATAATTTCCTTCTCATCCATTAGTTGACTTATCACTTCCAAAAGTACATGGTAGAAATTCACTTATCTATAGTTTCCATAGGTTCCCTATTTTATAAACTTTTAATTTCTATGGTTTTGGGTTATCAAGCTAGAGGCACTTGGAAAAAAATTGTTAATCTACTCTTTTTGGGAATATTGTACCATATACTTTGATTTCACATGCTCCATGGGAGTGAGATGGTGACACTTGGTGAAATCTAATCTCCCAACTTGGTTAATTAATGGTGTGGGGACATGTGGAAACCCTTTGATCTCATGGACATAATTATAAACACTTCATTTAATTATAAAATATTTGATCATGTTAGACTCATGAGATGGTGACATTAGGCATTATTTCATTTACCCATTTGTTTGGGGATTTTGTACATTAAGTTCAATCTCTAAATCTCAAAGTAAATGGGATGAATACACTTGGAATAATCTTGTAAAGTCATTTACCTAAGGAACTTAAAATATTTTCTATGTGTCAAAATGTTGTGAGTTCATGGGTGCATGCCACATGTCCTTTACTTTTGAAAAATGATTTTTTAAGATTACTTTTTTCTATTTCTAGGGTCTCTAAATCAGTGGGTGTATGTTGTGTGGCATATCCTAATGAGTTGGCAAGCACCAGGGGAAAGAATGGAAAAAAGTTTAAGTGTCAGACCTCATATATAAACAAAAGGCAAACTAAACAACACTTGGCAACTTCTCATTATTATAAGGACCTTAAAGGTATCACCCATTAGTGCTTTATAAGAGATACCTTGAAGGGAATTATAGTACCTTCAAGGGTACCTTGAAGGTATCTCCTAGGAGATACCTTTCAAACATGTATTAGGGTACCGTTGAAGGTATTATAAGGCCCTTCAAGGTATCACCCAATACTAACTTCAAATATACCTTGAAGGTCCTTGTAATACATTCAAGGGTACCTTTATGCATGTTTGAAAGGTATATCCTAGGATATAACTTGAAACTCTTAGATTCACCATAGAGGTTGACTCTTTGAGCTCTATAAATCTCACTTCCACATGCCACAATGAATAAGTACCTATTTAATGTGTAAGTGTTAATGTGATAAAATATTTTGATCTAACTCTACCATTTCCATTTCTTGGAGCTTTTATGAATAATTTGGGGGATGTAGTTGAAATTTTTACTAAATGGAGCACAATAATGATGTGACATATCATAGATAAGTTTTCTATATAGGATGACATGTAAGAAAGACAAAATAATTTTAGTTCAGATCTACATATACAACCATTACAATAAGAAAAACCTGGTTTAGATTCATTTGTTAGATATATCGATGACCATAACACATTGCATAGCCTAAGAAAAAAATTATTAGGAAAAGGGTAAATTTGGTACAAAAATGTCCAACTCTTTCAAATGATGAAAAAATTACTTTTGATTATGTTGAATTTTATCAACTAGGAGAGATTTTTGGTTGAATTCTATTGATGCCTTTATGTGTAACACATAGGTCCTTACTATTTAGGAACATTTATCATTTTATAATTCTAGGAATTTAGAGCATGAGTAGTAGATTGCGGTAACTTAACATTAGCTATGTTGAAATAGCAGTAAAGTGATGTTTAACTATTCCAACAAATTTATATTAATTTATGGTTGGGAGCCATCATAGTCCAATTCCCTATGAAATTATAGTATCTATGTTAAATATTAGTGAATTATAATCAAAACATAAGCTACATATTAATCTATATGGATATTTATAATGAAACTTAAACTAAAGCGATCTAGTTAAAAAAGAACAAATGAGAAGTGTAGGGTAGAAAAAACAAGTGATTACTTATCTTAACCTCAAACATTATAACAAAGATTCAATTGTAATTGAGTATGCATTGAAACCAATATATAGTGCAAAATAGTCTAAGATCATATTTCATTATACACTAGGAAAACTTCAAAGGATGAAGTAAACAATCACAAGTAAGAACCAATTTTACTTTAAATATTTAAATATATAATCAAATAGCATTTGCACATCTGAATATAGAGCAAAATGATGTGAAGCAAATCTAGGATCCTTTAACGACTCTAGCATATGTACAAATTAGAAACCTTGTGATCAAAGATGCAACTCAGAATTCAAATAAATTATTTAAATTTAAAACCCAAAACTATCAATTGAGATAAAATTTATATTAACAATTGACACATCAAATATAAATAATCTTTGAAAAATTCTTTGATTGTATTAATTGTTCCATGTATACAATTTTTTCTCAAAATTATCTCTTTATAAGATGCTAATATCACCTTTTATAGAAAGATTAGGTAGTATACTAGTCAATTACAAGATACAAAATGTACACAAGATAAGCATAGTTGTCCTTCTTAAAAAGTTCTAAAATACATTTGTTTTTCAAAACTAGACTGACCTAGATGCAATATGCTAACAAACTAACATATCCTTTACAAAATAATATTCCCTATTTCAAATATTATAATTTTTATAAAGAGTAATATTAATTAGTTGGTGGGCCCATTATCAAAGAATATTCCTATTGTTATTTTAGAAGTTCCATATACTTTTGATGTTGTTCCTTAACCAAGTCCAAATGTATGGCAGGCTTTAGGAGGTAGACCTCTTCCTGATCAGCTAAGTCATCTAAGTCCCTATAATCTCTAGCCATAATTTCTTTGATACTCCAGGTTTCAATAATATTTTCCTTAGTTATGAATATCATGCCCAAAATCCCTCCATTTTTACTTCCTAATTTTCCCTAACTTTTTCCCTTTACCTCTTGCATTACCAAGGTAACTCTATGCTTATACTTTGTATCATCAATAATTTTTAGCGATGTAGTCTTGGTAGGATTAGCTAGCATAGTGCCCAAGAGTTGATTAATTATAGTGATTAATTCCTTATATTCAACTAGGAATTTGTCTAAATTCTTTATCCAGGCACTTAGACTTTGAATATTGTCTACTACTATCCCCCATATAGCATTCAAGTGGGTTAGGTTGATGGTTTTGAATTTAGGGATTTTATCCCTGATCAAGATGCTAATGAGATCCTTTATCTTGGTCTCTAATTATTACAACTCTATTATCACTTTGTTTTCTTAATGCATCTTGCCTCATCCTTATTGATTTCAAAGAATCAAAAATATCAAAGAATGATGCTTCAAACATGTTTATTATGGCATCAGGCACAAATAAAATGGCATTTTTCCTTTTCATTAAAAAAATTTTGAATCCTCTATTTCATGCCCCTAATTATAGATCTAACTTAGGCTGAGTGGGCTTCTGATAAGATTTCAATATATTCATCATGGATAGGAACCTCACCAAGTTGTTTTCCTCTAACTAGGGTTAAGCCTGTAAAGGGTTCAATCATTTGGAAAGTGAACTCCTCAGTTCTTATCATGGCTTTTATTGTAGTGACCCTCTCTAATATAGCTGTATTTATATTGAAATGTATAGTGGTGGATGATTTTATGAATTTTTGAGGTTCTAGGACCTCTACCCTTGTGTTTTTTGATGCTCTTGGAGCATCCATTTTCTTGCTCTATGGCCTATAGTAGATATTATTCTTCTTTATTCTTGTTATCTCATTAGATCCATTATCTATGGCTTGATTTATTCATGAACATAAATGTTGATAGCCTTGGTCAAGGTCTAAGAGTGGGAGTGGGAAGGTATATTTTGTAGTTTTCCATATATGAACGAATTAGGGATGATTGGCTCATGAATGGGGAACTCCACACTAAACAAGTTGATCTCACTTATGGGATGAGTTTGAATCAAATTTGGCCTCTTTTTTGATCTAATAGGGACCAATTCCAACTCCACTTTTATCTTTTCTTTTGATGGCACTAAGACTATTTAAAGGGATACTTCCTTCCCTCTATCATCTTCTTGCTCAGTTCCTTCTACCTTAACCTCAGATTCTTCAGCCTATGCTTCTTCTTCCTCAAAATTGTAAGCTTCAGCAAGGTATTTGAGGGTACCCTATACTATTTCATCAAGATCAATGGAAATTGTATCCAAGTTTTCAACTTGGTATGGTGGTCTATCAAGAGTGGTTGAAGATGAATTTCCTTCACCTAGTCTCTCTTCCAGCTTATCTTTACCAGTGCCCTATACAATTTATGCTTGGGGATGCGGTGTTTCCATCTAGGGCTACTCTTAGGGTAGCTTATAAGGGAAAATTAATAAATGGCACTAAGGGGGATGAATCTACCATATCCCATTTATTTTCATCACTATTTAACCTATACATAAGCTTGAGGTTGTTATTATTGGATTTGGACATCACTTCTTAAAAATTGTTGGCCTTTAGGTACAAGGTGTCATGAGGACCCAGTTGGTGATCATAGATTGGCTTAAGTAGTCTTTTTTAATTCAAATTTGGTCCCACCACATTATTTGGATCCCATTGTTTGAGATCATCCAATTGAAACACAAAAGAGTCCCTATGCCTTGGCATGGTGTCCACTTGCTTCCAATCTTATAGAATTGTCCTTCCAATTGTCAAAGGAAAAAGATGGAGGATGCCTTTACTTTTATCTTTGAAAACTCCATCAACACCATGAAGGAGTTAAGACATAATTTATTTCTCTACCAGCTTGAGGGGAATGTAGATAGGCAACTTGAAGGACTGGGTCAAAATCCCCTCAATTCTAGTAAAAATGTAATCTTGGTAAAAATAGATATTTCCTATCATATCCACATACTTCTTGATAAAAGGGGGAATATTGGGAATGGGAATGCATATGATGGATTCCAACAACATAGGATAGACATAACTACATAATAATTTCATGTGGTGTCTATACTTGAAGATATGTAGTTTTGAGTAGTGGTGGGAAATTATGGTTCTTCCCTTAGGAGACCAGTTATTTATGTTGGGGATCTTGGTAGAAGATAGAAGGGCATATAGTAGATAATAAATCATTAAAATTTTATTTCTTTTATTCATCTTGATGGTAGTAAATTATTTCTTAGGAAGACACCGATCATATCTCCTATTAGAGGAACAAGCTCTTTCTCTGCCATAAAGTAGACATAGGACACCTAGCTCTTGTTAACATATGTGGTTACAAGGGATCCAAACAGTGTATTTAATAGGTTCATGATTTACATAATCCATTACCTAAAGTGGACAATTTGGATCTTCCCCCCAAAGTCCTAAAATACATGGTTGTCTTGGAGCAACCATGGTCTAAGGATGGTGTCCAGGTCACTCTCATTAGTCCATCCTTTGATTTTGGGTAGGTTCACATGGGGTTTGGGGATATTATAGTATTTATCTAAGGCTAGTGGGTAAATTTAGGCTACTCTCCTAGAGCTTCCTTCAAGGATAATCCAATCATTATCAATACTATAATCAATGAAAATTTGAGATAAGATATCAATGTAATGAAGTGGCTCTAATCTAATAGCAACATGGTATAATCCAACCATTTTAACTACAACTAGGTCATAGTATCTCCTATTAACCATAGGAATCCTCTGCACCTCTTTGGTAATGGGTTTCATCTCTTCTATGGTCTAGAAGAGTTTAGACTAATTCTTATTACCATTATTCAGGGCATCAACATCCAACTCAGTATCCTTGAAAATATTTCCTTCACTGTCTATGGATAGGTACAACTTCATCTCATATATTAATTGTTGTCTTTGATCTTCCATGGCTTCTATGATCATAAATTGGTTCACAACTAGATTACAATTGATCTTTGGTTATCTCCTTCATGCTTAAATCACAATTAAGCTTCTCTAAAATTCTCTATGATTAATCTAAATTTATTTAGGGTTATTTTAAGCAAGTTTAGGGATTCAAATATTTAATGGTGGTATCTCATTTAGAGTTTGGCTCTTACATTCTTAATATTTTATTTGTGCCTTTTCCTTTATACCCTTGTATTATTAGGCACATAAGATCTCTTTTATCATTTTTTACTTGTGTGGTGCTTATGTGGTATCAATTTGGAACATTTTATGGCATCTTTCACAAATGCCTTTTGAATCACTATCCATTGGCATTTAAAAATGAATTTTTACTTCACACTATTGAATCAAAATCTTGGATTAGCATGAGCCATTGATTGTGATCTATGATTTTGATTATTATTGGTTATCCTTGTACTAAGACCCATGGTTATGCCATTAGGTACCCTCACAAGTATTTTAAGCTCTGGTGCCTTTGTCAATTGTAGGCTAAATGTGTATCTATTACACATCGATCCTGAGGGCTCTCAATACTCTATTGAAAATTCATCAATGCCTTCATACTGTTGGATCATCCTTTTGCAATGAAGCATGACCCATAAGATCTACAAGATGCATGGGCTTTAAGTCAATGCATAATCATAAAAAGAACTTAGGATTAAATGCTTTTACCTATGTCTATTTCATATTAATAAACACAAATAGACTTAGGTTAAAACATTTTATGTTAAGTTTTAAATTAAAGGGCTTGGATGGGGACTTAGCTTTAAACATTTTAGCTAAGGTTCATTTTGTGTTTATTAAACATGAAATGAAATTTAGGCTAAAGTGTTCAAACCTAAGTTTTTTGGATTTATACAAAGGGGCCATGTTTAAATATCTTAGGCTGAAGTGTACATTGTGTTTAATAAACACAATGTATACCTTGGGCTAAAATACTTATGTTAAGTTCTTAGAACACATCCAAAAGGGGTCAAAATGATAAAATTCCAAATTTTGGCATAAAGATTTATTGTATTAATAAACATAATAAATATGTTTGATTAAAAGCATTTGGGCCAAGTTTCATCTTAAAAAGACCATTTAAAAAAATATTTAGTATGAGTCTCTAGGCTAAGGTTCATGACATTCAAACAAATGCAATGGGGACCTTAAGATTTAGACTTAGATTGAGTTCATTTTTGCATATATTTATACTATGAGATTATTTCAACATTTATAGTTTAAATATTTCAAGCATTTGAACATTCTTTGATGGTTTTTAGTCATCTACAAAGCAATTTATAGGCCTTTTAGTCACATTTTGGAGTCTATCTTAGTCTTGAAAAAAATAATTCATTAGCTTAAATTTGATGGTCTAATAGACATCAAATACATCCCTATGGACATCAAATGACATTTGTATGAACATTAAATTTAGGCTCATGAATTTATTATTTTTGATGGGCTTAAAGTTGATGGTTGTTTGGACATAAAATATATATTCATGGGTGTCAAATGATGATCGTGTGAATGTTAATTTTAATCTCATCAAATTTTTATGTCCAAATTCAAAATTTCCACTTGGTACCTCCATAGGGCCTCTTAAGCCCTTAGAATCAATTCGATCCATTAGATCAAGAATAGTGATAAAGTGAGAGCTGCCAGATCATGATCTGAGAGCTTGATCATGATTAGTTTCTTCTATCATGTAGGCCCCTTTTCTTTTAATCTTATAATGTGGGAGTTTTAGATCAAAACATTGTAGAGCTCCTAGGATTTTGAATTTTCAATGAGGTTTTTAGTCCATCTGATCTCCAGCCTATGATTAAGTGAGAATCATTGATCATGATATGGGAGCTTGAATGTGATTATTCCAAAGGACTACATTCTCAACTTTGTCAATATTTATTCACATCATCTAATCAAGAGGCCATGAGGGAGTGTGGATCATTGGATCTTAAAATTTGTATGCCTTTTAAGTTAAGACCTAAGCCTTCCTTGCTCTGTTGGATCAAGCCCCATAATGAAGTGAGAGTCATTAGATTCTACAAGAAGCAAGTAAATTAAGTTAAACATGGGACCAAATGTGAACTTAGGCTAAAGTGGTTATACTAAAGTCTTTCTCATATTAATGAATATGATGGGGACTTATTATTAAAACTTTAGGATAAGATCTTAACAAAGGGACTCAGCTAGCATAAAATTAGACTCGATCAAGAACATATAAAAAGGACCCTACAAAACCAAACATTAGACTTGGTTAGAAACATAAGGGACTAAGGGGAAAAATAATAAAGGGACCAAGCATATGTTATGCTTAGGTTTAGTCATGTTAAAAACATGACTAAGCTTTAATATGAAAATTGTGCCTAGGTCCAAGATCGATTTTAAAAATTTTGCACCAAATTTGAATTTGAAATAAGGGTTTATGCCAAGGTTTTCAGAACATGAATCTATCATAAAGGGATCCATGAAACTTACAACTTAAAGACATGAATACCAATCATTATTAATGTTAGGTGAGCTTAAAGCAAACCATAAATCAATACCCAATTTTGATAGTGTGGATGATCTTCAATTCTAAATAATATCCAAAATAGGCCATGCTTGCAGGGTTAAGCTTCAAAACATCTCAAGGGTCCCAATTTTCAAAAATTGGGGTATGTTAAACTTAAAAAATGAAGACTTATAATGGGAAACATAGCAATATGTTATAACTTAGAGACTCTGGTTTAGACAAACAACTAGGTCATCCACTCCATTTGATTAATTCCATTATCTAGATCAGTTTTATGGTTAAAACAAACCTTGTACCTATAGAATTGGGATCAACATTAAGGCATAATCATACTATGTTTTTAATTTCATTCCACTTACTATTTGCCATGGGATTCAGGAAATAAATTTTGGGTTTCATAACTATAATCATTAACACTAACTTTGACCATGTTTAGGTATCCATTAAGAACCATGTTTCTAGCTCAGGGATGGCTTAGGCATTGCTCTATTTCTAGCTAGGCATCCATAGCCTTGATAAAGATGCCTTTTAATCCACTTAAGGACTTTTTATAATAATATCAAAGAATTGATAGCCTTGATAGAGGTTACCATAATCACCTATGGCTAAAAAATATTTTGATTTACATTGAATTCTTTTTTTTGTGTGTTTTTAATCTTTATGATTTCAACAAGGTTAGGAACTAGGGTAGCTAGGTTTAGGGATTTGGTTAAATGTTAGATCCTTAGAAAGTCACCTATGTATTCAACCATTGTCATAGGCAAGGATATTCATTAAGTGTAATTATTATTGTCTCAATAAATTAAACTTGGATATTTTAAGTGCAAATCTTCTTAAAACCAACTTTTAGGTCAGGATAATGCTTAAGTTCTCATGGAATAGTTGGCCTTTTTATTGGTCTTTACTAGTTTATTTAAATAATAACATGAGGCCCACATTTCAAAACTAAGGTCAACATATGTATTAGGTTCATACCCTCATTTCTAATCTATGGGACTTCAAGAAAAAAATCTTTGAGCTCAAGGTTGTTCTAGAATGACTTATTATAATCAAGGAATAAGGCAATAAAATTAAGCACATAATAGAAAGTAGTAAAGTAAGACACAAAAAGAAACAAAAAAATATACACATGATTATATACAAACAAGGGATATGAGGGAAAGAAATGAAATAAACTAACTAGCCTACCTATACTAAGCCTAACCATCTTACAATTTTAATCCATAAAGACTTTAGGTGGAGTAGTAGAGAAATAATGCTTGAGGTACTACCCATTGTTAGGTAGTGTGAACTCTATTCCTTACAAATCTTTTATCTTAAGGTGTTATCTCCCAATGTGTTTATAATATGGTATGGGCTAATGCATAAATGTGAGAACTTGTCATTCTTGCCTTTAGTCTCAGATGTTGTCCCAAAGGAGAACTAGGTACCTTTGTCTAAACAACTTGATCTTTCATGTTTTGTCAAACCATCTCTTTACTATGTTTTAATGCCTTCTAAAGTTAGTGAAAGCTTGTTCCCTTGCATCTTCCATCTGAATGATGTCTATAAATCTTGAATTTTTAAGTTCCTAGATTTCCTCCATGTATTCTTGCATGAATTTATATGTGGGAAACTTGAGGGTGATAGAAAAGATTGATTCTTGGCCATATACCAATATAAATGGTGAAACCTTAAAGGCTTGCTTGATTCTAATCCTATCTACCCATAAGTCATATTTGAGCAATTTATGCCAAGCCCTAGGCTTGTCTATAGTAGATTTCTTGATTGCCCTCATTAGGTTCTTTTTGGTCGACTTAGACACTCCATTTCCTTGGGGATAATGGCTGGATGAGAACTTGAGACAAATTCCATTATCATAATCCAAATATATCATCTCAATGGATATAAATGCATATCCATTATCACATACCAAAGAGACTAGTGTTCTAAATCTAGTACAAATTTTCTCCTCTAAGAAACTAATCACTTCTTTAGTCTTACATTGTTTGGTGGTTGTATCTTAAGTCCACCTCGTGCAATAATCTATGGTAGTCAAGACATACTTGTGACCTTAATATTATTTAGGGTTGATCGCCCTAAAAAAATATAATCTCCATTTAGTAAAGGGTTTGTCAACCATAATTAGTTATAAAGGAATTATTGCCTTTGGTTCTTTTGTGCTAAAATTATGACATGAGTGGCATTCCCTTACATGATTATAGGCATCTTTGAAAATAGTTGGCCAATAGTATCCAACTCTAAGGATCTTGCAGGTTGTGGTTCTTCTAGAGGGATGTCCACTACCTAGATTTTCATGGAAGGTACTCATGATTTTGGTGGCTTTTTCTTGTGAGACACATCTCAAGTAGATTACTTCAAAGTTCCTTTTATAAAAGATCCCATCTTTGATCAGATAATGGGCTGCCTTCAACCTTAATGCCCTCTTTTTCTCCCTAGATAGTCCTACAAGACAAGTACCATTGATTATTAAATATATGATGGAATCATACCATTAACTAACCTAAAATTTCTATTGATCAAATTGAATAATACTCAGCTTGGGGATGGTATTATAAATAATTTGGATCAAGCCTTGGCACCTTACCAATTTTATTGTCTTCATTTCTATGTCATATTCTTATAAAATTGAAATCCAACTACCTCTATGTTCTCCAAGTTCATTTTGGCTCAACATAAGTTTTTTGGCAAGGTTAGGTAGAATACCATGCACCTTATTTCTAAGGATATAATGCATAAATTTCTTTATCACTTTAACTAATGCATATGCATACTTATCAATTAATGAATAGTTTAACTCAGCATTCTTAAAATTAGTACTCATGAAAGCAATTGGGTGATCACACCCATCAATATTTTGAGTTAAAAATATATCCATAGTATGGTCAAATGAAAAAGATTAGAGATAGATGTCCCTTGAAAATTTAGGACTTATCAAGACTAGAGTGTGGCTAATTGTTTCCTTGATATCATTGAATTCCTTCTTGGAATTTTCATTCTAAGTGACCTTGGCATCCTCCTTTAGCATGTCATTCAGTGGCTTGAAAATCTTTGTAAAGACAAAAATGAACTTTCTTACAAAGTTTATCTTACTAAAAAATGACTTTATCTCTTTTCTATTGTTTGGAGGCTCTATCCTAGATATAGCTTCCACTCTTTTAAGATCTATAGAGATCCCATATTTAGTTATTACATGACCTAAAAAATTTCCTTCGATAACATAAAAGATGATTTTATTAGGGTTTAAGGAGATTCCATACCTTCTACATCTTTCAAAAACATGGTGTAAGTGCATAAAGTGATCTTCCCTATTTTTAGAAAAAAATTTTAAATCATCCATATATAAAATAATACACTTACCAATTAGGCCCTGGAGGGCATGGTCTAAATCCCTTTAAAATGTAGCTCCTACATTGATTATCCCAAAAGGAATTATCTTTTTAATAAAGGTCTCCCACTTTATTGTGAAGTTTATTTTCATCGTGTCTTCCCTATCAACCAACACCTAGTTGTAACCTAAAAAGCGATCAAGGAGAGACATCATAGCTAAACCTAAAACAACTTGAATCACCTGATCAAGAGAAGGAAGAGGATAATTATCCTTTTTAGATGATTTATTTAAATTATTAAATTTAATGCATATCCTAATCTAACCATTCTTCTTCTTGAATGGTACCAAATTACCCACCCAGGTAGAATGCCTGATGGGAAACACAATTCTAGCATCTAATAATCTCTTGACCTCTTTAAAGATCATTGGTTCTAAGATAGGGTTTACAAGCCTTTTATTTTGTCTAAAGGGATTAAAATTTTATTTAAGGGGTATAGTATGGGTGATGACCCTTGGATCAAATATCTTTAAGTCATCATAGGACCAAGCTATGACATCCTTATATATGGTTAGCAACTCTTTGGCCTTCTTATTCTCAATACTAGTGAAAGATTTTCTCAAGTTCACTAGTTAGGGTTGATATTGGGGGTCAAGATCCATTGCATTGTAGTCCTTCCCACTCACATTGGGAATCTTAGGGACCTCAACTAGTTTATCTTGATCAAATAGACTCTCTAAGGTAATCATCCCCTTAGGGATTTTATTGTCATTTAATTGAGGACCTTACCATCAAATTTGTCCTTCCTAAATGCATTTTCATCAATATCATAAATTATTTAAGCCTCAAATGCTCAAAAATTAGTTATGAAATCTAATATCTATTGATCATCACTAAATACCTAAAAATGATTAACATTATCAAGCACTAAAGGATAGGGTATCAGCTCAATGCTAAAATTAGATGAGTCTTGGTTGGGCATGAGGTTGGATACAATAGATGCAAAATTATTAGTAGCTTGGTTCTCTTCTCTTGGTATGGAGACAATAATAAGAACATCAAAAGACTCAATGAGATCCTTGACCCTAAACTTATACCTCTTAAGGTATGAGAGTTTGTATTGATATTTGCTTCACACCTAATTGATTACTAGTTTTGGGTCCTCATAGACTAGTAGTTATTTGACTTTATTCTTTATATAAAATTATAAAGTTAGGATAAGGGCCTCATATTCAGCAAGATTGTTAGTACAGTGGAATTGGATCCTATATGATACATGATATTACTTACCACTAAGATCATTTAGGACAACACCAACACTAGATCTAGCCTTACACCTAACACCATTAAAATGTAACTTTCTTAGTCCAAGAATAACATGATTACTCTTAGGATCACATAACTTTGTAGCCTCTAGGGTGAAAACCCTTAAGTATAAGTCAATTATGTTAACCCTTTCATTCACATAATTTTACTCAGTGATCATGTGCTTCATCATTGGCTCTCTCTCAGCCCTAATCTGATTAGGAACTCCCTTCTAAGGTAACCATAAATGTGAACAATTTATGGACATGTAGCCATTCAAATATTTGATCCATCCCTACTTAACAAGATCCCATAAATATCAAGAATGTCAACAACTTAGATATCAATGAATTATTATACCCTAGGCTCAAAAGCAAACTACATATGAAAATTTAAAATTTCCCTAATTACCTTGATTCTAGATTTGTCTAACCGAGTTAAAAATCTATCAAACTTAATAGGAGTCAAGCAAAATTGCTTGCAAATACTTACTAGTATGATATTGGTAGATGCTCTAAAATCTAATAAGAAATTTTGAAAAGTCTTACCAAACATCCTAATAGTGATTAGGCAACGAGGAGACTCTACCTTAACTTTGTGTAAGGTCACATTAGCATGGTCAGCCTTGGGTGGCTTGCTATGCTTATTTGATAATGACTCCAACAATAGGTCCCTTTGTTTTGTAATCTATGTCAATTCATGCAATGTAATGTTAGCCTTTATCTTCTTCATATATTCAACTATATTATATTTAGTTTTATTAGAAGAACTAGGAATATCAATGTTGGTCTTAGAGGTACTCCTTTTGGGTGGCTCTAGATTATTGCTTGAAGAAGTTTCAAAATGAGTTCTAAAGTTATTTGAAGGTGTTGAGGTAGTCAAGGGAAACTTCTAATCTCTATTCCTTAAGGGATACATCTTCTTCAATCAATTTGTTTGAAGGTCTATATCTCCTCAAAGATCTCATTAGGTTCATTCTCTTATTGAAATGGGAAATCAAAGGTCTCCATCATAAAGACTTGATTAGATGATTTAGATCCATAAGTACTTACACCACTATCCTTATTAGGGACCACTTCAAATGTATCCAACTCCTCTTGGAAAGCTTCAAAAGATTTCCAAAACTCTATAAAATCAATCTCACCATGCTTGGTTGTGAAATTCACTCTATAATAATTAGGTAATGCAATATTAGTAAGATTAATGTACATAGTCTTATTGTTAGAAGACGGTTCATTAGCCTTGTTATTATGAAAAATATCATTTTGAAAACCATTGTTTGGCCTATTAAACCTTTGAAATGAGAAGTTAATACCAAATTTATCTCCATTATTACTTATTATCTTTATAAGTGAGGGAAATTAGTGCTTAATTTTTCCATTTTTAAGATAGACTCATTCTTATTATTGGGAGTTTCAAAATTGTACACCCAATTATTGTTAATGCCAGCAATTGGTACTAAAGCTCTTTGATAATTTGCATTGAAGCCATTAGTAGGATGATTCAATAATCTTAAGTTCTAATTGGGATTATCATGACTCAAGGTCAATTTATTTATATTTGGCATTTGGTTCAAGGTTGGTTCAAGGTTGGGATATTATGGATGTTGTTGGAAAAGATATTCAAAATGGGCATGTGGGTTAAAGTTTAGAAAAGGTCCTTCTATTAGCATTAAAAGAGATTATTGGCCATTTGTCCCTAAGGTTACATTTGATCATTGATGATCATTGAGCATTAGAGTAACCTACATGCCTTGGCTAATGAAGTTATAGATGGAAAATGTAGGCATATCTCTTCAAAAATATAGAGGTCATAGGATCTCATGCATGCATCTTTGTATAGTTTTAAGGCTAAAACTTGTCATTAGGTTTATAAGGTTCTATGGTTGTGTAAGGAATAGTAAAGGATGTTAATCTTCTATACATTTTTTGAAATCTAGCATTAAAAGAGATTATTGATCTTGCATGTATCCCTTTTAATGGTGATGCACTAGTGGTAAATAACCAAGTCATACATCCTTCTAGACTAATAATATTACCAAACTGGTCAGGAGTATGAAACACTTTATTTTAGTGTTACATTAGTGAAACTATCCTAACTAGTGATATAATTGTTAGGCAAATTTAAAAATAATGAAACTTATTCATAAAGAGTAGCATTTTTAAAATCCTAAAAGGAAATAAACTAATACATGTGCAAAATACATCCTCATGCACAACATTTAGTAGCCTTAATACAAAGGAAGTGATTTATAAAGGCTTAATGTGCTCTTCAAATAGTCATTATACCAATTGGACTAAATGTAGGCACCTTTTATACAAATATCAGGTAATACTTTTAGGGTTATGTGGGAGATGATGTACAAAATAATATTCCTTATTTCAAATATTACAATGTTTTACAAAGAGGAATGTTAATTAGCTAGTGGGCCCATTATTGAAGGATCTCCTTGTTGTTCTTGCAAAAGTTTATTAACCTTTTGATGTTGTTTCTTGACCAGGTCTAAATCTATGGTGAGCTTTAGAAGGTAGACCTCTTCCTAATCAGCTAAGTCATCCAAGTCCCTATCATCTCTAGCCATAGCTTCTTTGATGCTCCAAGCTTCTATAATATTTTCCTCGACTGTGAAGATCATGCCCAAAATACTATCATTATCACTACTTATTTTCCAAACCTTTTTCCCTTTACCTCTTGCATTAGCAGGGTATATTTCAACCTTTTTGAAAGTGAAGTGCTCCTCATTTTCCTATCATGGAGTTCTTTCCTTATAGTGACCCTCTCTAATCTAGGTGTCTCTAGATTAAACTACATAGTGGTGGATGATTCTATGAGCTCTGACTTTGAGTGGGCTTCTGATAGGTTTTAGGACATCTAACCTTGTGTAAATATTTCAACCTTTTTGACTTCATTTCCTATCATGGCTTTCCTTATGTGACCCTCCTAGATCATCCATTTACTTAATTTATCTATGGCCTTATAGTAGTTATTATTCTTATTTATTCTTTTTCTCTCATTAGAGTACTTATCCATGGCTTGATTTCTTCATGAACATCAATGTTGACAACCTTGGTCAAGGCCCAAGAGTGGGAGAGGGAAGGGATCTTCTATAAATCTCCATATATGAACCAATCATGGATGATTGGACCATGAATAATGAAATCCTCACTAAACAAGTTGATCTCACTTATGCGATGAGTGAGAATCAACTTTGGCCTTTTCCTTGATCCAACAATGACCAATACCAACTCCAATTTCTATTTTCTTTGGGTTCCACTGGGATGATGTTAAGGGTTACTTCCTTCCTTTATATTTTTACTAAACTCCTTCTACTTGAACTTAAACTTCTTTAGCCTGTGCCTTTTCTTCCTTAAAACCATAATCTTTAGTAATGTATTTGAGGTCATCCTCTATTATTTCATCAGGCTCAAGGGCAATCATATCCAAGTGCTCAATTCGGGATGGTGGTCTATCAAGAGGGGCTAAATATGAAGGTCCACTCAGTCTCTCCTCTAACTTCTCTATACTAATGCCATGTATAATTTGTGCTTGGGGTTGTGGTATTTCCATTTATGGATACTCTTGGGGTGGACTAGAAGTGCCAAGAAATAAATGGTACTAAAGGGGATGTATCTGCCATATGTCCCCTTGATTTTCATCACTAGTCAACCTGTGCATGAGCTTGAGGTTGGTATTCTTGAATCTAGTGAGCACTTCATCAAAATTATTGGCCTTTATGTATAAGGTGTCATGATGACCCAATTGATGCTCATAGATTAGCTTAGGTAGATGTTTGTTTTTCAAATGTGGGCCTAACACATTATTTGGATCTCACTACCTGAGATCATCTAATTAAAACAAAAAAGAGCCCCTATACTTAGACATGGTGTCCAGTTGCTTCCAATCTTATAAAATTACCCTTTTAATTGTAAAAGTAAAGGGATGGAAGAGGCTTTTCATTTTCTCTTTGAAAAATCCATCAACACCATGAAGTATTTTGGATTAAATTTCCTACTCTACCAACTTGGGGGAGCATAGATATACAAATTGAAGGGTTGCGTTAGAATCCCCTCAATTTTGATAATAATGTAATTTGGATAAAACCGAATATCTCCTATCATATCCACATACTTCTTGATCAAAGGGGGAATATTGAGCATGGTAATTATTGTGATGACTTCCACCAATGTATGATATACATAGCCACATAATATTTTCATGTGGTGTCTATACTTAAAGATATGCAATTTTGAGTAGTGGTGGGAAATGGTGATTCTACCCTCAAGAGACTAGTTCTTGATGTGGGGATCTTGGTAGATGCTAGCAAGTCATATAAAAGATAAGACATTATGAAAAACTAATTTCTTTTCTTCCTCTTGATGGTAGTAAATTATTTCCCTAGGGAGACACTAATCATATCTCCTATTGGAGGAATAAGCTCTTTATCTACCATAAAGTAGATGTAGGACACCCAACTATTGTTAACATATGTGGTTATAGGGGATCTATATATTTTGTTTAATAGGCTCATGATTACCCTAATACCTTCCTTAATTTGGACAATTAATATATTCCCTTCAAAGTCCCAGAATACATGGTTCCCTTGGAGCAACCATGGTTTAAGGATTATGTCCAAGTCATTCACATTGGTCTATCCTTTGATTGTGAGTAGGTCCAAATGGCATTTAGGGAACTTTTAGTATTTATAAAAGGATAGTGTGGTAATGTAGGTTACTCTCCTAGATATTCATGGCTAATCCAATCACTATCAATTCTAGAATCAGTGAAAATTAGAGCAAGAATATCAATGTAATGAAGTACCTCTAGTCTAGTAGTAGCATCATGGAGGCCAACCATTTAAACTACAACTGGGTCATAGTATCTCCTATTAACTATGTAAATCCTATGTTCTTCTTTTTTAATGGGTTTCATCTCTTCTATGGTGTAGAAGAGCTTGGACCAATTCTTATTTCCATTGATTAGGGTAGTGACATCCAACTCAATATCTTTGCAAATATTTCTTTCACTATCTATGGATAGGTACAAATCTATCTCATTTCTTAATTGTTGAATTCAAGTTTCCATGGCTTATGTGCTTAAAAATAGGTTCACAACTAGATTATGATTGATCTCTAATTAGCTCTTTCATGCTTAAATCTTAATTAAGCTTATCTAAAATTCTCTATAATCAATCTAAGTTTTCTTAGGGTTATTTTATGCAAGTTTAGGCCTTTGAAGATTTAATGGTGGTATATCATTTAGATTTTATCTCATACATGATTTATATTTGATTTGGACCTTTACCTTTATACGCTTGCATTATTAATCCACAAAATCTTCTCTTTTGTCATTTTCTACTTACATGGTGCTTATGTGGCATCAATCTAGAACCTTTTGTGGTATTTTTCATAAATGACTTTTAAATCACTAGCCATTGGCATTTAGAAATGTCTTTTTGATTCACATCATGAGATAAAAATCATGGATTAGAATGAGCCATTGATTGTGATCTGGTCTCTTATTTGTTATTGGTTCTCCTCATAGTGAGTCTCATGATTGTGCCATTTGGCACATTCATGGGCCTTTCAAGGTCTATCAACTTTTTAAGTTATATGTTAAACATGTGTCCACCACATTTTGAGCCTATAGGCTCTCAAAACTCCATTTAAAATTCAATGGTTCCCTCACACCATTGGATCATCCTTCCATGATGAAGTACGAGCTATAGGATATGAAAGAAGCATGGGCTTTAATTTAGTGCATAATTATAAAAGGAACTTAGGCTAAAATGCTTTTACCTAAGTCTATTTCATATTAATAAACACAAATAGACTAGGATTAAACATTTTTCACTAAGTTTTAAATCAAAGGGCTTGGATGGGGACTTAAGTTTAAACATTTTAGGCTAAGGTTCATTTTATGTTAATTAATCATGAAATGAACTTTAGCCTAAAGTGTTTAAACCTACACTTTATATATTTATACAAAGGGGCCATGGATAAATATTTTAAGTTGAAGTGTACATTGTGTTTAATAAACACACTATATACTTTGGGCTAAAATACTTATGTTAAGCTCATAAAACACATCCAAAAGGGGTTAAAATGATATAATGATGAAATGCCAAATTTTGGATTAGATATTTATTATATTAATAAACACAAAAAGCCCTTTTATTAAAATCATTTTGGCCATGTTTCATGTTGCAAAGACCCTTTTAAAACAAGTTTTATTATGAGTCTCTAGCCTAAGGTTCATGACATTCAAACAAATGCAATGGAAACTTAAGATATGAACTTAAACTAAGTTTATTTTTGCACATATTTAGACTATGAGATTATTTCAACATTTATAGTTCAAATATTTCAAGCATTTGAACACCCTCTAATGGTTTCCAGTCATCTACAAAGTAATTTATAGGCCTTTTAACAACATTTTGGAGTCTATCTTAGTCATGAATAAAATAATTCATTAGCTTAAATTTGATGGCCTCACAGATGTCAAATACATCCCCACAGATGTCAAATAACATTCATAAGAATTTCAAATTTAGGCTCGTGAAGTTCTTAGTTTTGATTGGCTTAAGTTGATAGTTGTATAGATGTCAAATACATCCTCGTGGGCATTAAATGATGATCACATGAATGTTATTTTTAAGCTCATAAAATTCTTTTGTCTCAATGAAATATTTCCACTTGGCACCTCCATGGGACCTCCCAAGTTTTTAGACTCAATTCACTCCATTAGATCAGGAATCATGATGTATTGAGAGCCATATGATTATTATCCAAGATATTTCTCATGATTTGTCTCTTTTATCATGTGATCCCCTTTGATTTTAATCTTATAATGTAGGAGTGTCATGTGGAAACTTGTTATAGCTCCTAGGATTTTGAATTTTTAATGATGTCTTCACTCTGTTTGATCTTCAGCCCATGGTGAAGTGAGAACCATTGATCATGATCCAAGAGTTTGAACATGATTGGTCTAAAGGAATAAGTGCTCAACTTTGTCAAGATTTATTTGCATCATCTAATTGAGAGGCCATGAAGGAGGATATATCATTAGTTCTTATGAGTTTCATGCCTTTTAAGTTAATAATTGATCCTTCCTCACTCTATTGGATTAAGCCCCATGATGAAGTAAGATCCATTGGAATCTAAAAGAATCAAAGAAATTAAGTTAGACTCAGGACCAAATGAAAATATAGGCTAAATTGTTTATACTAAGGTCCTACTCATGTAATTAATATTATGGGCCCTTATTATTAAAACTTTAGGTTAAGATGTTAACAAAGGGACCAAGCTAGTATAAAATTAGACTCAGTCAGGAACATATAAAAAGGACCCTATAAAACCAAACATTAGACTTGGTTAGAAACATAAGGGACTAAGGGTAAAAAATAATAATGGGGCCAAGCATATTTTGTGCTTAGTTTTAGTCATGTTAAAAACATGACTAATCATCAATATGAAAATTATGCCTAGATTCAAAATAGATTATAAAAAGTTTTCGCCAATTAGTTCCTGCCAAATTTGAATTTGAAATAAGATTTTATGCTAGGGTTTATAGAACATGAATCTGTTAGCTCCATGAAACCTAAAATTTAAAGACATCAAGACCAATCATTATCAATGTTAGGTAAGCTTAAAATAAACCATAAATTAATACCCAAGTTTGACAAAGTGGATGATATTCAGTTCTAAATAATATCAAAAACAGGTCATGCATGTAGGGTTAAGCTTCAAAACATCTCAAGGATCCTAATTTTCAAAAATGGGGGTATGTTGACCTCAACAAATTCATGTCCAAATGTTAGAAAATGAATTCATAATTTACTTAAGGCATGTCTACAACATTATGATACTTGAAATATATATATATATATATATATATATATATATATATATATATATATATATATATATATATATATATATATAAAACTGAGATATCCATCATAAGATGGCCTTCCAAATAAATAGTGGACATGGTATTTAGAGCATTAAATTTAGCATACATGACACCAAAGGATAAATAAATTTGATATTTTTGGAAATTAGTGGATAATGAATTCATTCTTTTCATGACATTCCTAGATAAAATGCATCCAAAAAAATTAACTCATTCCTACAACTACTCAGGCTAAAAAAGAAATCAGCCAAACACTTCACTCAACAAAGTAGATTTTGATGAAAGCATAAATAGTGAGATAAAAAAAGTGTATATAGATAAATGTTGTACCAAAAAAAAAAATTAGTTAGGATTGTCATTTGAAATGGTAAAATCTATAACGATAAAGTTTATTGATTCCACCACAATAGATAGGAAGAAACATGTCTTGGATGCCCTTTCTACTAGTTTGTTTATGAAAAATAAAAACAAAACTATCATTGATATTTAGGTTACTAATATTTGTTTGGAATCTTGGATTAAAATATATGGATTGAAGATAAGTATCTTTTCTAACATTCAAAATTGTCATAAAAAATGGGGAACAAAATGCATTCCATGTAAGAAGGTTTCTACAAAAGCCACAAAAGAAGACAATGGTAGCTAAAGATTTTTTTGACCAATTGGTGGATGATTTTTTAGAGGTTTCTCAAAGACATGCATGCTAGGTAGATATAGATGGCTCATGATAAAATGTTTGACATCTTCCACAATTCTTTCACTAAAGAATTTATGAGTTTCCACATTAAATCACAACTACTAGATATGGAATATGAGCCAATATCCTAGCTAAAATTCAATAACATGGGGAAAACTAATTTTCATGATATGACCATTGCCAAGTCTGATGACTTATCTAGGTGCAAAAAATTTATCTTATTATATAAACAAAAATTATATGGGTCCCTCTATAGATATCAAGAAGATTGTATCGATCAAGAATTCATGTTGCACTCAAAGCAAATACTTTTTGGAAGATAAATTTATTACTCACATAAATTAATGTTGTATAAATACCCTAAAGAATGCTTGAGTGTCATTCATTACAAGGTATAATTTCAAAAAAAACTGTGCCAAGGATAGTGATAAAAATTAAAGTAGTTGTCAATAGAATAGTAGAGTTGTTAATGATAGGGATTATAACACATGGTCATGGTATAGGTGGATATGGTAATTTTTTTAACATATGTTCTTGGAGGGTCCAAATTTACTATCATCTCATTGAAAAAGTGCTTCAAGGATATGGAAACAATAATGCCATATACTTATGGATCTTTACTATATAAACTTAGATCTTCAAAATGTCCATTGTATGATGAAATTTTTTCTAATAATTGCTACCATAAATGTAAGCAATACATAGAAGAAGCACAATCAATTGGTGCCTTCAATAAACTTCCTTATAGGTTATACTTTCAACTAGACAGCTATTGTGGGGAAAATAATAATAGGTACTTCCTTCCATCCATAATTATATTAAAAAAACATCTAACCTTATATGGAACTAAATGTAGTTCTATTACATTTATAAATTCATAAAATCATGTTTTTTGTACAAGTTTGTGTTGCAATATTTATCTCTCCTTGTCTACAAAGGTATTTTAATTGATGTCAAAGTTATATTTCTCCCTATAAGACATACCCATAAGGACATCAACAACACATTTGGAAACATATCTGAATGTATAAAGAGGAAATATTTATGGAGTGTGGTAGAGATAATGAACAGTTATAGGATATGTGAAAATACAATACAATTCATGCCATATTTTATTGAAGTGGTATATTTAAAATACTATGTTAATAGTTACCAGGTAAAGGGAAGAAACAAAATAGTAGGCTTGATAAAAGGTTAATATTTTCTTCTAAACATAGAGAGAGGTAAGCCCATTATGCATTGTAAAAAATTTATAAGAGATAGAAATTTCCTTCTGATTACATTATGGGCAACAAAAGAAAATGGTGATCTAAATGTTTTATAAGGTAATCTGATAAAAATATTTTTCAAAGACATGAAAAATAAAGAAACTTTATAATATTACATGGTTTCCAAAGTCTCAAATATAAGAAGAAAAAGAGTGAAAAATAAATTAAATATAACTTGATTAAGTTTGTACAACAATTCAATATATTTAGTTTGATCAAAAATAGTAAGTGGAAGGATCTAACATATTATTCCCAAAATATCCATGACACAATGAAAGAAGACATGTTCCCTTCTGAATTTGAATGTAAAGGAGATTTTTGGCATAGAACTTGCCATGACATACCCTTAAATAAAAAAATTCACAAAATGGTTCATAATAGGACCCTTGATTTTGGAGTGGCATCTATAGATACATATTTTGGTTCAAAAATCAAAAGATTTTCTTTTTAATCCATCTCAAGATGTGAAAATGGAAATATGTTATTTTTTAAACCTAAAGATTCTATAGGAGTGAATTACACAATATGGGTTGATAGAGCTGAAATAAATATTGAGATACTACAAATAAATGGTTATATATAATGAAGGGTCAAAATAGATTGGTTCATCCTAGTTTCTATAGGAAAAAAAGATGCAAAAGAAGCAAGAATTTGTCCAGGTTGATTAGACATGAAATGGAAGCCAAACCCAATTGACACCTCTTTACCATCCATTCTTATAGATACTACCATCTATGATTAGAAACCAAATAAAAATTGGAGAGGTCAAATGCTTATTCTCACAAATTTTTTTAAAGGCATATTAAAAGAATATTTGAGTGCATCATTGCATTAGACACTTTAAAAAATAGTGATAAAATATTGGGAGCTATTATTTTCTTTTGTGACATTGGCAAATTTGAAATGGTGTTTTATTAATTTTGGAATGAGAAATATGAATGGTTTTTTTTCAAAATTTAGTTTATTTTTGGGAATCTAATTTTTTTATTGGATTCACTTAGGAGTTTCATTATTTTTTTATCATTTTATTTACTTTTTGAGATTTTTAATTGTGGGCATTTTGGTTCTTAGAAATACACTTTAGTATTTGCATTTTATATTTTCAATAATTGTGCATCTGTAAAAGGTCTTCGGCATTTAAATATTAGAATGTGTACTTCATGTTTTGAGTATTTCAAATGGTGTTCATTTTTTTGTATTCAAAATATCAAGTTCATATTTCATGAATCACAAAAAGGTCTTTGAATTTTTAGTTTTTAAAATTACACTTCGCATTTTGTATCCTTCAAAAAGGTCTTTGAAAAATGGTCTTTGAAATTTTCACATCATAATTTATTCTTCAGCATTTATGCCTTGTGAAATACACTTTAGCATTCCTATGTTTTCAAATTGGTTTTTAGGTTTTACGCCTTAGAATGTTACACTTTGGCATTTATGTCCCATGTTTTTCCCACTTTGCTATTTTATTTTTTCATAAAGGTCTTCAGCTTTTCTACATTGGAATTTTTTGCATCAGTAATAAAAAATTAGGCATTCAACATTTGTGCATCAATATTTGTTCTTTTAAATTTGTGTATCAAAAAATGGTTTTTGGATTCTAAGTTTTTAAAATTACACTTCATAGTTAAATTCTCATAAAATGGTCTTTAACAAATTAACACTTTCAAATCCAATATATTGTAAACTCAAAGTGTGAATAGCTAAGTGCTTGAGATCCTACCATATGGCATAATCTTGGTGACTCGACCGTACATAATGATGAATAGTAAAAATAAAAGACCCTAATAGTGTGAGAATATGATATTGTGACACACCACAATCTTGATAACTTGGATATGTGGGAAACTACATAAATATTTGAGAGGTGCCAAACAACCCAAACACCCATGATCATGCCATTGAAAACAATCTTGGTTACTCTCTCATGAATATAAAAGTCAACATGGGTGAATAGGTTTCTGAGTGATTGACATTTGGCATGTGCACAATATGAGATAAAATTTGAGATTCATAGGGACATCACTTAAATATTAAATAAATAGTTCATAATCCAATCAATTACTGACACATGGTATCCTAGTCATCCCAAGTGACCTAATCGCATATCTTCCAAGTGATCAATTGATGTATTAATTATTTTTCCTTATGAAATAAACATCCCAAGTTTATTATATATAAATGCATATTCTATTAACTATTTTTAATAGTTGTATAAATTTTATTGAAGATAGAAAGACCAAGGGCCTTCTAATGGTGTGATCTAATTATTTTACACACTTAGATAGATGTGATTTATTTGTAATAAGTCCAAATAATGATTGATAAATCCCAATTTATTTCTAATAATTTTTTTTTTAAATGGAGTATTAATTGTTTTTGATATTTTTAAATATTTTGGACTTATTACAAATACATTAGATAGATATGATTTATTTGTAATATGTTCAACTAAATCTTGATACAGTTTAATTTATTCCTGATAGTTTTCAAAAATTTGATTACTAATTATTTGTGATTATTTTATATAATTTGGACTTATTATAAATAAATTATATATATATGTGATTTATTTTTAATAATTCAAACTAATTCTTTAAAATTCTAATCAATTCTTGATAAAGTTTAATTTATTTCTGGTAGCTTTCAAAAATAGACTATTAATTATTTCTAATCATTTTAAATAATTTGGAATTATTACAAATAAATTATATAGATGTGATTTATTTGTAATAAGTCAAAATAAATATTGATAAAGTCTAATTTATTTATGATAGTTTTCATAAAAAATGATTGTTAATAAGTCATTATCTAAAATAGTCCATCTAAGGGCATCATTGTGTGTGTGTATGATTTCAGGACTAGATTTGGAATAGATTATATAGGACAAAGTATCCACATACTTGAAATTTATAATTTATCTATCTTGGGAGGTCAAGGGGCTAATAAACCCTCACAAGTAAACCCTTGTTAATTTTAATCCTTATCATAAATAATAATTTAATTTATAAATAATAACATTATATCATGACACATTATAACATAATAAAATAAGAAGACCTCTCCATGTTTTCTTCCTCAACATGGTTAAGAGGTCTCTCAACCATGGGGAGGCCAAAAATTTTCCTCTCCATGGTTGGGAAAGCTCCCAACCATGGGGAAAGAAAAAAATTCCATCCCTATACCCCATGGTTGGGATGGCTCCCAACCATGGGGAGACAATGTTTTTTTCCTATGCATGTTGAGGTAAAATTTTATCCTATCCATGTTTAGGACCCTCCCCATCATGAATTAAAAAAACATATCCCTAACTATAGTAAAGTCAACTTTTTTATCCTTATAATGGTTAGGATCCCTCTAAACCATTGGAATGCCATAATGGTTTAGAGGTATCTTGACCATAATAGGACAAATTTATTTTTCCTCTCCATGGTTGAGAATCATCTTAACCATGTAAAGTAAAAATATTTCTCTCACCATGTTTTGGATCCCTCTAAACCATGGAGAGGGAAAATATTATCCTCTCCATGGTTATGCGAGCTCCTAACCATGGAGAGGAAAAGGGTTCCCAACCCTGGTTATGGAAAAAAATTCCTCTCCATAGTTGGGAGGGATCCCAACCATGATGGTGGAAAATTTTTAACCTTTCCATGGTTTTGGGGGATCCTAACCATGGAGAGGACTAAATTTTTCCACACTATGATAGGGACCCCTCAAAATAATGAAGACAATAATATTTTCCAAGGCAATGGTTAGGAGCCCTCCTAAAAATGGAAAAAAAATCATGTCCATGGTTGGGAGGGATCCCAATCATGGTGAGGGAAAAATTGGTATTCTCCATGGTTTGGATCCTTCCCAACCATGGAGATGAAATTTTTTCTCTCACATTGGTTCATAAACCTCCAAACCATAGAGAGTGAAAATATTTCCCTCTCCATGGTTTTAAGGGGAGTGTTGGGTGCCCTCCCAATCATGGGGAGGACAAATTTTATCTTCTTCTTGGATTTTAGGGATCCTAATGTGTCCTCTCCATGTTTAGGAGGGATTTTAAACATGGAGAAGTAAAATTTTGTTATCTTAATGGCTGGGATGGATCTAACCCATGGAGAGGAAAAAAATTCCCTTTCCATTGTTGGGAGGCCTCTCAACTATGTATAGGACAAATTTTTCCCTCTCATTGGCTAAAAGGGATCCCAACCATAGAGAGGGGTAAGAAATCCATCTCCATGGTTTAGATCCATCCCAACCATGTAAAGGTAAAAAAGTCCCTCACCATGGGGATGCCAAATGTTTTTCTCCTCTTTATGGTTGGGATCACTCTTAATCATGGTGGAATCCATATTATGATGTTCTATATGGTTAGAATCTCTCCCATCCATGGTGGAATCCCCATGGTTGGGAAATATCCTATGGGGAGTTGAACAAATTTTTCCTTGCTATATAAAGGACAAATTTTTTCATCACCATGATTGAGAGTTGGCCCACCATTGAAGAACAAAAAAATTCACTCTCAATTGTTGGGAGAGCTCCCAACTATGGTGAGGCCAAATATTTTCCTCTCCATGTTTTTGATCCCTCCCAAATATAAATAAGATAAAATTTTCCCTCACCATGGTTGGGAGGGCTCCCAACCATGGTGAGTGAAATGTTTTTCCACTCTATGGTTGGGATCTCTCCCAAACATATAAAATATAATTTTTTTCATCATCATGGTTAGAATCCCTCCAAACTATGGAGAGGTGAAATATTTTCCTCTCCATTATTGAGATTTCTCTAAACCATAGAAGGATAAAATTTGTCCTCTACATGGTTTGTAGGGCTCCCAACACTCCCATCCAAATCAGAGAGAGTACAAAATGTGTGATCTACATGTTTGGAATAGCTCCCAAACATGCATAAGGTAAATTTTCTCCTCTCCATGGTTTGTATATATCCCAACCATAGAGAGTAAAAAATTCACCCTCATATGGTTAGGAGGCCTCCCAACTATTGATACAATAAAACTTTCCCTCTCCTTGGCTAGGAGGGATCACAATTTGTCACCATGGTGGTATCCCTCCCAACTATGAATCACCATTTGGAGGCCAAAATATTTTGGCTTCCCTATGGTTTGGAATCCTCCCAACCATGGTGACATCCCCATGGTAAGGGAAATGTTAATGATCTCCATTGTTAGGATCCCTCCCAACCATGGAGAGGATAAAATGTTTATTATCCATAATTGGGAATCATTGTGATATACCCATGGTGACGTAAAACAATTTGTCTCTATGGTTGGAAGCCATCCCAACCATGGAGAAAAAAGTTTCACTCACCATGTTTGGTCTTCATCCCAACCATGGAGAGGGGAAATTTTGTCCTCTCTATGATTGGGAGGGCTCTCAACCACAAGGAGGATTAAATATTTTGGTCTCTCCATGGTGAGTGAAAAAAAATCCTCTTCATGGTTGGGATCTATCTATACCATAATGAGATAAAATATTTTGGGCTCCCCATGGTGAGTGAAATTTTTGTCCTCTTCATGGTTGGGAAGTCTCCTAATCATGGTGAAGTAAAAAACATCACTCTATGTTTAGGATCTATCTTAACCATTGAGAGTACTAAATTTTCCCTCACCATAGGTATGCCACCATTTTTGGGAGGGATTCTGACTATATAAAGGCCAAAATTTAAATTTTTCCCTCCCCAAGATGAAGGAAAATTTTGTCCTCTCTATGTTTGGGAGCCCTCCTAGTCATGATAAGGATAGGATTTTACATCTCCATGGATAATATACCTCCCAAACATGGAGATAAAAAAATTCCCTCAACATTTTAAGGTAGTGGTTTTTAGCCTCCACTCCTCGCCATGGAGGTATCCTTATGGTTATGAGGGCTCCCAACCATGTGGAGGCCAAAAAAAAAATTCTTTCACTTAGTGAAGGAATTTTTTTCATCTCCATGGTTGTTAGGGATATCAACCATGGAGAGGAAAAAAATATGCCCTCCCCATTCAAATTCCTAACTTATGTGACCTCCCCATGGTTCACATCCCTTCCAACCATGGGGATGCCACCATAGATGAGAGCCAAATCCAAAAAAATTGGATTCCCCATGTTGAGAGAAATTTTTGTCCTCTCCATGGTCTTAATCAATCCCAAATGTAGAGATGAAAACACTTTCCCTCACCATGTATATGAAAACATTAACATCATAATGTCTTAACATAAGTTGATATAAATTTAAAAATCATGTTGCACATTTATTGAAAATCTAGTTTAATTTGAGTATAGGTTGTAAAGAATGTGATATGGGACTTTGTCATGGAATTAACTATATTTATAAGTGGATGAGGATTTATAGGAAACTCATTAAAACAAATATGAAAATATGAATTTATCTATAAGGTTACATATATTTACCAATGGTAATGTCAATTTATATGTTGTTTCATCATTGTAGAATAATTATTTTAGAATTTATTTTAGAAAATATATATTTTACCAAAATTCATATTTTAAAAATGTACAATTAAATATTTTATTGTGTAATAAACCAAAATATCACCATAAAATATTTTGAACCAAAGGAGTAATTAATTTTAAAAACACTAAATTTATAAAAGATCAATGACATCATGATAAAAAAAGAATTAAAAAAAGTCTAATAATAAGGAATTAATAGTTAATAATGTGTTGTATCACTATATATTATTTTTAAATTAATGATTATTTATTTAAATTACAATTATGTTCTTATTAATTTCATGATTTAATTGTAGATACTAATACTTATTTTGGTTTTTAGATAATTCAATAAAAAATGAAAATATCTACAATTGAGAGTGTGGAATTTATAATTGATTATAATTAATAAGATATTTCCCAACAATATATTAAAAAATTTATAAAGTCTCACATAAAAGTATTTTATTAATTAATAATATTATGGATTATTCACCAATCACTTCAAAACACTTTACAATTTTGTTTAAATGTATTTGTGTTAAAAAAAAATTATCTAGTTTAGAAATGTATTAAATGCATCCTTAATATAACAAATAATGTATATAATAAGCATCTAAGAATGAAATTATATCCCCCATAGAAGTTTAATTAATTTAAAATGACTAGGATAGTTGTGGAGTCAAATATTTTGAACATGCTCATGATTAAAAAAATTGTAAAGAGGATTTAATAGGTAGATATTTTGAAATATTACATAAATATTTAATATTAATCATGGGAGAATTAAAAATAAAAGTTAATGAGAGTGGTACTTTAATAATGTTAAAACTAGTTGACATGGAATTTGGTATATATGTCATTTTTATTGCAATTTTTTTTCCAATATTGCAGTGTTGACCTACGTGATAAATCACTTTTATGATGACCATTCAAATATATAATAATAAAGGATGGAAATTCACTACATATTCTATTAAATAGGCCTTTATAAAATTAATATGGGAATGAATTTGAAGCTATAGATAGGGATCACTATTCAATGTCTTTAGATCACCTTAATTCTCTATATAATTAAATATTATAAAAAAAGGCATTAAAATTGTGTTAATAGAAAGAGAGTGGCAACTAAAAGACTTTTGTTAGTTGAAAAAATAATGTTGTTAGAATAAATTATATGAAAAATAATTTAAACTGAATATTTTAGAAAAAAATTATAACATTTATTAGTCTTAATATAATAATAACTTAAAATTTATTTTCATGTTTTTAGATATGAAGATAAGGTAAAATCATGTCTATAGTGTATATGATCATGAATTTTATCAAAAATTAGGAAATGATGTTAAAATGAGGTTCAAGTAAGGAAATGGTCCTTTAATATTGGATTAAAATACATTATTTTATAAAAATCATTTTTATAAATTAAGGAATAATTGGAAAGATGGAAAAAATAGTTACTCATCATGGTTGGAAAAATATTCTAAAACCATATCTAAATACACTATTGGAAATAGTTATTACATCTAACTTCATCAAAGATCATGTAGATGTGTCTCCCAACATGACATTCCTTTCAAGATATGGCACACATTCTAATTTTTACCTACTTCCTTACACATTGAACCAAAACATTGGTGATTGAAAATATTAATAAGTAACTTCAATTATAGGGGTTAAAAATTATTTCACAACCACTTTTTTTATAAAATGTGGAATATGGATTTCCAGATGTGTAATTTGTGACAACATAAGACCATTCAATATGTAGAGTCTATTGGAACTTAAAAAATAAGGAATTTGGGAGGTTGTCTCATGGCCAATAATAGTAAGTAGATAAATAAATGTAATCCCAGATGGCTAATGTGAGGATTTAAAGATTGTTATATCAAACACATAGTATATTGTCCACTTCTAATCCCAAATAATTTATAATTATTATTCATGATATGGTTTTTAGAAGGAAAACATTTATCCCTTGAATAGAAAAAAACTAAAAAAATAACTAGTGATAGGTTTTACAAGGTATCCTTAGTATAAATCCTTACACATGGACTCAATGAAGGGAGGTTAGTACACTATTTCTATCCATATGTTGTATGTGGGTCAAACTCTACTACAATGACTAAAAAAAATTTAAAATATGTAGAGACTAAACATGAAAAACAAATTGTGACATATAATACATGCATGGGATATCTAAGTACCCTCTCTATGATGCTTTGGTAAACAATTTAGTGTATCCTCCATGTATATAGCATTAAAATGATTTTCCTCAACCTAGTGAATGTAAGAATCTTCTATTGTTTTCTTTTACATAAATTATACAATTACATAGGGAGGAAGGCTAAAATGTAAAAAGTATTGATTTATATTCCATTCATATTCTTTTTGTATAAAATGAAGTATTGATTATTACTTATTTGTAAAAAAAATTCCTCCCCATGGTCAAGCTCTCCCCATACCATTTGGGAGGGGAATTTAGAATCCCCATGGTTTGGGGTTGCCTAACCATTATAAGGATAATTTTTAGCCTCCATATAGTTTGTAGGTCTCTTGACCCTATGAAGGCTAAAACATTTTGGTCTTTCCATAGTTTAGGACCCTCTTGACCATGGGGAAGATTTTTTTTTAATTCAGGCATCCCATAGACCATGAAGAGCCTAAAACATGTTATCCACATTCTCAAACACACACTTGACTATGTGGGGCCAAAAAAATGGTCTTTCATGATCAAGTTCCCACTTGACCATGTGGGGCTAATGTTTTTAAAAATTAGTGTATAAAAATGTTCTCAAATGACTGATGTCTATGTATTTTTTCCATTGCTTAACCATGTTTATGAATTTTTATCTTCCATTGATGGTTATAAAAATATTTTTTATACAATACCTCTCAATTATAACATACATATATTTTTTCAAATTGATTAAAATTGCATTCTTGATAGTAGGTAATACTCATGAAGATATAAATTGAACATTTGGAAATTTAATTGTAAATTTGA
Source organism: Torreya grandis (assembly GCA_037957365.1). NCBI lineage: Eukaryota > Viridiplantae > Streptophyta > Pinopsida > Cupressales > Taxaceae > Torreya > Torreya grandis. The sequence continues at coordinate 1,068,548 of JARHVA010004026.1, read as the reverse complement.
AGGGAAGAGATGGGTGGACTATTCCATAAATGATGGACATCTATGGATCCTATGATACCATAAGAATGTTTACACCATATCTTATAGAAAAGGTGGTATATTTAAAATGATTCATAAAACCCTATCATCTCAAGGTAAACATGAGATATATCATTTTAAAAAAAATATAAAATATTTACTACTAAGATTAGAGGATGGATTCTCAATTTTGAGGTTTAAGCACGTGGTTCATGATTATGAGTGGTATACACCCATAAAACTATGGAGGAAATTATATTATGGTAAGTATGATGTACCACATAAATCTTAATATTATATTATTTTAAATTATTTGAAGCAAATAGGGATTGAAAAAAATAAACAATGAGAGAAGGGCTAAAATAAGATTAAATTTATGAACAGTTAATATTATTTGAGTGAGAACCAAAAGTGACTTAATAAATTACTTGATAATAATGACCATAAAAATAAATAAAACATCAGTGTATTGATTTTATCACTTGAAAAATTCATTTAAGTGTTTAAGGAATCACATGTAGACGGTTTTGAATTTTGATCTAGTCTTTAAAAATGTTATAAGGATTTCCTTGATGATTTAAAAGAATCTATGATTCCTACAAATAATACTTACATAAGTGAGTTTTGGCCAAAAACCAAACAAGATTATAATGTCAAGAGAAATACAAATAATATCTTTGTAAAATAAGATACAAACTTTGAAGAGGAGCATAATTACCATAAAATTAAACAATATATTGGACCTTGAGATAAAAATATAAAGTTGTCATTTAATCACAAATTGGATTTATATGTGTTTAGTACATTTCAATGACACTTCATGGATAATTTACATAATATGAATGGAAAAGGTTAGAATTGGGGTTCTTATAGATAATTTAGTCATGGTTGAATTTTATGTTCCCAAAAAACCATCATTTCATTAAATATAGACATATTTTAATCTAGATTAAAACTCGAATCTATTTTAACTAGATTTTATAGTAACAAATATTCAATTTATATATTTTTATTAATGGATTCCAATTTTGAACTTTTTGGTATTAGATATCATATTTTTATTTCATTTTAATGTTTTCCATTATTATATATCATATCTTTTAGAATCCAATATAAATTTTATTATAATCCATTATTAAACAACTATATTTTTGAATTTAATTTTAATGAATTAATTCAATGTTTTTATTTCAAAACATGACAAAAATCAATAATTTATTTTTATTTTATTTTTTTCAATTTTTTAAATTTGTTTGATTAGTTCAATTTTTTTTTTAAAAACATGAGAGAACTTTATATTTTATTTTAATTATTATTTCCTTATATTAAACATGTATAAGTGAAAGCCAACATCCATGTAACATTTAGTACAATGAAAATTCACCTTTAAATAATCTTGTATTTTATAAACATATACTATTGTAACACAACTAATAAACACAAGGTATGTGTGTGTGTGTGTGTGTGTGTGTGTGTGTGTGTGTGTGTGTGTGTGTGTGTGTGTGTGTGTGTGTGTGTGTGTGTGTGTGTGTGTGTGTGTGTGTGTGTGTGTGTGTGTGTGTGTGTGTGTGTGTGTATGTATATATGTATGTATGTATGTATATATGTATGTATGTATGTATATATATATATATATATATATATATATATATATATATATATATATATATATATATATATATATATGTATGTATGTATGTATGTATGTATGTATGTATGTATGTATGTATGCATGTGTATGTGTGTGTATACATCTCTCTCTCTCTCTCTCTCTCTCTCTCTCTCTCTCTCTCTCTCTCTCTCTCTCTCTCTCTCTCTCTCTCTCTCTCTCTCTCTCTCTCTCTCTCTCTCTCTCTCTCTCTCTCTCTCTCACTCTCTCTCTCTCTCTCTCTCTCTCTCTCTCTCTCTCTGTGTGTGTGTGTGTGTGTGTGTGTGTGTGTGTGTGTGTGTGTGTGTGTGTGTGTGTGTGTGTGTGTGTGTGTCTATGAGAGAGTGAGAGAGAGAGATAGAGTTAATGTATATGTATAATTATATGTACATATACATAAACATATATATTTTTGATCTATTCTCTCAATATCCATACCTAGTTTTGGGTTGTTTTAGTTTGCTTGATTATTTTACTACTGCACTATATTTATTTATCCATTTATTAAACTAGTATAGAGTCATGAACATAGTCCATATATTCCTATACTAATATTAATACTTTTACTTTAATTTGTTTTAAATAACCTATTTCCACTTGTGAAGATAGTCTGGAGATAGTTGTGTTAGTCTAGAGTTTATTATGCAAGTCTAGAGGTGGTTGTATATAGTCTCAAGCTATAAATATATAGTTTTAAGTTTCATGAACAAACATTATAGATCTATTATTTATTCATTTTTGACACCTGAATTGTCTCTTATACATTCAAAACTTTATATTGATAATTCCTTGGTGAAAATATCAATGGGTTTCAATCTTATTTGTTTAACCTCAGACCTATTTCTACTGGTGTTGAATCTAGTTTTTTATTCAACATTATAAATATCTCTAAATTTTCACTTTCATATATGGCTCAGGATTTAAAAACACCATCATTAACACCATACAAATATGTGGCTTAGGATTTTACTTTCATTACACATTTTACCTCAATGCTAGGAAAAAACTCTAATTATTTGAAACCAATCATCCCAAATTATTTGTTCATTATTGATTTGTAAAACACCACAATTTAGTTTCCATGTATTTTTAAATGTAGAGATACCATGAAAAAAATAAGTGCATGAAAATTATCACAAACACCCATGCAATATTTAGTAAAGTGGTGAAATTATTAGACATGTATATTTGTAACAATTACTGTAGACAATTAAAGTCAAATAAATCCATGTATCATTTTAAACATGATATTAATAAATGTAATCTATTTACTATTTACTTTACATCTACAATATCTTTTATGTGTATTAACATTGTCCATAATTCATGAATCAAGTAATCATCTTAATATAAATAATTATCAAAATCGTCTGTGATGATATAATTACCCTTATTGTTACAAATATTTTTGTCATAAAATTCATCAATTAACATTGTATTGAAATGAGCTTATAGATCCATGCTACATTTCCAAACTAACTAAAGTGGTTTACAAAATATTACAAGATTTTCGAAACCTTTATAATCATCTTGGTGAACTGATTCACAATATTCTCGGGTATATATGAATTAAATTTTATTTCATGTCAATGTCATTCCATGAATAAATGATATCATTAAGTTGTATACATTTTTGGAATTATTTGATGTCTATATACCAATTTTATAAAAACATAAACATATGTGCAAGAAATACCTTAAGTTTAGTCAAATTAAGTAGTATTTTATTTCGAGCTCAATAGCCCCTACTATGTCAATATTTTTTACAATGAACTATTTTTTATGAACTATATGAATTAAAACACCATTTAGGTTGAATGCATTAAAAATTGATTGGTGTAATTTGTAATCTGTACATAATAATTTTTTAAAATTTGGATATATTAAGATCTACTACTTTTAAATGTTAGAACAATATCATCAATTAATTTGTTGAATATGCAAGAGTAATTAATTTTTAAAAAATTAATCAAATTTTGATGAATCATTTATATATTTTAATATTGTAAAAAATCAAATTTTTATTGTACCAAACATAAAATAATAGGTGGTTTCAAGTTATTTATGTCAAAAATATTTTATCAAATTATAGAATAAATTAATAATATGATGAGAATTGATAATAAAATTTATACTTAAAATCATGTGTTTGTATAGGTTATCAAAAAAAAAATCATATCTATAATTTTATATAGTGAATAAAATCTAAACCAACATAACGTAACTTAATTAAATATTTTTTATTTATTATAGGTTGCCTTAAATCAAATCAACTCAATCAAAATTACTAATAGTTTGCTTATATGTTTCCAAAGAGCAACACATATTTATGTGTGGGTCCACATGCTCTAACCATGCACATAAGTGTGAATATTTTTCCTTTAGAATATAGTGTTCCATCAAATTTTTAACTCAAAGGTAATCTAAAGTAGAGGGCATCTTGTTTCTTACAACTGAATCATGTTTTCTCACCTATGAATAATGTATTTTTTATTCCATATACATGTTTGTATTTGTCCAGAACCAAGTTTACATTTTTAATGTATACCAAAAAAATATTTTATATCTTTGATTTAAAAAAATTATAAAATATCTCATAATACATTAACCCTAAGTAAAAACAAATTCCACATTTTTTAGTCATTCAAACTTATGAATGGAAGAATTAAGAAATTTTGAGCGAAAATAAATAAAGCATAACCCGATATTGAAATGTATTTTTTTAATCCTCAATAAATTAGGACTAAGCTTGTGGTATAAATATCTATAATATTAATCCAAAAAAATAGGTTTCTTTTTGGTGAATTAAATTTGGTAATCCATTGAACTGAAAATAATAGTCCTTCCACTCCCAACACTAATAATTTTCTTCCAACTAGGAAAATATTTAAAAATATGGGAGAAAGAAATGGTTTTTAATGTTGGTATAACAAGCTAAAATATCTAAGGATAATTAATTTTATAATAAAAAAACAAAAACATGATCTTAAAGACAATAATTTCTATATATATAAAATTTTAATTAGGAAATTTCCATTGAAAATATAAATAAATTCATCAAAACTTGTTATATAGTTGACAATCAAATATTCAATATTCACATTTAAAGCATAAATTTAAATATCTATCTTATATTTGGCATTATAGACAACATTAGTAAAGCAATTTGAAAGAATATTCATCTTTAATATAGACAATTATTAGTTAAATATTACAAATTTGATCCATCTATCACAAAATGCCATTAAATCTTAATCATTAATTATGCAACACAACAATCTACGAATAGGATTGGATGCTTTAGATACATTCTCACATCGACTTTAGTTCCAATTAAGGCTAGTTATGTAAAAAATATAGCCATCAACCATTTATCATTTTTGAATTATTGACCTTAAATGACCTTGTAGATATAATAACATTATCTTCAAGAACACCTTTATTGATATAATCAATTATAATGGTGTTTTTAGCATTATAATAAAATTAAGCATCAACCTAGTTTCTATTTAAATTATTAGTACAAATTTAATATTTTTTAATCATAATGTTCAACCCCCAATAAAATAGAGGATGCTCCTCCACTTTAGCTTATTGTAGAAATTTTTCTATAATTTTTTTTATTTGTAATAGATGAACTCCAAAATGCAAATTAAAATTGCACAGATGTAACGGTTAGAAATTGGGTCACCATCACTCTTGATTAAAATCGATCATTATTTATTTGGAAGGTTTATTTATTTTTTAATTGTATTTTTTATTAACAACCCATAATCAAGAAAAATAAAGTTTTATTGGTATCCACTACATAAAATAATAATATTGAGAGTATAAAAGAATTTAAAATATAAAAATTAAATAGTACATGTAGTAACTAGTTTTAAATCCATGAATAGGAACCAAAAGTATCAATTGATGATATTTATTTTTATGTATTTTTTGTTTCCATCACCACCAACTATGTATCTTCTTTAATATCCTTTGGGTATTTAGTTTTTTCATCATATTGTTCAATAGAAACATATCTTTATTTTGGGTTTGAACTTGGCATGCTTCCTTGGATTATTTCTTCATTTATAAACATCTTTGATTGTAATAACTTAATAAGTTCTAATAAATTAAAAAATATAAATGGTCTTATTAATAAAATGAGACTATTTTGTAAGAGTAATTTGAATTTATTCCTAGATTCTCTCCTTGATTCCCCAATGGATATTTTTATTAATGTTCTAACATCATCCCTTGATTTATATTTTCCATGATGCACATTACTGAACCTATTTTTAAATTTGTTGTTGTTCACAATGCATTTGACCCATCTTAAATAATCATAACATGGGATGAATCTATATTACATCTATCAATCATGTGCTCCAAAAATGCAATAGTTTCTCAAACTAAAATGGATGCTTTGATATGAAAATCACAATATCTATTAGTCACACAATATCTAAGGGTTCTGTATGTAACTAGTAAACTTTTATGGCCATATCTTCCTCAAAATGTTATATGCACTATGAATGACATATATTCCACAAATCATAGAGAATCCATTAAACTCATTTTTGTGATTTAGAATTTTGTAAGCTCCTTTAGAAATGTTTTCATTCATGTTTTTAACACTTTCCACATATTTTCACACATTTTTAAGAAATAAGTGTGTTTCAACCATGGGGACAAGAAAGATACATTACAAACTAAGGAACTATAAAAAATGCAAGTGGGACTATCTTTAATATCACTTTATGTAATTTTTATTATGACATTACCAAAATTGGCAAAAATAACTTCAAGACTAGGGGGTGTTCTTTTAATCCTATCAAAGTTATATTCAATTGGAAGGGAAAATAACTTTGTCATATGAATTATTTAACTATATTTGGATAAGGATCCTACTAGGGATAGATAGGGTAAATAATATATAAATTAATAATCACAAGGGTGATAAAAAATTTATAGTAGGCCAATTAATTTAAAAAATCATGTAGGACATATACTAAATTTATTATATTGAGATATGCTAAAAATGGAAAGTACAACTATGCTAGATATGAAAAATAAAAATAAAAAAGATACTTAGATAGTTATAATGCTAATATATATTTAGATTTATAAAATTTAGGAATTGGACTAGATAAGTATTCTATAATAGTCACCAAATTCTAGATTAAGTACCTCTATAACGATAGATATTTGCATCAACCTAGGATAGTTTCATTGATGCTAGTGTCTAGGTCAAATGTAGGTGTCATGTATGAAATATTTTCTAGAATAGGATTCAACCACTTAAATGCTTCTAGGTTTGTTTTTTCCTTCACTTTGGTGCATTTAGATCTAGGTCATGGATTGTCACTCCTTGTCAAATATCAAAACCCTAGTTCATCTTCATAATGGCTATGGGAAAAAATGGGTTAGTGAACACATAGTGTCCATCTACCCCAAAGACCCCTCTATCACTAAGATTTACCTACATAACAAATACTCTAAATAGGGCCTCAAACTTATGTAATTATCCCCTACATATTGGCTTATGTGTGAATCATGCAATGTGTGCTAAGCAATTACAATTGAGACCTAGCTTGTAACTTGAAAAATATAGATCTTGGGATACTCCTTTATTATTTCATACCTATAGATGTGTTATCCCTATGACTGAAATTAAAATAATATGAATAAGGAATTTTTACTTAATTAAATTCTCAATGGAATGCTTTTGATAAGTTGTGATGGTCTGTGCTAGGTGAGGAATGAATGAGGGTTGATCTTGTATTTATACTAATATTGTAGAGAACATCTTGAATTAAATTCCTTAATCTAACTATTAAGATATGTTTTATTTGAAAATTAGATGAGTTTAGGGCATTGGACACTTACATCAGAGTAGGACACCTACATTGATGTAGGTGTTTATTGGGATATAAGTTTTTAGGGAGTAGGAAAATAAGTATAGGATTAGAAATTGTATAGCTGGAAGATAAATAGTTTTTAACCATTATGGGAAATATAGAAGGCTTGGATCATCAAAATAAGACTATTCAAACTAAGAGATAGGCCAAGGGGCACAAGAGAGTGTAGATGCAAAACTTGTAGACGTGATAAAGGTCTAGAATTTAGAGTATCCAAGATCTAAGTTTAAAAAGTGTATAATAATAAGGCGATATATAATTCATAAATATTTTATAATTTTTTTCCCCCTTTAATCTAGTAATGAAATTCATAGTTTAAAGGAAAATAATGTATACCTAGGTATGTATGACACACCTTTCCTTTGCTTAATTCTAACTTGAGTGATTTAGTGGTGACTGACCTACACCTAAGATCATATTATAATCTATAATTAGTACATATAATCTAAAATTTAAAGTATTAAAATGGTTGGAATTGAAAGAGAGTAAGGTAGTGTAGTACACATGTATTGATGTAACTATCTTGCCTTTTAGAAATTTCATTTAAAAGATTTACCATTATGAATCACTAAAACTAATATTAGGAAAAATATATAAATCTATAAAGTTTATGAATCTAATGAGATAGATAGATATAAGAGGGCACATTCCCCCAACCTTTGATAAAATATGAATTACCACCTAGTAGTTGAAACTATCTCAACTATATAACTCACTAGTTTTATAGTGATTCAACTCACTGGCTCAATATAATACATAAAATTCCAACATGGTGGGTGGTGACAGTCTCTGAAAGTGTTCTAAATTTGAAAATCATTTTGATTTTATAATATTAGGTGAAAATTTAATATAAAATTCACCTTTGGTATGTCTCATGTTGAAACTATGTGTAATAATGGTACTATTGTATATAAATATGTTATAAATGTATATCTGAATCATATAAGTGTGTGTTTTATCCAATTTGGAAATTTTAAAAAGTGTGGGTGAAATGTTACCATAACATCCCCCAACTATATATTAATAAATATAAAAACTAATACCAAATCCAATATAGATAACATGTCTTCAAAACATACCCCCATTATAATTTAGGTATGTTGAATACTAACTAAGTGTGGAGAACATGTTTACAAAACATGCCTCCATTGTATATCTAAAACTCTAAATGTGTGGAAGTCATGTTTATATGAAATTATCCCATTTAATTTGAAACTATAAATGTGTGGAATCCATGACTATATGGCATGCCCTAACCTATATTCCCCTATTTAAGGTGAGGGAAGATATAAACTCGTGTTACCTCACCTCAAAAGATAAGATAACCATATAATTGTGAATGAACCATGTAGCATATAGGATAACATGTCTAGGTAAATGTATCATTATACCACATATAATGTGATAAAATAACATAAAATGCATGATAAATAGCATGCCAATGTCTAGATAGCAATAGTATAAGCTCAAGAAGTAATCAAGCACACACGCAAGGGTAGTCAAAAGCAAATCAAAAGATAATGGTCTAAGGAGACCACCAACAAGGGGTATGTTTAAATGTCACATAATCAAATAGATATGACTTATTAAAATTTATATAAAATTAAGAATGACATATTTAGATGTCAATACAAAAGCAATGGCATATTCAAATGTCAAAGAGACAAACAAAGGCATGGGGGCCACAAAAAATGGAGCATATTCAAATGTTTAATAGACAAGATAATTACTGGGAAAGACACTCAAGGAAGTGAAGAAAATAAATCACAATAAACCAATATAAACATATCATATTATCCTATATATCTAATTTGTTAGCAAAAAACATCAAGTACATAGCATATCAATTACACTATAAAATATATAAGCATCGATAAAGGCATTTGTAAGTACATATATGAGCTCAAATATGATAATGTAAAGTGACCATAAAATGATATAACTTGTATGTATTATGATCATAGAGTTGTATTACCCCAACATCCTAGTGATATGAGCAAAGGGAAAATCCAACATCTAAGATAACATTGATCAGGTATCTATGTATGCCTATATCACACTCAAATAGAAGCATGAAACACGTGTATGTAGAAATAATTAATATGTTATCCATAAACATGGAACTAACACATAGATTATAATGATTTAATAGAATATGTATATGCCAAAAATATTTTTTATATTTTTTAATGTTTTTCATTTTTTATATTTTTGGAATATGTGAAGAGACTACTCTATGATCACATTTAAAGGATGGTCATAGATATCTCCCCACTATGAACCTAGTGTAATAAATTGGTGACACCATAGAGGATAATGTATTGGTGACACCATATAGGAGCATGTCTATGTGAAATATCTATCACTATATTATCTAGGATGCTCTACATATGTACCATAGGACTTAGTGGTCTTGAATTAGAAAGGGTAGGAGTAGGGGTTTGTAGAACCCATTATTGAGTGTTATGTAGTTTATTTTGAACAATAGTAATAAGAACATGTTTAGGCACTCTATATATCTAAATGTGGTGTGTAATATATGAGGTTTCTTTGAAACCCACTTTAGATCTATAATGTAATGGTATCTAAAGTATTGCCTACCTAGAAAAGGGGATTGTTTGTTTCTTATCCTTTTGTGGTAGATTATCCTTATTAGGTTTGATAAATAACTATTTGGGTATAAATTTCTTTTGTTCAAGAGGATACACATATAGAAATCTATAAATTGTAATTACCTAATTGGTATGAATGTATTTAACACACCTATGTACTATAGAAGGTGTTATTCAAAGAGTATGTATCCAAAAGCATCTTAATAACATATTAGAGACAGACATTAAATTATAACTAAAAAGGTAGTAACCACATGTGTCGGAAAAACCTATAAAGGTAAGTTAATCTCACCAATAATTTATTGTTAAGACCCATTTGATTCTCTAACTGATAGGTAGAAGGGTGTAAATGATTATGAGTATAACCCAAGTGTGTAAGAAAGTCATAGTAAAAATGTTATCACTTTTACCATTATCAATCATAACACTACATATAAGTTTTTTATCAAGGTATACCCGAATGAATAAAAAATGAAGATCTAAATCAGCATCCTTAATCTCATTATCATCAAAGGTAATAAAAGGTCTTTTAACCATAAGAGGTTTATGCCATGTATACGTAATAATAATACCATATAGTGGGTTCCCATAATGTGATAGATGAGTATTGAATTAGATTCCATTTTCACGTATTGTTATTTATTAGAATGATCTTGCAAAGGATTGTTAAATATTTTCTATTTCTAGTGATCACCAAGTTGCAAACCTGATTCCTTTCAAGTATCATCAAATGTAATATTTTGGTCATCGATAAGGTCTTAGATCTTATGATTCAAGGTAAACATATATTTATATAATGCCTTAGTCCCTAGTGATAATCACATAATCATTCACATCATATCCTATCAACCTATATAGGATGAGGAAGAAATATAATATGACACTCTACTAGTCATGGGAGTAATGAAGTGGAAGACTCAGGTAAGCATGTAAATTATCTCCTTGGTGCATTAGATAATATAAGTTAATTAGGATATAGTTAAACTACATTAACCTTGGTGGTTGTTTCCTTTTTATGATCAGGAAGTTTTACCTTATAACTTGGTTTGACTATAAACTTAGCATTGGATGTATATGTGGTTGATGTGTTTGATACATACTTAATTTTTTTCAATGAGATAAGTTTCATTTCATGGTCTCAAAAAACATGGCACATTTCATCAAAGGATTTAAATTTTTTAAAAATGATGGACTCATGTAAATGAGTAAGTAAACTTTATTAGAATATGTATTAAAGTTCGTTATCTACCATAGGATTGGTCATTTTAGCCAACATTGTCTTGTACTTCATGACATATTCATTGATAGATTCATTAGTTCCTTATTTGATTTTTTTAATTTGGTAATAGGAAACCTTTTCAGTAATGTTAATAGAGAAGTGTGCTAAAAAATAATCTACAATAGGTTTGAATTCTTTCAAATATTGGAGAGGTAAATTATATAGCCACCTTAAAGCATAGTCTTTGAGGCTCCTCAAATATAATTTGGTCAAAAGTTTATCATTAGATGCATAATCAATGCATGCCACATATAAAGATTGAATATGCCACTTAGGATCACCATTACCATCATAAAATGGGAAATTATATGTGACAAAACTAGTAGGTAAAGTGTGCAAACATACCTCAAGTGTAATAGGGTTATGTAACACATCTTGGGAACCAACACTATGAGGAGACTTTAAAGCATTTTGTTCAATGTTGTAACCAATGGATAAGTGAATGTTATAACTTACTAATGTTCACATGGTATTTACCATATAGTTATTATGGTATGTTAGTAGTTTATATTAGTTAATTTATTATATGAATATATTGTTAAATAGTTAACAATATAGCTCATATTAATATAGCTAGTTGTTGAGTTATTATAGGGATCATAGAATCCCTAATTATAGGATACACATATAATATATATTTGTATTGGTGTTCTAAAGAGATTTAATATAGATAAATATATTATTTGATTAAATTTATGTCTTTGGCTCTTGGAATCCCTATCATTTGTATCAAAATAGGATGTTAGGGGAGGTTTTGATGGAAGATTTAAAGTTTTAGTTTATTTGTGGGGGCATCCATATTATTTTTTAATACCCTTATCTTTTGTAAATCATCTTATGATGCATTTATTTTTAGTTTAAAATAATACAAAATATTCTTAGTTTTATGCATATTTACTAGTATTCTATGAAGTTCATTTGAGAATTTTTATCTAGAATATAACTTAAATGGGAGTGAAACCAAGAAAAGTTTACTGTGGCCATATTGTTACTGATATATTGTTTCTTTAATCCAAAATGAATATTTGATGAAGTGAAATATATGAAAATTCAAAGGGCTAAACTAGGAATTCTAATCTTCTACAACCATGTCCATATTTTCTAAAACTATCAGATATTAGACTTTTAAGAGCCATCTTCCATTGGTACAAACCTATACACATGCCTAATGAACATTGTGTGGTGGATTATGTTGAAGGGAGGCATATAATATTTTCCTCAAAGATCTAATTTGAGCTTACCTACTAGATCCTATTACAGATCCACATTCTTGTCTAATCATAGTGTGTAGCCACCACTAATCATCCAATGGTTTTATCAACATATCAATGTAGATAAAAGAATAAATTATAAAATATATCTCTAAATATGGTCCATCAAATATTCATGCAACCATGTTTCTCTTCGTCTCAATTTCTCTACATCTGCATTGTCTTAGCACTTCCCATGCATCACAAATCATAGGATTAAATAAAGCATTTTTACTCCAAGTCATCGGTCCAAATATTGATGTTGGTACAATAAAATATATTAATTTTATTCTCTTAGTATTATTTCTATTTTATCCATTCAAAAATCCATAAGTCAAAAAGAGCCTTCTTTTTATAATTTAAGTTTAAAAGTTTATTATTTATTCTAAAAAGTATTTTATGGTATTTTTTGGTTTAATGTTTAGGTATATAGTTATTAGTTTTTACATTATGATTTTGTATGAGTCATTTTTATAAATTAAACACATATAAAGTCAAAATAATTTTATGTCAAAAAGAATATGTTAAGTTTTTTTTAAATGTCTCAAATAGTCAAAAAATTAAAAGTATCAAAAGTTAATAAAGGGTTTTTATTAGTATTTAATCCCACAGTCATTATTATACAAAAGTTTCTAAGTAAAATAGATTAAGAGTGTCATTAATTATAAAATATTCATGGTTTCAAAAATTGGAAAATACTAAAAATAGAGTTATCAATATCCAAATAGTTCATTGTAAAGGATGCATTCTCAATTGAAGCTGACATAAAAAATGTCAAATGTCAATATAATAGAATTCATAAAAATATAGAAGTAGGGTATGATGTAGACACTGAAATTGAGTTAAATAAACCTAAAATATGTCAACACTTGACTACATGTGAATACATCAAGCACTTACAAATAAAGTAATTAGCTCACTATATTTAAGGTCAAAGGCAACAAAGGATGGAGGTTTCTAGATCCTCTCATGAGTTAAAAATTATAGTGTTGTTAATTTTTCCTATCAAGACCAAATACCAACCCATACAATCCTAAAATTTATAGTATTTTGTCAATAGCCTTTGTAAGTTGGTCAAACAAGTTTATTTTGGCCTAAAAGAGCATTTTTTGACTTATCAAGCAAAAGGATACTTTTAGATTGATTTTATGACATGGTAAAAACCCCATAATAATTTTTTCAAGTAAGGAGAGGTATGGGAATATTAATTTTCATCTTGGTGATTAAATTCAAATTTTATAGTTTTAGACACCCTTCTAAGCCTCCTATTCAGATGCTTATATATTTCACCATGTGATGAGTTTGGATAAAATATATTATCATGATTTTAGGAACCCTATTTACTTAAAATTTAATAAAATTTAATTTTGGTTTATGATATTTTATTTATTAATAATCTCTAAGAGCATAGGTAGTCCAGAATGTAAGTAAAACCCCAAAGGCAAATTTATTCCATATGATATTTTCTCATATATTTTACATGGGAACCTAATATTTTAAAGTATTTTTACAAGGTAATTATAATACGCATTAATTTCAATAAGTTTTTATTTAGATTTTTGTGCTTCATAAACCATTAGTTGGAAGATTCAGCTCTAAAACCCTCCAAAACCCTGATAGTGACCAGTTTTGAGAAATGTATTTTTTAGTTTATTTATGTAAGTTGATTTGCATACATGATAGAAAATTTTCCCTTGTCATTTATTTATTCTCACCTATTTATTAGTTTTTTATATTAAATAGGTCATGTTTAGTGTTTATTATCTAATAACTAAGCTAATAGTGGATATAGGTATCTATTTAGTGCCTTGAATCAAGCCTATTCCATCATTTCCCTCAAGATTAGATCAACTGATAAAACCTCTACATGAAATACTGATGCATAGGATTTAATTGGAGTTTTATATTTAATCTTTTCTTAACTAATCACTATTTTAAGAGCTTAAATAGAGTGGAAGAAGAAACAATACAAGTGTATCACCAACAATAAAGTAGGATTTCACTTTCATTTTTCTTACCCTTTTCATCCCAACAATTAGTAGTTTAGTAAGAAGTTTAGAGTGATACATCATAGGAGCTATCCTCACCAAAATCTATAGGTCTGATATGAGTTCAGGTGTCCCACACCTCATATCCTTCTAATGTTAGTCCAGGTGTGAAGGATTTTTAGAGCTAAATCTATCAATCCTTCAAGTAGGGTGTTATCTAGGTTGCTAATAGTTATGGCACACTTTGTGGGACTTGAATCATATGAATCCATAAAAAGGTAGAGATATGTGATAAATATGTTTCAAATGGTAATATTGCAAAGGAATTCCAGGTCCTTTCAGTTGATCATGATGAAGAGGGCTTTTGGGATGATTTGGAGAGTTTTTATGCAAAGTTTGGTAGTCTATCTCCACCTCATATGGAGATTTAGAAATGTTTTATAAAAATTAATTTTGTAGTTATTCATCAAGAATAAATTAATGATATATTACAACCAATTTTGGATACCTATCAAGAAGCTAAACAGTTTGATATTCCATTACCTCAAATGGACCATAATGAAGATACCAATCCAAGCATACCAATTGATTTTCCAATTCAATCATTGGATGAAAATGTGGTAAATCATGATCATCCTATGAATAAGGTAGAGTTAGTATTCTTGATGCAAAAAATAAGAATTTGGGAGGAAGATTATTGGATCTTACATCCTTACCTTCAATCCATATACCTCAGAATGAAAGTGGGAGGTCCAAATGCATCATCCAAAAGACATGTACATACAATCAATCCTATCTAAAATAATATTACATCAAAAGGAAGAAATCATGTTTCAAGTTTCTATGGTGGACCAAATATCTTTCCATTTGACACTAGAGGAAAGCTTATCAATTCAGGTTAGTTATTCTAGGTTTGCTTTATTTCAATAAGTGACTAGCACAAGCAGCAATTTGTTTCTCTTTTCTTATGTTTTACCATTTTCCATAATTTAGTTGTCTTTCATTCCTAGTTATTATTTCCAATTTATGTTTGTGTCAATTTTTCTATTTATGTTAGTGTCTGCAAGTTTTCCTAGTTTTTGTGTGTTTTCCATGCTTGATATAGTCTAGAGACTTTATTTTTCCATGACTAGAAGGTTTGTAAACCTCTAAGAATCACCATAAATGTTTGTAATTTGGCTTATTGAGGCCAAATACCAACCCCTATAATCCTAAACTTTCTATTATCTTATCATTAGCCTATATAAGCTGGTCAAATAGGCTTATTTTGGCCTTAAAATGTTTTTTTTTTACCTATCAAGTTAAAGGATACTTTCAAATTTATTTGATGACATGGTATAGACCCCATAATAATGTTTTTAGGAAATTATAGGTATTTGAATAGTCATTTTCATCTTGGTTAATAAATTCAAATTTTGCATTTTTAGACACCCTTCCAAGCCTCTTATTTGGATGCTCATATCTTTCACCACGTGATGAGTTTAGACAAACACTATTATCATGAATTGAGTACCCATATTTACTTATAATTAAGTAAAAATTGAGGTTGTTTAAGGGGATGTGATTTATGAATAATCTCTAAGAGTGTAGGTAGTCCAGAATGTAAATAAACCCCCATAGGAAATATTCCTCCACATGATATCTTCTCATATATTTTTCAAGGGAACCAAATATATTCAATTATTTTGAGGGGGTAAGTATACTACACATTCATGGAAATAAGTTTGGATTTGGAGGTTTTTGATGCCTAAATGTATACCACAGGTGCCCAGAGTGTTTAAGAAACACTTCTCATTTCAAAATTCAAAGCATGAGTTGTAGTTTGTGATAATCTTATTATCTAAGGTGGAATAGAGGTATAAAAAGTAATTATTTCACACTATTTATATTCATTGGTGGTTGGGACCCATCATGGCCTATAAATCTTTGTAAATAAGAAGATGATCTATGTTAATTAGGATGAATTATGTTTAACCCTAAGTCTAAAGCTAAGATAATATGTACATATACAATGAAGCTTTAATATAAAGTAAATTGGTTAAAAATAAGAAAAATGAAGGGTAAGGTAGAGAATAAATATGTGACTGATCATTATCTCAGACATCATGACAATGTTTAGATGTTTCCTAGATATGCACTTAAAACCAATATATGAAGTAAAATAGCTTAAACTCAAATCACAAGATATATGAGGTTAACTTATAAGGAAGATAAGAAAAAATGCAAATAATAACTAAGCTTACTTTAAATATTTAATCCTTTAAGCAGATAGTTGATACACATCTACAAATTCATAGCAAATAAAAAGAAGAAAATTAAAGAACCTTCAATTAACCTAACATTAGCACAAGTTAACAATTTTACATTCAAAGGTACACACCAATAATTCATGAGAAAAATTCAAATCTAAAATTTATAATAGACAATTGAGAAATAAGCCATATAACAATTCACACAAACAAAATGAGACAATCCTTTTAGAATTCTTTGCTTGCATTTGTTGCTCAAAGTTTACAATAGTTTTTAGATCAAAAACTCCCTCCATTTAAAATAGACAATACTCCCTTTATATAATGCAAGGGGTTATGTTAGTCATTCATATCAAATTATAAGTGTACAAGTGTGAAGGACAACTATCCTTTTCTATCAAAGTTTTAGAATACACTAGACTTTCCAAAATGGACTAACCTATAGGCCATATGCTCACAAGTTGCACATGCCTTTACAAAAGACTATTCTATTTTAAAAAATCTAAAAATATCTAAAAGAAGAATATTTTTAACTACTTTATGGGCCTTGTGTTGATGAAGTCCCCTTCCTTTGCTAAAAAAATCATGCTACCTTATGATGTTGTTTGTCAATAAGCTTCAAATTAACCATAGGTTCTAGGAAGAGTTCATCTTCTTGATTAGCTAGGTCCTTGAGATTCTTTTCAATTTTCTCCATATCTTATTTGATGCCCCTAACATCTCCCATTTTCTCTTGTTGCTAAAATGTCACAATCTAGGGCTTGAGTTCATCATGCACATGGATGTTAATAGACTTTGTAATAGATCAATGGTGGTGCATAGTTGGAACCTTTTACAACTTGACATATATGAATTATTATGGAATGGAGGGGCCATAAATTAGATTGTCTTCACTAAAAAAGTTTATTTCACTCTAAGTTTAAGTGAAAGTCAACTTTGGCTTCTTTCCTCTTGCTTAAACTAAAGCCAAGTTGGCTTTCCTTTTGGTTTGGGTTGTAATTGAGACCAAGTCTAGAGCTAATTCCTTTCCCATGTATTCCTTTGCTTCCTCCTTAGTTTGAGACTAATGTCCTTCCATTTCTTCTTCTTCATCATCTGATTCATAAGCACTAGCTAGTGCTTTTAAGGCATCCTCTACTATATCTTTAGGATCTAATGCAATTATATCAATTTATTCAATAGGTGATTCTGGTTCTTCAGGTTGAGCTAAAGAAGATGCCACCTCACTTGGTCTCCTATCCTTAGGTCTCTTTTCATTTGGCCTTTAGGTAACTTGTGTTTTGGTCTATTATGTCTCTACCTATGGATATATGTGAGAGGTCTAGAAGATGGTCCTAATAGTAATTTATATTTCCTAGCCCTCATCTGCCATATATCTCTAGTTGGTTTCTACTCTCTCAATAACCTATCCTCTAGCTTAATGTTGCATTTCTTCAATCTTTCTAACACCTCTATGAATGAGAATGCTCTAATGTACCAGTGGTCATGGATAGAAGGGTGATGTTCATAATTCATGTTGATCTACTTGGCCTTCAAATGTTTTTCAACCCTTTCATGGGGATCCCATTCTCTTAATTCATCAATTTATAGGCTGAAGGAGGTCTCTGCATGTTCCCAATTTTGGAGCATAGTCCTACCAATAGTGAAAATAAAATAATGGAACAGTCCCTTCCTTTTGATTTTACATATACCATCTATGTTGTGGAATAGTTGGTATGCCACTTCCTATTCTACCAGCTTTGTGGGCACATATACTGGTAACCTAAGGGGTTGACTCAGATTTCCCTCTATCTATATTATAGTGAAAACTAGATATAGACAAATGTCTCCAATAATATCAACATAATTTTTTATTAGAGGGATGACCCTCATGATAGGGATCCCTATAATGGATCCAAATAAGGTTGGGTATATGTAGTCATAGATGAATTATATATGGTCCCTATTCTTGAATATATGCAATTTGGAATAATACTTTGAGACTATTTGTCTCACATCAGGTGACTATTATTTTAAGTTGGAGATTTTGGTTATGGCTATCAGGGCATCCAAAAGTTAATACATCATGTAGAAATGGTTTTTGGTCTTCTTATTTATTGTAGAGAATTGATGTTTCAAGCAAATACTGATCATCTCTCCTGGAGGGGGAGTAAGTCCCTTCTAAACCATAAAATATACAAAAGGGACCCAAATTTTGTTGACATAATTGGTGGAGGGGCTCCTAGATAAATTTTTTAGTAATGTCACTATCATCCTAATGCCATCCTTAAATTAGATGATTGGGATCCTTCCATTAAGATCAAAGATTACTTAGTTTCTTGAATACAACCATGGGGTAAGGATGATTTTTAGGTCATTATTATTAGACCATTCTTTGATTGTGGGTAAATCCACTTGATGCTTGGATATCTTGTAATAGTTTTTGAAGGAAAGAGAGGATATATAAGAAACCATTTTAAAACTATGTTCATGCACTATCATATCCTAATCAATTTTATAGTCCTTAAAAATAGGAGCAAGAACATCAATGTAATTTAGTACCTATGGCTTTGTTTTCACATAGTGAAGGCTCATCATTTGGATATCAAGTAGGTCATAGTACCTTTGGTTGACTAATTCAATCTTTTTATCCTCCCTTGTAATGGTTGGTAGATCTTTAATGCTCCAAAAAAGTTTGGACTAGTTATTATCTCAGGTATTCAAGGATATAGAATCAAATTCGGCATCTAAGAAGACTCTCCCTTCTAAATTAGTGGTCAAATAGATTATTTTGTCCTCTCTATGTTTCTTTTTAGTGGCCATGACTATGAGTTTGCAAAATTTACTCAATAATGGTCAATAGTTCTCCTCTAGATCAATTTACACCTACTCAGATGGCAATTGGAGATTCTCAAGATCAATTATGGTCACTCTGGGATCAAAATAGAGATTTTAGAGAGGTTTTGTATTTTTTGTACATCATTTCTAAGCTTTAATGGTGATGACTTTTGCACTTGAGTGAGTTTGTGCCTTAGATTTGATTTTCACCTTGACATTTATACCTTTGCTTTTCAAAGCCCACAAAATCTTTAGTTTTATCACTTTCTTCCTATGTGGCATCTCTATGGCATCTGAATGGCACTTTCATGGTAGATTTATTCATTAATGGTTGTAAACATGATCATTATCATTTAAAATCTACTTTTTTTTACACCACTAGATCTTATTATATGGATCAATGTGGCTCATTGATCTTAATCTGGAGGTTTGAATGTTATTGGTTACATTTATCATATTTTCTATGGTTATGAAAAGTGTTAGTAATATGGGTATCCTAAGATTTATTTAAAATTATATCCCCATCTCACTCCATTTGATTAACTTCATCCGGTTCGATGTGAGTTGTCGATTACAATCCATATGATGGACTGTCATTCATTGCTTATTGTTCTTTGGTCATGACTATGACACTTGTCACCTTTTCACCAAATCAAAGGATCTATTAAAACCTTGACTCAACCTCACTCTATTGGATCAATCTCCTCCATGTGACCAAGATCCATAGATACTACAAAGATGCACAACGTTTAAGTTATTATTGGGACATATAAAGAACTTAGCCTAAATGTTTTAGACTATGGTTATATTTTGTGTTAATAAACACAAAAAAACCCTTAGGCTAAACTATTTAAACTAGGTTTATGATGTATTAAAGGGGACCTTGAATAATCAAAGGACCCATCCTAAGGTTTTTAACCTAAGGTTTTATCGTATTAAGAAATAAAACAAAACTTTAGGGAAAAAATGCTCTAGGTTAGGTTTTATAACAATAGGACCCATTTATTAGATCAAGCCAATAGAAAAGATCATGGGACATATGTAGACCAAGTATAAGGTTTGGTCAAAATTTTAAAACCATGATTAAATATTGTGGTAATATTAAACCTAAGCCCATGGCATTTAAAATTACTCCCATGCAAATTCAAACTTAGTTAGAAGGGTCTCAGGTATAAATATGGCTTCGAATAGATCCCATTAATCTATGATAGGTCAAAAGTTAATAAAAGATCAATTTTAACATTCAAGTGAAAAATATTGAGCATGTTTATTTTCCAAATGAGACTCCATTAATCTTACAACATGAATACAAATATGTTCATTCATATAAGTGAGATTAGTTTCTGATCTTTAATTTGCCATCCTCACAAGCATCAATTAATGGTCATGAGAATGTCAAATTTAAGCTCACACAATTAATCATAGGGAATAAAATTTTATGGCCTCATAGATGTCAATTTATGGTTAGGATAACATTAAATTTAAGTCCCATGAACAATAAGTCCCATAGGAACTTTTATTCAACATGTGTCATTTAATTAACCTCAGTTGAGTAAACACAACTCATCAATTGTAATCTAGGTAGTCAAACATGCTTGGCTACTATATTCATGAATATATTAAGTGATATTGAGACCATTTTATAATTTATACTAAATTATAACATAGTTATTTATAATAAAAAAATGATCCTTCAAATAATTAAAGTCATAACATAAGTTTTATCCTAAACTTTTATTGTATTGATAAATACAATAAAAAGCCTTAGGTTAAAATTTAGGATAAGTTTAAATTATATTAAAAGGGTACCCACTTCAATCCATGATTATCTTACTTAATTATATCACAACATCCACATGAATGTAGATCATTGATCTCGACCAATGGAGCTGAGCAGGATTGGCTCCAAGGATTAGGTCTCCAATTTATCAGGTCCTTTCTTCATCTGATCAACTTATCTTGATTAAATGTGGGTCATTAATCCTAAAAATAATTACATGACTTAAATGAGGGCTCAAAAACATATAGAACTCAAGATAAAGTCTTAAAACTAAGGTCTTGTTTGTGTTAATATACATGAACAGGGCCTTAAAACTAAGTAAATAGCATATGAAAAGGACCCTATGTTTAAAAATTTAGACCATATAAAATGGTACAAAGGGCTTGGGATGTAAAAGAGACCTATTATATAATTTTTAAACTAAGGTTTGGTCATGTTGAAAAAAAAACAACTAAGCCTTAGTATAAAAATTTAACTAGGTTCATAGCATATTAAAAAGTTCCTGCCAAATTTGAATTCAAATAAATGGGTCTATGTTAGGGTTTCTAAATGAGGGTTTCAATAAGCTTAAACATGGATGAAATTTGAATTTTAATATAAAAAAGGCTAGTATAAGGTTAGATTAAGATAAAATTATTAAAATTATGAAACACAGACACTATTTGCCTCTCATGAACATTTGTTAGACCTATAACCTAAAACAAGAATATCTAAGGTTATCAAACTTTAGACAAGGTTAAACTAGATCCATGGACAAGAAGACCACCTATAACATGGTGTAGATGATCTTAAAATATGAATAATGTGTAAACATATTAATGAAACTTTGATCAAGTGAATTTTTAGTGTTAAGGTACAAACTACATAATTTGACACCTAAGTCCCTAATTTTTAAAAATAAGAGGTATGTTGACCTCAACAAATGGTGAATTCTATGGGAACATAGAAATATGTTAGAATTCGAAGACTCTAGTTCAAAAAAATAACTAGATTACTTATTCTACTTGATCAATATCATTATCAAGATTAGTTCATAGTTAAAACAAACCTTACATCTATAGAATCAATATCAAACATCAAAACCTAGCCATGTTGTGTGTGTCCTTTGATTCCACTTATTGTTTACCATGGGATTTAGGAGATGACTTCTAGGTTTCATGTCTTCAATCATTAACATTAACTTATATCATGTTTGGATATTCATTAAGAACCATGCTTTAGCTCAGGGAAGGCTTGGGTATTGCTCTGTTTCTAGCTAGATGTCCATAACTTTCATAGAGATGCCATTGGATCCACTCAAGGCCTTGTTCCACTGCCATCCAAGCATCCATAGCCCTGGTGGAGATTACCAAAATCACCTTTTCTTGGAAAGATTTTGATTTTGTAATAAGCTCTTATTTTTATACTTTTAAAATCATTTTTGGGATTTTTAACAAAGTTTGGGAACTAGGTTAGCCAAGTTTATGGATTTGGTCCAATGTTTGATATTTATGATATTACCTATGGTTGTAACCTTTGTCCCAAACAAAGATATTTTTTAAGTGTAAACATGATTGTGTCTTAATAATTCAAGCTTTCATTCCCTATGTGTAATTATTTTTAAAACCAAATTTAGATCAAAATAATGTTTAAGTTATTATATAACAACTAACCTATCCACTAGTCCTTACTAGTTTCTTTAAACTATAACATGAGTTTACATTTCAAACCCATGATCAACAAATGCTTGAGATTCATACCTACATCTTTGAACTATGGAGTTCCTGAGTATATAAAATGAACTTTGAGCTAATGGTTGTCTAAAAGGACTTATTAGAAGCAAGAAATAAAGCAGAGAAAACAAAAACACAAAATAGAAACAAAGAAAGTAGATTGAAAAGGAAAATCAAATAAATATACATAAACATATGCATCAACAAGGGATAAGAAGGAGAGAATAGAAAGAAACTAAATATAGCCTACCTACTCTAGCTCTAACTATTCTTATAGTTTACTCCATGAAGACTCCAAGGGAGAAATAAAAAAATAATGCTTAAGGTACTACCTATTGGTAGGAAAAGTGAATTCAGATCCTTGTAAGTATTTTAGTTTGAAGGTCTTATTTCTAAGTGTCTCAGCAATATGATAGGGTCCTACCCATAAAGGTGTGAACTTCCTATGTTTACCCTTAGGTTTAGATGATTTATCCTAAATAAGAACTAGGTTTCCTTTCCTAAACACCTTTATATTTGATTATTTGTCAAACCACCTTTTCACCATGGTTTGTTACCTACTAAAGTTGGAAAAAGCCTTTTCTCATGCATCCTCCATCTGAATAATGTCTATCAACCTTGAATTTTCCAATTCATGATCATTTTCCATGTACTCTTGCATGAATTGGTATGTTGTCAACTTGAGTGTAATGGGGAATATGGGCTCCTAGCCATATACCAGTAATAAGGGTGATGATTTGAGATCCTAATTCACTCTTGTTTTATCTATCCATAGGGAATATTTGAGAATCTTATGCCACATTTTGGGTTTGTCTATAGAAGACTTATTTCTTTCTTTCATCAAGTTCTTATTTGTTGATTTGAATACACCATTACCTTGAGGGTAATGATTGGATGAGAACTTGAGACTAATAATGTTATCATATGCCCATTCTATCATTTTAATGGTTATGAAAGTGGATCCATTATCACATACTAGAGAAATTTGAGTCCCAAATTTGTTGCATATATTTTCTTCTAAAAACTTGATCACTTATTTAATTCTACATTATTTAATAACCACTACCTTAGTCCATCTGGTGTAGTATTCAATATTAGTTAGAATTTACTTATGACCTTTTAATGATTTGGGGTTGATTACCCCCATAAAATCTATTCCCCACTAAATAAAAGTTTTATCCACCATAACTAGTTGTAGTGGAATAACTAGATTGGGCTCTTTTATGCTAAGGATTTGACATGAATGGAATTTCCTTACATGCTTATGGCATCCTTTAAGATGGTGGGCCAATAATAACCAACTCTAAGGATTTTGTGAGTTCTTATCCTTCTAGATGGATGTCCACTTCCTACCTTCTCATGAAAAGTGCTCATGATCTTAGTTGCTTCTTCTTTGGATATAAACCTCAAGTAAATGCCTTGAAAGTTATTTTTGTATATAATTCCATCTTTAATCAGGTAGTGGGATGCCTTGAGTCATAAGGCTCTTCTTTTCTCCCCAGTTAAACCTACAGGATAAGTGACATTGATTAGTAGATGGACAATAGGGTCATACCATTCATTGCACTAAAAGATTTCTTATTCAACCTACATGATATTAAGATTGGGGTTAACATTGGTAATCATTTGAATTAGACCTTATCACTTTACCAATTTTGTAGTCTTTATTTCAATGTCATATTCTTATAGCATAGACATCCACTTACCTCCCCTTTCTCCTAGTTCATATTGGCTTAGCATGCACTTTATGGTAGAGTCTGGTAAGATAACATTCACCTTATTCCTAAGAATGTAGTACCTAAATTTTTCCACTACCTTTACTAATACACATACTTTTTTATCAATTAAAGAATAATTTAAATCAACATTTTTAAATTTTTTGCTCATGAAATCAATTGGATGGTCACATCCATCAAATTTTTGAGTTAAAACTATAGAAATAGTATGGTCAAAAGCAAAAGATTAAAGGTAAAAATCCTTGGAGAAATTTGGACTTATCAAGACTGGAGCTTATTCAATTGCATCCTTGATATCATTAAAGGCCTTCCTGGTTTCCTCATTCCAAGTGATTTTGGCATCTTTTTTAAGCAAGTCATTTAATGGTTTGACAATTTCTAAAAAGCCACAAATAAAATTTCTTACAAAGTTAAATTACCAAAGAATGATTTTAGTTCTTTCCTACTATTAGGAGACCTTATCTTTGATATAAAATCTACTCTATCTGGATCTATAGAGATTCCCTCCTTAGTAATGACATGGCCGAACAACTTTCCCTCAGTAACATATAAAATACTCTTCTTTGGATTGAGTGGAATCTTATACCTTATATACCTTTCAAATTCTTGATATAAATACATGATGTGGTCCTCCCTAATTTTAGAAAAAATAGTTAGATCATCCATGTATATAATAATGCATTTACCTACCAAAACTTGGAAAGCAAGATCCATGGCCCTTTGGAATGTTTCTCTTATGTTGATCAGTTTGAATGGCATCCTATTATATGTAAAAGTGCCCCACTTGGTAGTGAAATCAGTCTTCATCTTGTCTTTCTGATTTACCAGTACTTGGTTATACCCTAAAATACATCATAGTAGAACAAAAAATTATTTGTATAACTTGGTATAAATAAGGCAAAGGATAATTTTCCTTTTTATATGACTTATTTAGATTCATAAAATCAATACACAATCTTATTTCACTATTCTTTTTCCTAATTGGTACCAAATTAGCAACCCAAGTAGAGTGCCTAATGACAAATACAAACTTGGCATCTAACAACTTTTTGACTTCTTTGAAAATCATAAATTCTAATATAGGGTTGACATACCTCTAATTTTTTATAAAAGGTTTATATCTTTTCTTCAAGGGTATGGTATGGGTGATGACTCTTGGATCAAAAATATTCAAGTTATCATAGGAAAATCATAGGTTCTAAAATAGGGTTGACATACCTCTAATTTTTTATAAAAGGTTTATATCTTTTCTTCAAGGGTATGGTATGGGTGATGACTCTTGGATCAAAAATATTCAAGTTATCATAGGACCATGCTATAATGTCCTTATAGTTTATCATCAAGTCTTTGGCTTTTTTATCTTCAATGCTCATACATGTTCTAATATTAACTATCTAAGGTTGATCTTAATGTCTAAGATCAACTGGCTTGTAATCCTTCCTACTCACTTGGGAATCCTATTGCTCTCAACTATCTTATCCTGGTCAAATAACCTCTCCAAGGCAATCATGCCTTTTGGAGTTTTGTTGGCTTTCAACTGAATGAATTTGCTATCAAAGTTATCATCTTCTTTAAGATTATTCTCATTGGCCTCATCTATGACATGGGCCTCAAATACACCTAAATTGGTCATGAAATCCAATATCTTAATTAAAAAGTTGTAAATGGTTTACATTATCTAGGATGGAAGGGTATAGAACCAATTCAATGCTAAAGTTTTGAGAGCCATGGTTTGGCATAAGATTGGTCATACCTAAGGCAAGCTCATCAATATCTTTGTTTTCCTCCATAGGGATGGAAACAATATTGAAAGCATCAAAATATTATAGAAAATCCTAGACTTTAAACTTATATATCTTAAGAAATGACAATTTACAATGGTATTTACTCCTCACCTAATTGACTACAAGTTCTAAGTCACCATGAACCAAGAGCTCTTTAACCTTATGTCTAATGGCTAATTGCAATCCTAGAATCAAAGCTTCATACTTTACATGATTATTTGTGCAAGTAAAATGGAGTCTATAAACATATTTTAGTTCTTTCCTAATAGGATTGGTTAGAATGATCCCTA
The DNA here is from genome assembly GCA_037957365.1 of Torreya grandis. Lineage (NCBI taxonomy): Eukaryota > Viridiplantae > Streptophyta > Pinopsida > Cupressales > Taxaceae > Torreya > Torreya grandis. The sequence goes on along the minus strand of JARHVA010004026.1, from coordinate 1,041,479 downwards.
CTTTAGATCCAAACTTACACCTAACACTATCAAAATGCAATTTCCAAATTCTAGACAAAGTATGAGAATTCTTATGACTACGTACCTTACAAGTATAGAGAGTATACACTCCTAATTAATAATCCATCATGTTGATCTCATCAAAGTATAGAATTTTAACCTTTTCATTCACATCATTATATTCTATGATCATGTTCTTCATCTAAGGCTCTCTCTCCACCCTGATTTGATTTGGGACTCCTTTCCATGGTACCCACAAATGTGAATAGTTAGTGGACATACATCCATTTAGGTCATTTGTATACTCCCTACTTAATAGTATCCCATAAGCATCAGGCATATCCACCACCTATATGTTAATAAATTGCTAAATCCTAGGCTCAAAGGCAAATTGTATATGAACATTTAATAACTCCCCAATTACCTTGACTCTAGACTTATCTAACTGAGTGATAACTCTATCAGATTTGATAGGAGTCAAGCCATGTTTTTTATAAATACCTACTGGCATAATGTTTTTGGATACACCAGAATCTAACAAAAATTTACGTAAATTAATACCAAACATTTTTATAGTAAGTAGGAAAGGTGGGGATTTTATCTTATCTTTACACATAACAACATTGGCATTGTCAATTTTCGGTGGCCTACCAAGATTTTTTGACATGGACTCCAACAACAAATATCTTTACTTAGTGATGTTTGTTAATTAATATAATGTAATGTTAGTTTTTATTTTCTTCATGTCCTCCAAAATATTGTACCTAGTTTTATTATAAGAATTAAATGCATCAGTACTATGTTTAGAAACTTCCCTTTAGAGGCTCTGGGTTATTATCTAAGGTAGTATCTAGAGGAATGCCAAATTTATTTCAAGGTATTGAATTAGTCAAGGGATGATTCTTCTCTCTATTCCTTAGAGGTTAAGTCTTCTTTAGGAATTGTTGGAAAACATGTACTTCTTTAGGAATATCATCAAGTTCATTATCTTCTTGGAAATTGAAGTTAAACATCTCTACCTTGAAGGTTTGGTCAATAGATTTGGATCCTAATGTACCTAAACCATTATATTTTTTAAGAAACACTTTAAATGTATCCAAATCCTCTTGAAAGGCTTAAAAATCTTTACAAAATTCAATGGAGTCTATCTCATTATGTCTATAAGTGTAATGTACCCTACAATAATTAGGTAAAGAAATATCAATAAGATTTATATCCATTGTTTTCTTATCAGAAGACTCAATGTTATTATTTTTGTTCTATCATTATGGAACCTATTATTGGGCCTATCAAACCTTTGGAAATAAAATTTCCTAACCAAAATCTCTCTAGTATTACCAACTTATTTATGTAGTTGAAGAAAATTAGTGCTTAACTTTTAGACCATTTATAAGAGAGAGTCATTTTAATTTTTGAGGGCCTTATAATGATGAACTCGATTATTATTATTATTGCAATCTATTGTTACTAAATCATTTTGATTACCTAGATTAAATCCATTTGTAGCAGTGTTGAAGAATCTTAAGTTTTAAGTAGGATGAGCATGACTTAAGGGTAATTGGTTCAAAGCTAGGATCTGGTTCAAAGTAGGTATATTCTAATTTTTATTAAAGAAGACAGTTAGAGTAGGAAAATATGGGTTGATGTTGGGAATAGATTAATCCATCTATCCTTGGGGTTTTATTTGAGCATTGATGATCATTGCTTTAGAATAGGCTAAAGCTAGAGTATTCATTGTTCCAATAGCTCTCTTTATGAAAATAGAGGTTATGGGATCCAAAGCATCTTTATAGATTTTTAGAGCCAAGGAATCATCTATTGTTTAAGGGTATATGGTCTAGCTATAAATATTTTCAAACCTAGAATTAAAAGTTCTTATAGGTTTATTTGCATCCCTCTTGATTGTGGTGAATTATTGGTATAAGATACAAGGACTAATTACTTTTCCAAACTAGTCAATGAAAACATTATTAAAGTGGTCCCAACCATTAATGTAATTTTCAAGTAAATTTAAAAAACATTCATACGTATAATCTTTAAAATTAAAAGGAAATATCATACATGTTACATCCTCATCAACTACATTTCGAGATTGTAATGCATCTTTGAATGACTTAATATGTTCTTCTAAAGTTACAATAATAGTAGGACTAAATGTTGGTATATATTTATCAATATTATAGGCAAGGGCATGTACCACACATGACATGTTGATAGCAGATCAACCTAGCCAATCCATACCTTGATTTGGGTTGAATCCATGAGTACCCTAAATTGGTGAAGTTGGAAAAGACTTTGAAATCCTACACTTACCTTTGTCTTAACTAGCTCTTTTTTGGACTTCTAATTCAAGCAAGGGTTCCCTAGTCTTTAAGCATGACCTTATTCTAATATTTGTAATTCTATATTGAGAACTTTGAATCCTATTTTAAATATGATGTTTCAATTCTATCTTTATAGAGAAAAATGACCAAAAATGCACATTAAGAAAATTTTGCAAAGATTCATATAAATGATGATAAAGGATAGTAATATTTGGTCAATTCATCTCAAATATGTATCCAAATACATAATTAAGACTAATTTTTACATGTTTCAAGCCCATATGAACTCAATTAAGCAAAATGTCTAAGAATCTTTTATCAAAATAGCTATTACTAACCTCAAAGCTACTGGGTTCACAATTTTAAAGCTATCTTTACCACAATCTAGCATATGTTTTCAAATAATGTCAATATTTATCTAAATGAGCACAAATACCAATATAAACCATGAAGATATCCAAACTTTACATGATTATGCTAAAAAAAACACAAATATGCAAAGAATAAAGTAATCTTTAAACAAAATTCATAAAAACCAGCAAAGATACTAAAAATCTACAAAGAATTGGCCCTCCTTCTAGAGCCAATGGATCTTTGCCTGTTGATGCCTAAATGTATACCATAGGTGCCCAAAGTGTTTAAGAATAACTTCTCATTTTAGAATTCAAATATTTTAGAGCATGAGCTTTAGTTTTTGATAATCTTGTTATCTATGGTGGAATAGATGAAGAACAAGTATTGTTTGATAATATTTATATTCGTTACTAGTTAGGAGCCAACATGTCCTACAAATCTTTGTAAATAATAAAATGATCTATGCTAATTGGGATGAATTGTGTTTAACCCTAAGTCTAAATATAAGCTAAGATGGACATATACAATGAAGCTTTAATCTAAACTAAATTGGTTAAAAACAAGGAAAAGGAAAGGTAAGACAAAGAAGAAAGATGTGAATAATATTTATCTTAGACATCATGACAAAGTTCACATGTTTCCCAGGTATGCACTTAAAACCAATATATGAAGTAAAATAGCTTAAGCTCAAACCACAACATATATCAGGCAAACTTCTAAGGAAGATAAGAAACAATGCAAATAATAACTAAGCTTACTTTAAAAATTTACTCCTTTAAGCAAATAGCTGATGCACACAACAAATATAGAGAAAATAAAATGAAACAAACTAAATAACCTTCAATTAACATAGCATTAGTACAAGTTAAAAATTTTACATTTAAAGGTACACACCAAGAATTCACAAGAATAATTTAAATCTAAAATTTAGAATAGACAATTAAGAAAGAAGCCATATAATAATTTAGACAAACAAAATGAGACAATCCTTTTAGAATTCTCTGCTTGCATTCATTTCTCAAAGTTTACAATAGTTTTTAGCTCAAAAACTCACTCCCTTTATAATATAAAATACTCCATTTTATATAATGCAATGGGGTATGTTAGTCAGTCATATTAAATTACAAGTGTAAAAGTGTAAAGGACAGCTATCAGTTTTATCAAAGTTATAGAATACACTATACTTTCCAAAATGGACTGATCTATAGGCCATATGCTCACAAGTTGCACATGCCTTTACCAAATATTCCATTTTTTAAATTTTACAAAGCTCTACAAAAATAATGTTCCTAACTAATTTGTGGGCCCTATGTTGATGAAGTCCCCTTCCTCTACTGAATAAATCATGCTACCTTCTGATGTTGTTTACTAATAAGATTCAAAATAACCATAGGTTATAGGAAGATCTCATCTTCCTGATTAGCTAGGTCTTTGAGATTATTTTCAATTTCATCCATATGTCATTTGATGCCCCTAACATCTCCCATTTTCTCCTATTTCTACAATGTCACAATATAGGGCTTGAGTTCATCATGCACATGGATGTTAACAAACTTTATAATATCCCAATGGTGGTACATGGTTGGAACCTTTTGTAGCTTGCCATCTATGAAGTATTCTAGAATGGAGGGGCCATAAATTAGATTTTATTCATTGAAAAAGTTGATTTCATTCCAAGGTTGAGTGAAATTCAACTTTGGGTTCTTGCATCCTACTTGAACTAGAGCTAGCTCAACTTTCCTTTTGGGTTAGGTTGCAACCAAGACCACATCCAAAACTAATTACTTTCCCCTTTCTTCTTTTGTTTCCTCCTTAGTTTAAGATTGATGTCCTTCCATTTGTGCTTTTTTTTCATCTGATTCATAAGGACTAACTAGTGCTTTTAAAGAAGCATCTAATATTTCCTTAGGATCTAATGTAATTATGTCAATTTCTTCCACAGGTGACTCTAGTTCTTCAAGATGAGTTGAATAAGATGACACCTCACTAGGTCTCCTCTCATTAGGTCTCTTCTCTTCTGGCCTTTGGGTAACTTATTCTTTTAGTTATTGTGTTTCTACCTATGGTTGCATGGGAAGAGGTATAGCATATGGTCCTGGTAGTAAATTATATTGCCTGGGCCCCATCTGCCATAAATCTTTATTTAGTTTCTACTCTCTCAACAACCTAGCCTCTAGTTAAATGTTGAGTTTTTTCAATATTTCTAACACCTCTATGAAGGAGGATGCTCTAATTACCAATATTCATGGATACCAGGGTGATGTTCATAAGCCATGCTGATTTGATTGGCCTTCAAATATTTTGTAACCCTTTCATGGGGGTCATATTCTCTCAATTCATCAATTTGTAGGCTGAAGGAGGTCCTATGCCTAGAGATAGTCTCTACATGTTCCCAATTTTGAATCATAGTCCTACCAATAGGTAAAGGAAAGGAATGGAGTAGTCCCTTCCTTTTGCTTTTACATATACCATCTATGCCATGGAATAGTTGGTATGCCACTTCTTTCTCCACCAACTTTGTGGGCACATAAAGACTGGTAACCTAAGGGGTTGAATTAGAGTTCATTCTATCTAGATTATAGTGAAATATGGATATAGCCAAATGTATCCAATAATCTCAACATAATTTTTTATGAGAGGGTTGACCCTCATCATATGGATCCATGTAATGGCTTCAAATAAGGATGGGTATACATAGTCATAGATGAAATGAATATGGTCCCTATACTTGAATATATACAATTTGTAATAATACTAGGAGACTATTTATCTCCCATCAAGTGACCATTATTTTATGTTGGTGATTTTGGTTGTGGATAGCAAAGCATACAAAAGGTAAGACATCATGTAGAAATGGTTGTTGATATTTTTCTTTATTACAGATAATTGATGTTTCAAGCAAATAATTATTATCTCTCCTAGAGGGGAGTGAGTCCCTTCTCAACCATGAAATATACAAAAGGGACCCAAATTTTATTGACATAAGTGGTTGAGGGGATCCCAAATAATCTATTTAGTAATGTCATTATCATCCTAATTCTGTCCCTAAATTGGGTGATTGGGATCTTTCTATTGTGGTTATAAATTACTTGGTTTATTAAATATAACCCTGTGGTAAAGATGGTTTTCAAGTTATTCCTATTGGACCATTCTTTGATTTTGATTAAATACACATGAGGCTAAGGTAGCTTATAATAGTTTTTAAAGGCAATAAGGGATATATAAGCAACTATTTTAAAACTACATTCATGCATTATCATATCCTAATCAAATTTATAGTCCTTAAAAATAGGAGCAATAGCATCGATGCAATGTAGTAACTTTGGCTTTGTTGCAACATAGTAAAGGATCATCATCTAGATGGTAACTAGGTTATAGTACCTATGGCTAACTAATTAAATCTTTTGATCCTCCCTTGTAATGGTTGGTAGAACTTTAATGGTCCAAAAAATCTTAGACCAATTGTTATCTCTAGTGTTCAAGGCTGCATCATCAAATTTGGTGTCTTTGAAGACTCTCCCTTCTGAATCAATGGTGAAATAAAAAATTTTGTCCTCTCTATGTTGATTTCAAGTTGCCATGATTGTAAGTTTGCAAAATTTTCTCACTAGTGGTCAATAGTTCACCTCTAGATCAGTTTACACTTGCTTAGATGGTAATTGGACTTTTTTAGGATTGATTATGGTCACTCTAGGATTGAATTAGGGATTTTGGAGAGGCTAGGGATTTTATATAAGTCTTTCCTAAGATTTATTGGCAATGGATTTTGTACTTGAGTGAGTTTATGCCTTAGATTTGATTTGGACCTTAGCATTTATACCTCTACTTTTTTAAGACCACAAAATCTCTATTTTTGTCACTTTTTGCCCATATGGCATCATTGTGTCATCTACATGGCATTTTCACAATAGATTTATTCATTAATGTTTGAAAACATGACTGTTTCCATTTAAAATCTTGATCTTAAGGTTTGAATTATATTGGCTTCCTTTACCATGTTTTATATGGTTATGACAAGTTTTATTATCGTGGGTCTCCAAAGCTTTGTTTACAATTATATCCCAATATCACAACACAAAATATTTAAACTAACGTTTAGGCTAAAATATTTAAACTAGGTTTAGGACGTATTAAACAGGACCCCAAATAATGAAAGGACCCATCGTAATGTTTTTAAACTAAGGTTTTATTTTATCAATAAATACAAAAAAAATTAGGGTAAAATGGCTCTATGCTAAGATTTATAACAATAGGACCCATTTGTTAGATCAAGCCAATATAAAAGATCATGGGACATATGTAGACCAAGTATAAGGTTTGGTCAAATGTTTAAAAACATGACTAAATTTTATGGTAACATTAAAGCTAAGACCATGGAATATATAATTGCTCCCATGCAAATTCAAACTTATTTAGAAGGGTCTCAGGTAGAAACATGGCTTCAACTAGATCCCATTAATCTATGATATGTCAAAAGGTAATAAAAGATTGATTTTAACATTGAAGTGCAAAATCCTAAGCATGTTTATTTTCCAAATGAGACTCCATTGATCCTATAGCATGAATACAAATATTTTCATTCATCCAAGTGAGATTGGTTCCTAATCTTGAATTTCATGACCTCATGAATGTTAATGATGGCCTCACAGACATCAATTGATGGTCGTGAGAATGTCAAATTTAAGCTTGCATAATTAATCATAGGGACTAAAATTTGATTGCCTCACGAATGTCAATTGATGGGAATGAGAACATAAAATTTAAGTCTCATAAACTTTCCCATAGGAAATTTTATTCAACATGCATCATTAGATTGACCTCACTTGAGTAAATGTAGGTCATCGATTATGATCCAGGTAGTAGAAAATAGTTGGATCCTTTAGTCATGAATAGATTAAGTGAGCTTGAGACCATTTTAGAATTTAGACTAAAGTATAGCATAAGTCCTTATAATAAAATGAATACCCTTCAAATAATTAAAGTCATAACATAAGTTTTATCCTAAAGTTTTATTGTATTGATAAATACAATAAAAATCCTTAGTATATAACTTAGTCTAAGTCTACATTATAATAAAAGGGGACCCATTTCAATCCATGATGATCTCACTTCATTGGATCTTAGAATGTGTGTTAATGCAAATCATTGATCTCGATCGATGGAGTCGAATGAGATTGGCTCCAAATATTAGGTCTTCAATTTATTGGGTCCTCCTCACTTTGTATGATCAACTTGGCCTAATTAAACATGGGTCATTGATCTTACAAAGAAAGACATGACTTAAATTAGGGATTATAAACATATAGGACTTAGGATAAAGTCTTAATACTAAGGTCTTTTTTGTGTTAATAAACATGAACAGGGCCTTGGGATTAAGTAAACAACATATGCAAAGGACCCTACATTTAAAAGGTTAGACCATATAAAATGGGACAAAGGGTTTGGGATGAAAAAGAGACCTAGTATATAATTTTTAGACTGAGGTTTGGTCATGTTGAAAAAAACATGACTAATACTTAGTATAAAAATTTAACTAGGTCTATAGCATATTAAAAAGTTCCCACATAATTTTATTCTTGCCAAAGTTGAATTCGAATAAGGGGTCTACATTAAGGTTTTTGAATGAGGGTTTTAGGAAGATTAAACATGGATGTAATTTGAATTTAATATACCAAAGGCTAGTAAAAGGTTAGATTAGGATAAAATCATTAAAATTATGAAACCCAAACATTGTTTGCCTCTGATGAACATTTGTGAGACCTATAACCTGAAACAAGAAGATCCAAAGTTAGCAAACTTTAGACAAGCTTAAAATAGAGTCATGAATAAGTATACCAACTAGAACATGGTGTGAATGATATTCAAATATGAATAATGTGTAAACATATTAATGACACTTTGATCAAGTGATTTTTTTGTATTAAGGTGTAAACTACACAATTTTACACTTGGGTCCCCAATTTTCATAAATAGGGGGTATGTTGACCTCAACAGAGGTCTATGCTTCATAAACCATCAATTGGAAGACTCAGCTCTAAAACCCTCCAAAACCTTGATAGTGACTAGTTTTGAAAAAAAGTGGTTTTCAGTGTGTTTATGTCAGTTGATTTGCATATTTGGTATAACTTTCTCCCTTGTAAAGTCCTGATTATCACCTAGTTACTAGTTTCTCATATTATGCATGTAATTTTTGGTGTTTAATGTCCTTTATTTGATCTAATAGTGGATATAATTAGTTGGTTAGTGACTTGAATTAGGCTTATTCCATTATTTACCTCAAGATTAGATCAATTAATAAAACCTCTACATGAAATATTGATGCATAAGAGTCAATTGCATTTATAGATTCAGTCTTTGCTTGTCTAATCAGTGTTTTAAGAGCTCAAATAGAGTAGAAGAACCAACAATATAGGTGTATCACCAATAGTCAACTAGGATTTCCCTTTCAATTTTATTCTTACCCTTTTCATCCCAATAATCAGTAGTTTAGTAAGCAGTATAGAGTGATACATTAGATAATCTATCCTCAACAAAATCTAGAGGTCTGATTTGAGTTCATGTTTCCCACACCTTAGATCATTCTAATATTAGTCTAGGCGTGAAGGAGTTTTAGAGAAAAATTTGTCAATCCTTCAAGAAAAGTGTTATCTAATTTACTAACAGATGTGAACCATATGTTTTCGTGGCACATTTTATTTTAGATATCTGGGAATTCATATTAGTGAATATGGTTTGACTAGTATTGGGCATTGAAATCGGTATTTGAGTTGAAATAATTTATACTTCCATGGTATATGTAGTAGTAGTGTTTTCAAGAAACAAAGGTTGAAATACATATCTTGTGCCCCACTTATAAGTAATAAGTGGTAATGTACTCAAGGGGAGGTTTTTTGGTATATGGAAATTACCCATAGATCAAATAACATGACCAATACATGGACCTTCTTGGTCATCTCTAATTTTTGATTTTTTAGTTTTTAATGTGGCTCTTAGGATTTAATAAATATATTCATGGTTTTGATGAATATGCTCACAAAATAATGAAATATCTTGTATTTTCTCATGATCTATTTCTTCATGTTTATTGGTTTTAGTGGATTCATGGTTTTCATTTTTGGAATCTTCCTCTATGGTAACTTCATCAACATGTTGTTCATTCTCAACATGGGTATCATCATGGACAATGGGATTAGGTTCCTCATTAGTTTGAGACATTTTAGGTGGTAAGAGGGGAAGAACAATGTGTTATATACATCTAATATAAGTCTATGCCTTGGTTTCATGCAAAATAATATAGGTAGGAAATGAAAAAGTATAACAATCTAAAACCCTAGTTGACTAAAAACCCTAGGAATCAAAAATGTTTTCATTCATATGAATCAAGTTCACAAAAAATTTAACCCTTAATAATATAAGGATTATACTATGGGTAGATAGGGTTAATAATATATAAATAAATAATCACAAGGGTGATAAACAAATCAATAGCATTCCAATTAATTACAAAACTTAAGACATATATTAAATTTATTATACTAAGATATGCTAAAATAGAAAGTAAATCTATGATATATATGGAAATGACAAATAAACAAGATAATTAGGTGGTTATAATCATAATATATATTTATATTTGGAATAGGTAGGAATTAGACTATAAAAGTGTTCTAGAATAGTCACTAAATTCTAGATTAAGTGATATAACTGCAAACACTTATGTTAACTTGGAATAGTCATATCAATGCTAGTGTTTGGGTTAGATGTAGGTTTTTTGTATGTAATATATATTATAATAGTATGTGACCAATTGGATGCTTCTAGGTTTACTATTTACTTCACTCTAGTGCATTCAGATTTGGGTAATGGACTATTATTCTTTGTCAAATACCAATACCCTAGTTCTTCTTATTCATAATGGTTGTGGGGTAAAATGGGATAGTGAGCACATGGATACAAGTTACCCCAAATATCCCAATATCAATGAGCACTAAATAAATATTTAATACTCTAAATAAGGATTAGACTTATATAGGTATCTCTTACATGTTGGTTTGTGTGTGAATCATGTAATGTGTGATAATAAATTACAATAATAACCTAATTTGTAACTTATAAAATATATATCTTGGGATGATACTTCTATAATTCAATCCTATATATATGTTATCCCTATGATTTATATTTCAATAAGAGAAAATAGGGAATCCTTGCTCAATTTAATGCTTGGTAGAATGATTTTGATAAGTTGTCTTGGTTTGTGATAGGTGAGGAATGAATGAGGGTTGATCTTGTATTTATACCAATCCCTTTGGATAATATCTCAAATTAAATCACTTAGTTTGACCATTTGGATATGTTTTATTTTTAGATTATATGACTTTAAACTAGACAATTGTGTTGAAGAAAGACACATATATCGATGTAGGTGTTTATCTGAGATGTAAGTGTCTAGGGAGAAAAAATAGGTATAATCTTAGAACTTGAAAAGGTGAAAGATAAATAGTTTTTAATAATTTTTTAAAATATATAAGGCTTGGGTCATCAACACAAGACTGGTTAGACTAAGATATAATCTAAGAGGCACAAGAGAGAGTATCTACAATACTTGTGGATGCAAAAAAGGTCTAGAATTGAGAGGAACAGCCAATATTCAAATTTTCCAAGTGTATAATACTTAGGTGATATATAATTTATAGATAGTGTCTACATGAAATCATATGTCTCTTTATCCCTTTCCTTGGTACTAGTAATGAAACATGATATATATTTCTAGAAGGGTTTTAGTATCATTTAAATTTTTTATTTCTCCATCTATTTTTTATTAGTACACTCCTTCCCTATAACATTAGTTTTTAATTTTAATTTTCCATTACATTCTCCAAACTCCTTAAAAATATTAAATAAAGTGTATTTCATGTATATCAAAACTTTCCACAACATTGGATGTAGTGCACCCTATCAAAGCGAGTTCTTCTTGCATTTGTCGCTTGAAATAGGAGAGAATTTTTTCCCTTGTAGCTCTATCATCCTTTATTATTTTACAATAATCACTTAATGTTTCTTATTTTAAACCAATATAAATGGATACTTTTAGTGAAACTTCTCCATTTATAACTTTTCCTACAAGTATGGATAGATATTTTGAAGACAATCCCCTGGTTCCTTTAAAAAAATATTGTTGTTAGTTTGTCAAGAGAATTTATCTTAAAATATAAATCATAACCATTTTTTAGAGAATATAAAATGACACCATTTATATAAATTTAAAAACACAAAACCAATTTTCATATACCTCATTTGGCTAGAGAAGAAATGAAAGATTATCAATCAAACTACGTATTTTCTATTTCTCAAAAATATTAAAGAATTCATTTAAAAAACCCTACTTCAAAACATGTAAATAGATGGGTCAGAAATGTGTTTGAATTAATTTACTAATGATATTTCATTTGATAATCATAAATATTAAATACCTTCTAATTTTTTTCCTTTTCATGGCTAGTATCAAGTTGATGTGGTCTTTACTCTATGATCTAGGTTTTCCTTGCTTTGTAAAGCTAGTCAATAAATATTCTATGAATCCATACTTTATTCTCCATGTTATATTGTTTATAAATGTTAATTATATGCTTAGTTATGGTTATTTATAATATAATACAAGTATACCTATGTTTCATTCTTTCATATATAGACATAAAACTAGGGTTTACCAAAGTAATATTTTTTGTTTTGATGGTATGTTGGCCATCAATAATATAAAAATGAGTCTCATGGTGATGAAATCCTAGATCTAACTCTACATTTATGATATCACAAATGGTTTTATTAAAATTTAATAATATTACATCCCTTAGAATAAGTAGTGGGTTACATAACATTAAGCTAACCAATTTATAAACACTATCTATATCAAGAGATTGGTACTGGTATTTATAAGGTGTCAGGTGGTAGCGCTCAATTCCAATCCTAAAATATTTTTCATTAAATAAAAAAATTGAATCTCATGATTTTTTAAAGATTATCTATTTTTAAACTCTTTCTTAGCATGTTTTAAATTACTCTTTATCATGTTAATTATTTTAATTAATAAAACTATGATACTGAGGTATCTTTTTCTAGAGTGGCAAGTTTTTACCTCATAAAATTAAATATTTTTTCATTAAATTTTATTTTACCAAATTACTTATCCATATTCAAGTGCTGACTAATAGATGAAGTAAAACCATGCTGATAATGTTTTCTAAATAGGTCATAATCCCATTGTAAATATTTTGACCATTTTCTACATCAAATAGGTCTAAATCTAGATAAGGGTTTGTTTTTCAACCATAGGAATGAAAAGAATTCCTTTGACATTTATAAAAATGAACCATGCCACTTTTTTATACAATTACACTTCTAAATCCATTTTAATGACTTGGCATGAATGTTCATAGTTAATTATATATTCCATTGAACAACAATTAAATGATTAAAAATACATTTTATACTTAATAAATTTTAACAGTTTCATGTGCCCATGATATTGAATAAAAAAACCACAAATCATTATGGTAATTATCTAGAAAATAAATATCTAAAAACCATTTTCCTTATCTTCTCTACCAATACATGGTGTCATAAATGAATGGGATCTTCCTATATGAGGTATGGATAATCAGATCCATTATTTTCCATAATCAAATAAATAAGTTCAAATAAAGATATTGTATTATTAGTTATTTAATATAAAATATAATAATATTTTGCACATGTAATCCTTAATTTCTATATTAAATAAGTTTGCTAAGTGAATACACTCAAGAACCATAATAGTGCAGAGCCAAACTAGTCTGAAATTGAAATTGCCTAGAGCCAAAATGATTCCAGCCAAGTGTACATTATTATTGTGTCATTAAAATGTTCAATGGAAAAAAACATGTCCTATTTACGAAAATTGTTAGTTATGTAATGTAAAATATAATATATTTTTTTCACATGTAATCCTTAAATTCTATATTTAAAAAATTATGTTGAGTGAATAAACTCCAGAACTACAAAGGCTAGAGATAGACTAGTTTGAAGTTGAAACTATCTAGACCAAAAATCATTCCAATCATGTTTAAATTTTTACTATGTCATTGACATGTTCGATGGAAAAATTATTATCATATATGCATTAATTGAATACTTACACTTTATATTTAATACTTACATTCTATATATTTTTATGACATGTTTGTTTTGGAAGAGGAGTTACAGAAGCTAAAGAGATTAAATAGATATTGAATGATTGTGAATAAGCCTCTAAGTAAATGATTAATTTCAACAAGAGTTCTTTATTCTTATTTAACACTCCTCTATTGTAAAAATAAAATATTATTATAATTTTGGGTTTTCAATTCATGTAACTTCCTTATTCATATCTATAAATGCCATGATTTAGTGGTCTAATGCGTATTCAAGGTTTGAACTCTCTTATTGATAGGTTTCATAAAAATCCAGTAGGATGGAAAGTAATAATCCTCTCTTAAGTGGGAAAGATTATGATCATAAAAAATACACTTCAGAGCCTTCCTATGTATCTTATGTTGATGTTCAAAATACCTAAATTTATAATTAATTACATATAAAAATTTCAAAAAAAATTGTGTGGTCTGGATCAAAGGATAAAAATAGATTCCACCTAGTTGCTTGGGATAAAGTGAGCCTCAAAAGGAATCTAGGGGGTTTGGGTATTAGAAAGATGAAAATAATGAATCAAGGTTTAGTCACAAAATTAGATTTGAGATTCATAAATAAATTAAATCAGTGGAATACAATTTTAAAATATAAATTTCTAGATGTAGGAGATAATACCATGTTCCTAGTTGAAACTAAATTTATTAGGGTATCTTCCTTTTGGAATTATCTTTTGAGTAGTAGAGAGATTATTCTTAAAGGAAGTAAATGGAATATTTGAAATGGAGAAAGGATCAAGTTTTTTCATGATTCATATATTCTAAACCACCCCTTGATAGATATAGAGTCATGTCATCAAAACAATATACAAGTTTAGAGACATAATTTGTAGTTAAACTACATTTGGGTATTTGATAGACTCAAAGAATGATGTCATCTACAATTGGATAATTTGAATCTATAAGGTATGGCCATTATCAATGATTTGAAATTTACTATTATAGGTTGTCATATTTTGAACCTTCTAAATTAATATGAAATTGTTTGGGATAAATATATTGATGAGAGTTATAGTGTCAAATCAAGGTATGGTTTTCTGGTAGAAGGGTCATATTGTCACTCAATTTTTCACCTTTGGAGAGGTATTTCAAGCTTACTCCAATTTATTGAAACAATGGGATTACCCCGATACCTATGGTTTATCTATAGTGGTGGTAAACCTCTAATTAATAGGGCTAGCTCCCTAAATTTATCTTGATTATCTTCTTACTAACTATTTAGTGTATGAAAAGAGATTAAAAAACTATTTAATTTCAAGAAAACTAGAAAACAATGATGACACACTAGAATATTTGATCCAATACTATCTTACACTTTCACTTAAAAGAAGGAAAACTAAAATATGGTGTATGCTTTAAGAGAAAACTTCTAACATAAGTATTTCAACCTAGAAACTATGGTAAATATAGTAGATATGGTGAGAGATTCAAAGGACTAAGAAGACATTAGAAAAACTCCAAAACACTTAGATATAATACCACACTTTAATGTAATCCAAGTGACCTGAAAGAAGACAATGTATCCATACACAAGTGTACACAAGTAGGATAAGATGCAAGGACAAGCAATTTTATAACTAGTATCTATCAACAACTCATTAAACACACTAAAATATGAAGTTAGAAAGCATGAACTAGTTTTAATTCCTTTATTAAGGCAAAATATGAGTAAAAAAATATTAGGTCATAGCCTACATATCTCATGGATCTCTTACAATGCCAAAACTAGGCATAATTATAGCACCAATGTGTGTGTGTGTGTGTGTGTGTGTGTGTGTGTGTGTGTGTGTGTGTGTGTGTGTGTGTGTGTGTGTGTGTGTGTGTGTGTGTGTGTGTGTGTGTGTGTGTGTGAGAGAGAGAGAGAGAGAGAGAGAGAGAGAGAGAGAGAGAGAGAGAGAGAGAGAGAGAGAGAGAGAGAGAAAATCCCACACCAAGAATGGAATCTTAGGGGTTAAAAGAATAGATAAAATATTTGTTGGATTAAAAATAGTTAGGAAGAAGCATCTAAATTATTTAACATGTGTTACTTGATCTCCAAGTCTTTTGCAAGTTTCCTTCAAGTCAGATAGAGTTGGTCCTTTAGGAGTTCATAATCCTTCTTGAAAACTAATCTAATATTTTGTAGGAGTCTTATTTATCTACCTTAAAAGTGAATTAATATCCATTTAAAATGGTATATTTACACCTCTCTAAGGTTTATTAATCATTATCTACCCTTAAAATAGTCTTTTTTGGAAGGAGTTACCTTAGTTTATGAGGTGTAGTTTATCTTCTTGAGCGGTGGAGAGATCATATGAATATTGATATGGAGATTTTAAATGAACACTCTAAGAATTAAATATTTTATTACCACATATTTAATTATTTTAAGGCTCCAATTTAAACCTTGAAATTCTTTCCATACTTCTCAAGGAGTCACTTTAATGTTGGTTGTCTAGTACCAACTAGCAGCTATGCCTAATTACACATATTAGTTTATTTGAATGGCCATTAAAACCAAATAAATACTTTTAAAAGGGCCTAATATCATGATATCAGATAAAAAAATCACTTTATTATATGAAAAATTATTTTAAGGCATCATAAACCTATTGTTCTTGCTAATCTAGGTAGCTGGGTCTCCCAGTCCTAGAACACCTCAAACTACATTTTTTGTGTAGACCTATAAAAACAATTTCTTAATAACATGAAAGTATTTTGTGAATTTATAAGTTATAAAACATCCCATGGTACCTCATATAATTATATTCAATCATTCATCCTTGTTTATACCCCTCAATCTCATCAAAACCAATAAAAGGAAGGGCATTTAATGTGTTTGTACAAGTGACATCAACATCTAATTTCATGTTGAGGATCTTTAGAGATATTTTGAAAATAACTAAGTGTTTTTAGAGACAAAAAATTCATTTGTATCAATTATAATTAAAATATCCCATATCAAATTCACCCAAGGGTTTTAGGAGGGTTTAAGACCTGTTTAGGGTCTTAACGATCATTCATAAAGCACATACCAATAATTAGCCTCATTAAAATTGTATAACCTTCTTGACTGACACCCTTACCTATTCCAATTATATATTCCTATGCAAATTTTGAGAGATGGTTTGAGTGTGTGAAGTTGTTCCTCAGGTGGTAAACTTAGTTTTTTTTAACTTAAGAGAGGTCTAATTTGGGTTTTAGGCCTAAAAACTCAATCCCATTACTGAGAGAGATTCATACACATCAAAAAAAATATTATTTGTGATTTTACATGATTTTTTAATTATTATTACTCTATTTTATGCATTTGGTGCACTGGTCAGATGACTTGGGGTTTAAGGCCTCTCACCTCCTTGATAGCCCTCAAGGGCAATTAGATTTAAAACTAAGGTTTTACACAACTTTAAATTTTATTAAGACCATACATATGATTGTGTATCACCTTAAAGTTCCTCCATGGTGGTTTGACATGCTTATTTTATGTTTTGGGTTCAAACAAATTCATTGGTCTTCAGAATTCCCCTTTCCAATGGAGTAAGCAATGTTTGAGATCAAATAGTGAGTATACTTAATACTTGTATGGATTTGAGGTGACCATAAATATATTTTTCCACTCATAAAAAACCTATGTATCCATTCTCAAATTTTAATCATGGTAATGAGGCTCTCAAAACTTGATTTCTCTCATGGCTGGCTAATCTAGGCTAGTGGTCTGTAACTAGGTAGTTATACCTTATGATGGGGTCCTTAAATTTGTGTGACAATATCATATTATCACATTTATAAATATATATTCTCATTATTGATTTTTTATATTATTACCCATTATATATTCAAACCTAATAACTTTTGCATGGCTTACAATGCATGAGATCCTTCTTCAAACCTTATAATAAGCCCAAATTAAGCTTACAACTCAAAGTGCTTTACTTACTAAAAAAATGGGACTTACTCCATAAAATTAACACCCTTAATAAATTAATTCTATTTTATTAACCTCCTTCTCATTTTTTCACTTGAATATCTATAATGTTTTGCAATGTGTTTAGCCCATCTCTTACATGTATCATTCACATGTGTCTCAAAGGGTTAGTTATAGGTGCACTCTCTTATTGACCACTGAGTCATTAATAAACATATCATCATGATACCTTATTAAAACCTTATAGGGTTTATATTTTTAATTTTGGATGTATGTTCATATTTCAAGACCATAGAGGGTTTAACAATCCTCACTGGTCATATTGATGACTACCAACCAATGAGACAAATTGGTAATCATAAAGAAACAAAGAGGTCTCCTACATTTTCATGCAATATATGAGTAGATATGATGGAACTAAAATACCTTTAAAACCCCTTTCAAGATCCTAAAAAAATTATTCTATAATAACAAGTTCATATTTGCAATATGACTACCAAGAAATCAAGGTGATGGGATTTAAAGCCTTCTTTAAACACTTTAATTTATTATAATTTATTCATAAATAATAGGAGCCTAGACCAAAGACCAATGTCATGAATCTCAATCCCATCAAGGTCCCCATCCTTGTGAAGAGCTCATGGGCCATATCTTTATATTTTATATGGAACAAGCATTTAGACATGACCCTTGCAAGGATGTCAAGGGACATGATGAAGAACCTAAATATATTGCCATTTTTGGACCTATGAAAACTCTCTAAACATTTAAAAGGCCTAATGAGGGTGGGTAGTTACTTCTCATATTTTCACTCTTGAAGATGACCCTACAAGTGATCATAAATGCCCCATTTAGCTCAATTTCTCCTTCCTTGAACATTGAACCTATAAGGTCTAACTAACCTATGACTTGATTTTACATTAGGAATGTTACCAAAAATATTTACATTATTTAAAAGTATCACTTTTACATACCATTATTAATACTAATCTTGAAAATGGCTCTAAATTCTTTAAGAAGCAGTTTTCAAGGGTAAAAAAGGCTAGTAAAACTAGATGACCTCATGGAGTGGACACTTCAATTGACCAAAACCCTACACAACCTCATATGGAATCTTGTTCACCTCATATAACAACCATTCAAGAAATAAGATTTGAAAAGACCCCCATTAGCCACAATATAAACCTTAACATCCCCAAATACCTTAATTTATACTAAGAAACCTTAACTTCTCTGAGGTGATTAGAAATGGGGTTGAACTCAATATTTATCAATGTAAGGGCATGGGTAATCTATTACAACCCATAAACACTTCTATAAAAAATAAACATGAAACAAACCTGATCTCATAGAGGTTAAAATGATGTCACATTTTGATAACATTCTTGGTAACTTTTTGGGGTAGCCTACTTGTTAGGCTATGAAACTAGTAGCCTTCCTCAGCCATTAGACAATGGAGTCATTGTAGAGGATCTTTGAAACTAAACTAGATTAATATAAAATACAACATTAACACACCACACCAAGATAAAAACCATCCAAAATAGATGGTAAAATACACCAAATAAGAAATATATAAACAAATGTGCATAAGCACTTATTTTACACACACCTACTTATGTATAGACCTTAAAACATGTTTGAGGTGAGGAAAATAGTTCCTCTTACTTCAACAAGGGTCAAAAAGAATGTTTCTTAAGTCAAAGCTTATCCATGAGAATAAGTCACCATATGATGGATTTTTATCAAAGAAAATTTGCTTATGAAGGTGATAAAAGGACTTACCACTCATGGGACCTATGTTATTTATAAGTGAATCACTTGAAACTCCATTGAATGGCCTTAGATCCTCTTTAATTCTTCTTGATAGTGTATACTGATTGATCCATTTTATGCTCATTTTATGCTTTTTAATCTTCTCCTTAGGAGTCCTAAAAATTTCTCAAATTTACTTTCATCTAGACCATGATGTGTTTGATATTTATATCCCTCAAAATTGCCTTCTTATTGGCCAAACATGTTTGTAAGTGACTCAAAATTATATTGAGGCCTAGGTTGATCCTCAATCACATAAACCTTTATATTTATATTATTATATTCCTCTAATATTAAAAACTTCTTGATAGTGACTTTACACTCTTATTCATGCTTTTTAGGTCCACTAATTACTTTAATATGAATCTGATGTTTCTTTTGAGGGATATTTGCCTTGTTCAAATTATTAAACTATAGCATGAAACTATTACCATAGATCTTCACAATCTTCTTGACTATCACACATGGAATTATTCATCTTGGGAAGTTATAATTTCATTATATTCCTCATTATAATGCTCTATCACCCTTAGAGACTCATCATCATCATCCTTTTGAATAAAATAGTTACCCCATGCAACTTGTGTAAGGGAATCATCAAGGATTACCTCATAAAACTCATTATCCTCTTCATGAATGATATATGTATCAAGACTTATCTCTTAAATGAAAGCATATGAATAATAATCATAGGTATCAACACCATATTCATCTAAGAATAGATCATAAATACCTTCAAGAGAGGAAGATGTTCCATCATCTATGGCATGCTCCTCTTGTTAATTGATAGTGCAATTTAGATTGTAACTAGTTTCCACATATGATTCAATGTGTAAATTTGTTAACAATTGTGTTATTATTATAAATATATCTCCATAACTCATTATAAATTATAATAAATACCAATTAGTAGAAACATACACTCTTATCTTGGCAGTGAAGTAACTTGATAGGAAAATGGTAAAGTGTGTATTTAGATCCACGACCACTATGTCTTTTAGAATTAGAAAAATTGGGCAATCATGGAAGAAAACTTTAAAGCATTTTATGATACATATATAATTAGATTGTGCTTCATTAATATATAACACTTCTTTATTATTAGGGTCAGACTTTAAGCCCAACTTGTGTATCACTAGTTTAGGAATGACTAAAGTACTTGCCCCACTATCCAAAATACAATTATGGCCCAACTTATATCCTAAAATGAGGGTAATATATAAATTTGATGGTTTTTTAGACATGGTCTAAGGTTAAATAATATGATTATATGAATTTTTGAGGTCTGCACCAATATGCTTTGCTAGTTGGGGGAAAATATGGAGTTGGAATAGTTTTCTTAGAGTAACTCCTTTTGACCAAGCATATGGAGTACTTCCTAAAGGGATATACTTATTTTTGTGTTATTGTATGAGTTAATAATATTAAAAGGGAGACATTATCCTTTACTTGCATCCTTAGAGGCAATGTAGTACCTTGAGTTTAAGGTAATGAAGGTTTTACCACCTTTCCCAAGTTTTGATTTTGAAGAGGTGCAAGACTCATAGAGGCTACCATATTTGTATCCATACCTTGTTTCCTTGAAGGGCGGTTATTTGGAGGTATATACACATCTTGATCATCTCCTAAATCTCTCCTCTTTTACCTTTTGTTGGATTCAACTAAGGTGCTTTGATTTAGGATAAATCTATCCTCCATTTGGTAGTTTAGAAAGCTCATTCTTGAATTACTATAGTCTCCACTTGGTTATGCTTGCATGAAGCTATCATATTATAATGTCAAGTAAGGATTAGTCCCTCTTTTATCCACAAAGGCTTTACATTCCCCCTCATTAGCAATCATGTACTATCTTTGAGTCTTCCCCCAAAAATTTACCATTCTTATCCTTGAACTTTGGTTGTTATGGACAGGGACCATGGCTCTTAAGGTAGGAGAAAAATTTGGATTGTATGCATTAAGTGACCTATTAAAATTAGTTTAACCTTATCCCATCCCTTGACCATTATTCTTAGGTGTCAATATATTTTATTGTGGAGGGTAATAGTAGGATTTTTGGTAAGCTCTAATATGTTGATTTGATTTCCTAGTTGAAGCTTCTAAAGCCTTATATTTTATTTTTGTCAATCAATTGCATCATCTGATTTATTTAGAGCATTTTTGGACTTGTTATTTCAATTTGAAATTGGAGAAAAAATTGGAGGGTTATTATGCATGTTAGGAAAGAGAGGCATTTGGACATTTAGAGGGAGTTTATTATATATGATCAAATGATTCTTAGCTCTAATATCCACATCATAGGCATCAGGTAAGCTATACCCTCCCATGGATTGTAACATGATAGCTATATCAGTACTAATATCTCTGAGGTAGGTTGGGAAAATAAACCTTGTAGATGTTTTAATGGGAGATGTAAACCTATTGCATGTCCTTTATAACCTTTAATTAAATCATGAATAGATTACATAGACCCTCTTTGGATGACATTTAGTTAATGGATTAATGATGTGTGATCACTCTTATCCTCAAGTATTTTATTCAACAACTCCCCAAATTCATCCCACATAGTAATGCATCTTCGTGGTAAGGTTCTATACCAATCACTAGATTTTAACCTAAGGCACATGTCAAG
This sequence comes from Torreya grandis, assembly GCA_037957365.1. Taxonomy (NCBI): domain Eukaryota; kingdom Viridiplantae; phylum Streptophyta; class Pinopsida; order Cupressales; family Taxaceae; genus Torreya; species Torreya grandis. The sequence continues at coordinate 1,019,234 of JARHVA010004026.1, read as the reverse complement.
CAATATGATTAATATGTTAATTTGTGTGATATAATGGAAATTGAAAATTTTGGATATGTCTTTAATGGGTTCACTTAGGGTGATAGGGCCTTCCCCATTGAAATTAAGGACACCCTTGGTGGCATTGGGGGGTATATCATCATAGGAAACAAGGTTTATGGGACTTTAAGTATTAAAATCTAGGAAATAATTTGTCCTGTCCATGTTACCTTCAATCTCTTCTTCACTCTCTTGTTCTTATTTACTTCTACAATCTTCCTACTCTTCAGACTCTTCTTCAGGATTTTCAACTGTCAAGAAAGACTCAAGGTACTAAAATTCAAAAAGAAGCTCATGATGAGGGATTAGACTTATAGAATGACTACATATAATATTATATGATACAATAGTGACCATGAAGCATAAAAATTATAAATTAGTCTACAACTACATGTTTTAACTTAGTGGAGTCACCAAATGTTGAGTACAAAACACTTATACAATTGTGGTCTTGTCAAATCCAGCATTCACCTTGACAAGAAGATGATGGGACAATTATCCCACTAGAGATAAATATTATCACTCAATTTTTCACCCTTAGAGAGGTATTTCAAGCATATTACAATGAATTGAAATAATGGGATTACCCATATACCTGTGGGATGTCTATAGTGGGGATAAACCTCTAGTTGATACGGCTAACTCCCTAAACTTATCTTGATTTCCCTCTTAGTAACTATTTGGTGTATGAAAAGAGATAAGAAACCATCTAATCGAAATAAAACTATAAAAAAAAGTGTGATACACCATAATATTTGATCCAATACTATCCTACACTTTCACTTAAAGGAAATAAAACTCTAATATGGTATATGCTTCAATAGAAAGCTTCTAGCATAAGTATTTCAACCTAGAGACTATGGTAAGTATAAAATATATGGTGAGAGATTAAAATGACTAAAAAAACACTACTGAGACTCAAAAACACTTAGTTAAAATACCACACTTCAATTTACTCTAAGTGACCTACAAGAAGATAATGTATCCATACCCAAGTGTACAGAAGTAAGACAAGATGCAAGGACAAATAATTTTCTCACTAGTATCTATCAACAACTGATTAAACACACTAAAATATGAACTTGGAGATATTTAAATAGTTTCAATTCATTTACTAAGGAAAAATATGAGTAACAAAAATAATAGAGCTTTGCCTACCTATCTTGCGAATCCCTTACAATGCCAACAGTAGGCCTACTTATAGCACCAATGAGAGAGATAAATCTTAAGCCAAAAATGTAATATTAGGGGGTTACAAGAATATATCAAATATTTATTAGATTTTTAATATTTATGAGGAAGCATATAAATTATTTAATAATTGCTACTTGATATCTAAGTCTTTTACAAACTACCTTTAAGTCAAAAAGAGTTGGTCCTTAAGGAGTTCATAAGCCTTCCTAAAAATTGATATGATATTTTATAGTAATATTCTTTATATACCTTTAAATTTAATGCATTTTAATTTAATATGGTATAGAGACACCTCACTAAGGTGTATTCATCATTATCTCCCCTTGAAATAGGCTTTCTTGGAAGAGGGAGTTAGCTTAGCTCATGAGGTGTAGTCTGTCTTCTTGGACAACAAAGAGATCATCTGAATCTTGTTATGGATCTTGTAAATGAACACTATGAGCATGAAATATTATATTACCATAGATTTATGTCTTTAAAGGCTCCAATTTACACCTTTCAATTCTTATCATACTTCTCAAGGAGTCACTTCAATGTTGGTTGTCTAGTACTAGTTGGCAGTTAGGCCTACTTACACATGTTAGTATATTTGAAAGCCCATGAAAATTGAATATATAATTAAAACAAGGCCTAATATAATTATATCAGATCAATAAATCACTTCATTATATTAATAAGGGCTTTAATTCATCATAAACCTACTATTCTTGTCAATCTAAGTAGTTAGGTCTCTCATTCCTAATACACCTCAAACTATCTTTTTTGTGCAAACCTATATCAAGATTTTCATGATTATATGAAAGTATTTTTTGATATTTTAAGTTATAAAACATCCCATGGTACCTAATAAAATTATATTCAAGCATTCATCCATGTTTTTACACCTTGATCTCATCAAAACTAGTTAAAGGGAGGGCATTTAGTGTGTTTGTATAGGTAACATTAGCATCCAATATCATAATAAGGAGCATCAAAGATTTTTTGAGAAGGTTAAATTGTTTTTATATCCAAAATACTTAATTTTTATCCATTTTAAGTAAAATATCCAATATCTAATTCACGCAAGGGTTTTAGTAGGTTTTAAAACCTATTTGGTGTCTTAATAATCATTCATAAAGAACATGCCACCAATTGGACTCATTACACTTGTAGAAAATTATTGATTTACCTGACCCCCAAAATTTTCCATATATATTTTCTTCCCATTCAAAGTGTGATAGATGGTGTGAGTGTGTGAAACTACTCCTCAGGTTGGAGACTTAGTTTTCTTTAACTCAAGAGAGGTCTAATTTGGTTTTTGGGTATCAAAACTCAATCCCATTACTAGGAGAAATTAATACACATCCAAAAAAATATTAATCATTATTTCACATTATTTTTTAATGATTATTACTCCACTATATGCTTTTGGTGCACTGGTTAGGGGACTTGGGGTTTAAGTCATGTCACCTCCTTACTAGCCTCAAGGGCATTTGGATTGAAAATTGAGGTTTTGTGAAAATTGAAAGTGCATTAAGACCATGTATATGCATATGTATCACCTAAAGTAACCTAAATGGGGATTTTACATGCTTATCTTGTGTTTTGGGTTCAAACAGATCCCTTAGTCTCAAGACTACCCCTTGTTAATGGAGTGGGCAAGGTCTAAGAAAAATTAGTGAGTATACCTACTACTTGTATGGATTTGAGTTGACCATGAATATATTTTTCCACTCATAACCAATCTATTTATATATTCGCAAAGTTTAATAATGCCTATGAGGGCCTCAAAACTCAATCTCTCTCATGACTGGCTAATCTAGGCCAGTGGTCTACAATGAGGTAATTGTACCTTATGATAGAATCATTAAATCTATGTGACAGTCTCATGTTAGTACCTTGAGAATTATATATACTCATTATGGATTTTTTATATTCTTATCCATTCTATATTCAAACCTCATAACTTATACATGGCCTGCAATGTATGAGATCCTTATTGAAACCTTATAATAAGCCCCAAATGAGCTTACAAATCTAAGTTTTTTGCGTAGTCAAATAATGGCACTTACTGCATGGAATAAAAACCCCTTACTTATTTAAAGTTCTCATAGTCACTTCCTTATCATTTATTCACTTGAATATCTACAATGTTTATTAGTGTGTTTATCCCATAGGTTTTCTATTGTGTTTATCTACAATTGAAAGGTGTAAGTGCACTCTCCCCTTGACCACTGAGTCAGTAGGAAACCTATCATCATGATACATTATTGAAACCTTATATGGGTTATGTGGGTCATATGTTATGTGTTTTCATTTTCTAATACCATAAAGGTTTTGACAATGCTCATTGTTCATATTGATGACTACCACCCAATGAGACAAATTTATAATCATGAAGAAACATAGAGGTCTCTTACATTTACATGCACTAGATGATTTGATATGATAAAAATAAAAGACCCATCAGACCCTTTTCAAGCTCCTACAACATTATTCTATAACAAAAATTTCATATTTGCAATAAGATTTCCAATAAATAAATGTGATGGGATTTAGATCTTTCTCCAAGAACTTTAATTTCTTAGCATTTTTTCATAAAGAATATGATCCTAAACCAAAGACCAATTCCATTAATCTCAATCCCATTTGGGTACCCATACTTGGTGAATATCTCAGGAGCCATCTTTCTATATTTAGTATGAAACAACCATTTAGACATGACCCGTGCAAGGTTACCAAGGGACATAATGAAGTAGAACCTAAATATTTTGCCATTTTTGGACTTGTGAAAAATATATAAATGTTGAAAAGGAATAAGGAGGGTGGTGAGTTAATTATAATATTTTCACTCTTGAATATGACCTTACAAGTGATCATAAATGCCCCTTTTATCTTGATTTATCCTTGAGCATTAATCTTGTAAGGTCTAACTAACCTCTAACTTGATATGAAATTAATAACATTATAAAACATCTTTACATGATTTAAAAGTATAAATTATGCATAACATACTTCATACTCATCTTTATAATGGATCTAGAATCCTTAAGAAGTAGTTTTCAAGTGTAGCGAAAGCTAGTAAAACTAGATGACCTCATGGAGTGGACACTTCATTTGACCAAGACCCTACAAGACCTCATATGGACTATTTTTCACCTCTTTTGAAACTATTCAAGAAAGAATCTTTAAAAATACCCCCACTATCCACAATATAAACCTTAACATTCCTAAATACCTTAATTTTTACTAAGAAACCTTAACTTCTCTGAGGTGATTATAAATGGGTTTAAACTCATGATTTAGCAATAAAAGGGCATGGGTAAGCTATGATAACCTATAGACACTTATAGAATAAAGAAACATGAAACAAACCTGAACTTATAGAGGTCAAAATGATGACACACTTTGATAACAGGTCCTTTGATGGTTTTCCATGGGGAATCTTATGGTTCAATGACTTAATTCCTAAAGTGAACATATTATTTTGGTTAATTGTTAAAAATAAAAATCCTCACAATGGATAACCAAAATAATAGGGGCTTGCCTACTGTTAATAGATTGCCTTGTGTGAGGAGGAGGAATATATCCTTCATTTAGTGTTGGAATTCTATTTTACCTTTAAGATTTGGGGATTAATTCTAGATATCTTTCAATTTGATTTGGTTTAACCCTCTTCTTTTCTTGAACTATGGAACTATTGGAAATCTCCTTTCAAAAAATCAAATTTGAATAAGTTGTGTTATTTGGATCTTATCCATACTCTATGGGGTATCTAGAAGGAAAAAAATGATAGAGTGTTCAAAAATTGTAAGAGATCCAATTTAAGAGTAGATCTCAAGATTAAAACCATACTTTTGGATAATTTCAAGAGTTGTAAGCCTAGAAAAAAGGAACCTTTTTAGGGGTAGGATATTAATATCACCAAGAACTAAGATTTGGACTATTCTATTCCTCTCTTGATAGATCCTTTAGTTGATTTAATAAATTATATTAAATGGAAATTTCCCTCTCTTAATTAGGTCAAATTAAATTTTGACATGGATTCTAAAGTAAACCCTAGTCTGGTACGAGGGGGATGCATTATAAGTAATTCAAAGGGAGAATTGTTTGTTGTTTATGTTTGGAACACGTGATTTTAAACCATACATTGGGTTGAGTTTATATCTACCTTTTATGTATTTTAATTATCTAAAGAGATTGGGGTGAGCTGCTAATTATTAGTTTAGTGGGACTTCCTAAATATCATTTAATTCCTTTCTAATAAGTACTTGGTGGGTTGGACCATCAGTAACATGATGGAAGAAGCTTATTTATTATAAAATCCTTTGATATAGTATACATTCAACATGTTTTCATATATGAAAATAATTAAGTTTATTTATTTTCTAATTTGGGGGTTTTCTTTAACATCTTCAAGAAGTGTAGTACCAAAGAGGAATTATCTAATGACATTATTCAAAAATTCAACAAAGAAGCATCTATTTTGATGTCTAAAGAGTAATTTTGGAAGAGGCCAATGTGCTAAAGACTTACTTATTCATAATTCATGTTGTAGTTGGTTTCTATCTTGCTTTGACACTTTGGGTGAGGTATCAAGAGGGACATCTCAATGAATTATCAAAAATGTGTTTTTAGATGGTGTCTTTGAACAATATTTTAACTAATGGACATATTCTAATCAAGATCTTTAGGAATTTTTTTCATGCAAACTAAGGCATTTTAGCCTTAATGATTATATGTAAAATCATCTTTGCGACTTGGATCATAATTAAAAATCCTATGTGTCATGTTACTCATAGCATTCAACATGGGAAATATATTATTATTCATAATGACACTTTTGCTAATTTTTATATCAATACTTATATTAACTCTTAATATTGGATGAGTTTATTTGTCACTAAGATGGGAGGAGAAAAATATCAAGTTGAACCTTCTTCGGTGAAAGTTTTGAATAAGGATATGAAACTATGTGGGATCCTCTAGGCATGTGATTTTATTATTTTCATCAAGATAATTGAGGGATATGACCCTCACATATACAGGGTCTTTATAGATGGGTGAAAGGATAGAGTGGTGTTGATTAAAGGGGTGGAGATTGAGATTTCAAATGAGTTAATCACTCATGTTATAGACATGAATGTGGAAGGTCAATGGTGAAGAATTGATTATATTTCAACATAGATACATTAGATATTCAATTCCTCAACCCTTTAATGAAGTTTCTAAGAAGGCTATGAAATTTATATCCCTAGATGGTAGGTATAATAGTGTACTCTCTTTCTAATTTATCTTTCTCAACTTATTCAAGCATCACTCCCTAGTTAATATCCCTTTTAAATTTTTAATGTGATGAAAATCTCATTTTTAGAAATAAATAAAGGAAATAAAAGGTTTCATATACATCAAGATTTTATTCTTTTTCTTTATAAGTATCCCAAAGATGTGAATATGGGACCTGGGCATATGGTTTTAAAGGGTAATTAGGAAAATAACAAATCAAATTTGAATCTTGTTATAAATCCTAAAATATCATTGAGATGTAAAATTCATCCTAGGAAGGATGTGAATGATTATGCCAAAGACCATGCTAAGGAAGGACCAAGCATTGAGGATGGTTTAATTGGACTTGAAGTAGAAAGTATGAAAGATGTTATTAAGGAGTTAAATCTCCTAAAATCTCAAAGTTATTAGATAAAAAACAATGTAAAAGATACCAATAAAGGTTTATGAACAATTTGAGGAATTTATGGTCGCCTTAAAAGAGCGAGAAAATTTCAAATATTTTATGGGGGAGCTAGATTTACATAGAACCTTCCTTAGATGGTTCCTTAAGGACCATAAAATGCTCAAATATTCCATCAAGAATCATAATTGGGAGAAACATGTACTAAACAACAAAGAAGACTTAGAGGAGATGATAATCCATATGTGAAGACTCAAGGAGAGACTTGGTAGTTTACAAGAGGAGAACCTCTTCCTTAAAATAATGTAGAACCTTGTATGGGTTACAATAAGGTCATAGTCATAAATTGTTTAACTAGTATGGATGTGCTTATTTATCTCATATAAAAAGAGACATGATGGTGAAGGCTTGAATAAGAACCTCACAAAGGATAAAGGTATAATCAAAGAGAGGTCCAGACTCTTAATTATTTAAATATGGGTTATAAGGAAAAAAATTGAAGAATATCCTAACTTCTTGGGACTAAGTCCTTGGTGGGTAGAAATTTTAATGACATGTTATTTCTTATTATCTATTTATTATTGTTTTGATTTGTTTATGTTTTGAAGAGGATATGAAGTAGTTATTTTTTGGATGTTTGTTCTTATTTTTATTCTTTGTCTTTTCTATTTATTTATACCTTGTCTATAGGTTCTTTGTATCAAGGTAGAGCCCTTGTCAAAAACCTCCCTTTACCAATAATTAAAAAAATTATACCAATTCAATATAGTCCAAAACCAAGATATTATAAAGGTAGATTATTTTAAAATTCCACACAATTTTGTCTCATTTGGACCTTAAATTATTTAAAATATCATAAAACATTATTTTTTGAATTTGGTTAATTAATATAAACATAGCATTTGAATGACCATCAAAATTTTCATGAATGAACTTAGAAAATGTATTAATAGACATATGTCTTAATAGTTTAGTATGGATATAGGTGTATGCAATCAAAAATGGGATCATGACTCAAAGAAGATAGAGCATACCTACACTTTTGATTGAGAATACATTTATTAAGTGGGATCATGATCAATATGGGGATCTTTTATACCTAATTAGGGGATCACTTATCACAATACAACATACTAGGAAGGGTTCCAAAGCCTATAGCATAACACAATCATGTAATAACCCTAAAAGATTCCTACGGTTTAATATTCACCTATTATAATAATCAAAAAATCAAATCTAATCTAGTACAAACTAAATCTTGTGGCATAAAATGGTAGTTAGAAATAAAACAAACAACTAAACTAAACATGCATAGAAGACATATACTCATGTCAATATATATAGAATCTAAATGCATGGGAATAGAATCACAAATGCATTATCTACCTACTCTTACAAAGGAAAAATAAAGTTAGTAATATTTACCTTGAAGATGAAACCATTAAGCCTTAATATCTCCCTTGGCTAGGGTGCTTCATGAGATATTATTGTGGTATGTAAGGATAACAAAGACAAATCAACTCTAGGATACACAACCTATCTATGCATTTAAAATACTTATCCATAAGATAAGATCTGTATCTCCAAAGAAAGTATGGAACCCTCAACTTTATTTCTCAAGTAGAATGGTCAACAAGTAGATGCTTATTCACACTTATTCTTCTTCACTTATATTCTTACAAAAGGTTGGAAATGAACTTGTATATATAGGTGGATCTTGACCTAAATCCTCCTAGAAACATCAGCTATATAGGTTTGATCCTATATGTTTTTTGGGACACTTCACTAGGTCTAAATTAGGTCGATTAAAAGACTAACAAACCCAAAAAGTGAAAAACACCCCTAAACTATACAGGGTCAACCTAGTCAACCTAGTACAGTCAATTGTCCAAAAGAGAATTAAGGCAAGAAAAGGAGGATAGAAAGATGAAAATAAATTGAATGGTTAATGATGAGAATAATAAGCTTATGTTTAATGTTTTTAGGAGATGAGTGTGTATATACCAAGTGGAAAAAGGGACAATAATCTTATGTAGCACCAATGGTCTACTCACCCCTTTCTTGGTGCACCCCTTAAGGCATACACTCAGAGATATTGAGACTCAATAGGTTCTTATAAGATGAAAATTTTCAATAATCAATAAAAGTTTAAAAATATTATGTGTATATATATGCCCCACTCAAATTTTATCACATGTCACGTAAGTGAAACACGAGATGGTGTTTTGGGATAGAACATCATAACACATAACATTGATGCTATGTAAAGTGTAGTAAGCAACAAATAAGATGGATGAAATGACATAATTGAAAAAATCATACTTTTTATTACCTTAGTGTTGTAGATAAATAAGTAGACTATAATAAAAAGTTAAGGCATCCAATGTGAAGAACACTAGGTGAACTTGTATAAGTTAGTACAAACAAATAGCCAAAAATTAAAAAAATAAAAAATATATATATGATAGTGGAAAATAATCTCTATGTCACCATGAATCCAATGCATTTTATGGTTCAAAAAATGGATGAGTAAAAGCAAATATATAGATAAAATAAGGAATCTACCTATAAATAATTGAAAATTTTAAATTTTGAAGTGTTTTTAAATAGGGGAAAAGATAAGTCATTTGTTATGTTGACTTGTGAAAGAAAGAAAAAAGATATCTAGAGATCAAATGAGCTAGGATGGTGAGGAGATGACAAGCTAAATGAGAGGGACACCCAGAGGCAATAGCGGGTGCACTACATGTATGCAACATTGAATCTCAAACCATTTTTTGAAATTTGTAGTGAATTAAGTGTATTTTTAGTAATTTTGAATTTTAAGAATTTATAGATGTTATAATGAGACAAAATTAGATTCTAGGGGTATAAAATATAAAGATAGGAAATGGGTTTAGAGGAATTATGAAGAAAGCAAAAAAATGAACTTGTTTAGGAAAATGCAAGGGGTCAATAGGTAAAATGAACTGGGTCAACCTACTTGACCCAATAGGCTAAAGCTAGGTAGAATCCACAGTGTCGACCTAGTAGGTATGGGTCAAACCTATACATTATATAGGATACCAACCTAATGTAGTTGGCCAACTAATTCAAAAGGTCTAGAATGATAATGCAACACTAGGAAGGGGAAAATAAGAGGTTTGACTAAGATTTTGGAGTCAACCAAGGCAAAAATAGGGAAATTTTTCTCAAACTAGTTTGACCAAACAACTAGAATAAGCTCAAAAAAACATGTAGAAGGATGAAAGAGGGAAAGAAGGATTGAGTAGGCTAGAAATAGATTAAAATGAAAAAAAATGAATAATTTTAAAATCAATTAGGATTATTTTTTATTTAAAAATGTAAAAATAATGTATTGTAACTATACATGACATGAAATAACTGATACATATTTTATTATTTCTTGTTTATAGAGATGAGAGAGGGTTTAGAGATTGGTGGATGTGTCTTGGTTACCAAAATTATTAGAATGATTTTCAAATGGAGATAGGGCTAGAATAGTATCTATAGGTCTAGGAGGCATAGCTGATATGTGTAGGATCCCCATGAGTATTGATCTATTAGTTATGTTCCTCAGTTGTTGGGAATGACTGACTAATACCTTCAGATGGGAAGTGGATGGGGATGTGATATATGTGTCCATCACACTAGACGATGTCCATGCCATCTTTGGGATACCCATAGTAAGAGCACTAGTGACCATAGGGATACTAGATAACATAGAGGAGAGGAGAGCCTTAGCCATATGGGCTATAGGCTCAGATATTATTTTGGGAGGATGGAGATTTAGTATGGATGATGTATATACATCAAAAAATTTGGATGTCTAGAAATTTATGATAGGTCTTGTGACATAGTGGGTGCTATTTCACAATTTAGATGGCAAGGTACCACTATTTGTGGTAGCCTTAAGTAGGATGATGTTGGAAGAGTCATTCTATATGATCTAGGATCTATCATCTAGGTTCAGCTCATACATGATCTATATGAGATGTTGGTTAGAGGGTAGAAGACTATGTGACCAACCATATTTCTAATATCTTGGATATATGAGAGGTTTCTTATGTTTAAGTCAATTGGGTTAACCCATACAGTTAATGATAAGTTGCCTTGATTATAGAGATGGAGAAAGGACCAAGTGTGTTTCATGCCCCATATTCTAGTGCTACAATTAGTGAGATGGACAAACATAGTGTCGTAACCATATGATCACATAGTGACTACATGGGTGAGCTAGCACATAGTTGTACTAGTGATAATAAGGACAAAGGTGGTTGGACACTACACGTGGTGGAGAGAGCCACATCTGGTGGTATGGGTACCAAGATAGATGGGCTTACCTCATCTAGTGACACTAATATTGATGCATGAGTAGTGAGAGTAACATTTGATATAACCATGGGGGAGGGGAGGAATAGGACCATTGATAGTGATATTGATACTCAGACCACATCGTGAGTGACTATAGACTAGTCTAACATGATGGGGAGTAGAGCAGGAGGATAGGAAGGTGGAGGCATAAATAAAAAATGCACCACTATCAGCTTCATATTAGGAGGAGTTGAGACCATCAAGGACATGATGGTGATAGATGTAATAGGAGATAGCAAAGATTAATGTCATTCCTAACAATCTAGTAGAGGAGCTAGAGGAGGGATAGATGATAGAGAGACCACTCAAACTTAGGTGAAGACAAATGTAAGACATGATAAAGGTATTTAAGTTGAAGAGATGGCCTTTAGACAAGGTACTAAGAGGTTGTGTAGATGGAGAAACTATGCTAGGTGGTCACATAAATGGTGAGACCATAATAGCTAAGACATAGATATTTAGGAAAAGATGGTTAAATTATTGCTTAAGTTTTCATTTTGAAATAGAGACTAGAGATAAATAGATATTGTGATATATGATAGTGATCTAATATCTATTTGGGTGTGGTTTTGTAGGCATAGTTGAGGATGCAGAGGAGAGATGGGGGTCCATGGTGAGGGCATCACTCCATGACATCATAAATGAGACTTTGTATCCATATGACCCTAATGCATTAAAGGACCCAAATATGCCATCTTTCCAAGCTTATGCGAGCTAGTTTAGACTAGCTAGGGAGGTAGTAAGACAAATATAGGCACATAGAGAAAGAGGATACAACCACCAGTAGATATGAGTATAAGAAAGATGTAGGAATGGTAGGCCCTAGCTAAAGAAAGAGCTATATATCTAGGCATAGTGATGCAAATGATAGAGATCCAAACCTAACTAATGTAGCCATAGGTGCAAGTAGCCTACCTATAGGGATAGGTAGAGGGATTTAGATCTTGGATGGCATCTTTACATCATATTATTCAAATGATTCAGATCAAGGCCTCAGTAGGCAACATGGCTAGGCCATGAGATAGATAGGATGGATCCCAACCATAGAGATGGAGCATTGTATATGGTTGTATTTATTATATCAAATTCATGATATATATATATATGGATCATTTTGGCATATTGATGTTGATTGTGTATGTCATCATTATGGTTTATTATGGTTGTGGTTATGGATTCTTTGGATATATTTCATTCTAGCCCATGTATTTTATCTTTGTTTTATATGCTATAGGAAATATATGAGATGTGGTTTCTTTTATAGCATTATGTAGGACACATTTATGGTTAAAAATAAATAGGCAAAATGGACTTGGAAAAATATAATCAATCAAGAAAATGTACTACACATTATTTCAATCTAGGAAATGTGTAATAACAGTAAATGACTAAGTATAAAGAACCAAGAAATGGTAAAACAAGATGGTAAAGGGGATTTATTTTTAAACCAAAGTGAAAGTTTTTTTCACCAAATTAAAATAAGTAAAATCATACTAATTCACATTGGGAAGTATGACAACAATGTAATAAAATGGAAGGTATGTAAAAGGCATAAATTAGATAAAAAAAATCAATTAAAGAAATCAATTATACTAAATCATGTTGGGAAGTATAAAATAAAATCAAAATTGAAAAAAGATTGGTCTTAAATTTATCCCACTAATTAAAGCTAGGAAGTATGAAAATTTTCAAGAAATGGTTGTATTCTTACATGCACTTAAAAAATAAGAAGATAAAAGTGAAAGAGAAATGAAGTAAGCATAAAACACACTAAATAAAGTTGGGAAGCATGTCAATGACATGTAACTTCATAATCAATTAAATCTTATTTTATATTTGACACGTAATTTTGGATTGTGACTTGGGTATTGGATAATTTTGGGAGAAACATCAGGTCTTATCTTTGGTCTTACACTAAAAATCACAAAGAGAACACCACTAGGGTGAAATAAATAGGAAAAAATTAGATAATCAAATATGTAGGTAATAGGAAGGAAAACATGGTAATTTATGAGCAACATCAGGTCCTATCTATGGTCTTACAAAGTAGCTCAATAGTCAAAATAATATATCTAAATAATAAATATGAGGGATAGAGGGGATGAAAAATGAAGTCTAAAAATCAAGACTTAGACATCCTATGAGAAGACCTTAGGAGACAGGAGGCATACTAAGGACATGAGAAGACACTAAGTGACTAGTGGTTGTATATGTACAAAGGAAACCTATTCACTATAAACACAAAGATTTATAGGTAAATAGGTGTGCTACTAAGATGAACTCATGAAGTTAGATTGGTAAAATAAAATGAAAATGTACCTACCTTCCCACAACATGTTCCTCATTCTTTAGAACCCCTTAAGAGCCATTAGTCTACTATGAAAATCGGGTAATTACATGAGAAAGTAGGTATCACTAAATGATTTTTTCATTATCCTCTTCTAATCTACTAGCCACCACACCCTAAATGACCTTGGCTCTATCATGAGGCCAAATATGGAGTTTGAGCTTCAAGTAGAAGAAGGAGATGCGATTTGAATCACATCTTTATGTGATTGGACTTTTAAGAATAATTTTGCCTTTTATATCATTTCCCTTTATTTAAATGATTTAGCTTTTAAATTTTTATGGATTTTTAAGATTCCTCCTCCATAAAAACTTAGAATTACCAATTATGAGAGATGTAGTGATACACATGAATGAGTTTTAGGCTAAGGCTAAAGGAATCTAAGTAACCAAAGACATATACTAACTAGGACACTTATGATCAATAATGAACTAGCATGTGATATCAAGTCTCAATCATGTATATGCTTAGTTTTCAGAAAAGGAAGAAGGGAAAAAGGAGATCCAAAAAATGGATAAATGTAAGGAGATATTAATGAGTTGGATTAGTTGTTAACTAATCACATGGTAAAAGGGAGACAATTACCAAAGGGAACAGGGTGTATATAACCAAGTCAAAATGATAATTAACTATGAAAAATGGAGAAAAGAAAGCAAATAATCATGAAGAGGAAAGAAAAGAATTTTTATAAAAAATCAAGCAAGAGAGAGACATCAATGCTAAATAAAGACAACCATATGCAAAATATAAATGATAAGATAAGCAATGTATAGTATAACAAGTAAGATCACCATAAATGATAAGAAAAATATTGACATAGTATCAAATGATATAATAGATATATAAAGATAATATTGAATTACACATCCAACCCAAATGAAAATGTGTAATCACCATTCATGTGTTCATAATTATTGTTAAATATGTCCACACACATTATCTAAGACATCAGATAAATATCTATAAAGCTAGAGACGAACTATTGCTAATGTCTTTTCAATCTTCAATGAACCTGGGAAAATACTTTTCTATTAATCTCCTCCATATAAAAAGTAGGAATGCTCGATGGATCATTTTGAGGATGTAAATTAAGAAAGGGATGGTCAAGAGAATGCATGAGATTAGGATATATGGGAAATGCAATAACCACTAATGGAGAAGGATCCACTAGTGAGGGAAGGTCCACAGGTGAAAGAATCATGGGTGATGGCATAGATAATGGTGAAGGGACCATAAGAGGTGATGGAACCATAAGAGGTGGAACCATAGGAAAATAAGGAGCCTTCTCATAGGGACAACCTATAAGAGGAGTGGTAGAAGGTCTGGGAATGGATATAAGGTGATCCTTGAGATGTTGAAGGATGCAATAATGATCGATATGATGGGTGCCTCATAGATCCCATAAAAAATATACCTCATCATACTTGGGTATATATTTAATAAGTACCTTTAGTGGATGTATATATTTTTCTAATGATGGGGATGAAGGATAGAAGGTATCAATATATTACCACAACTTGTAACATTGGGTGGAAGAATGATTATCTATCCCATGGAAGTAACAGATATGCTTATGAGTGGTTTGAGTAGAAGCACTCATGAAAGGAGGTGTAATAGGAGTGGAAGAAGAGGGAAAAGACTCATCAGTCCATTTGGTGGCCAACAATTCCATCTTAGGTAAAGGAAGCAAACCATAACCAAGGGAGGGTGATGATAAGGAAGGAATGGAACTAGGCTCAATGGAAGGAGTAATGGAATCAAAAATAGGGGTAAGCTAGCAATAGTAGGAGTGGAAACATGATCAAACATAATGGGCTCTAATGAGGGAGGAACAAGATCTATATAAGGTATAAGAAGAGTCACACTAATCTCAAGGGTAAACTAGCTATGAGGGTCAAGGTACCTAGAAAAATGATAAGGATTGGTCATAGAATGATCCATGAGCATAGTCCTATGTGGCTCCTCAAAAACTAGAGGTGTCAGCACCATCTCTACCCTATAATAAAGGGGAGAAATACAAAAATCAAGAACTACAAGTGAAGGAAAATGATGAGATGCACAAAAGACTCAATTAAATAAGAATGATAATGAACAATTTTGGTATCACATGCTTGTATAAGACCACCTAACAATAGATATAAATAATAACCATCATCATAATCTAGGGTGTGAAGGTTAATGATGCAAGGAGGGATAACCTTATCATCTAATGAATTATGGTGAATAAAATTCCTATTCTTGGTCAAGATTATGGGAATTTCATCACAAGGAGGCTTGCAAGAGCAAGGTTGTAAAGAATTAGGAAGCTATGAGATGAGATGAGGTAAGAGATCATAAGTCTTGATCTTTAAATTAATCTCATTAGTTTCATCATCATCAAAATCTAAGAGGTTATGAGTAATGTTCCCAATGATCTTAAGATTACCACTATAACCTCGGGTTGAATTAACAAGAAATTTAAGACTTTGAGACCAACAGAATAAAATGCTTGACAAAGGTTCAAGAGTAGGAATATTAAAGACACCATGATCTTAGAATTGTTTTAAATTCAAAGGGTTAGTGTCACCTTGAATCCTATAAATGGCTCCATTATGAGGTAATTTAACGTATTTGTAGGCAAAAGAAGTAATATATCTTATGCAGTGATTCCATGGCATACCAATAAAGATGTTATAAGAAAGGGGAAGTTAAATATCATCACTTTCATGCAAATTGTGATAGGTGAGATAGTAATGGGAAACCACATATAACCTAAAGGATAAATTTTCTTTCTATCATATCCTTGGTAGGTGTTGCATGTATATTTGAGATTGCATTCTGAATACCCAAGAGTCTTAATGAAATCTAGAGAAGCAACACACGTGCTAGAACCCTCTTCAATCAATGCATGCTTAACTTGGGTATTGCATATTTAGATGATAATAAATAAGGGAGGATCATCCACATGAAGTATAATCTCATTGGGAATCTTAGAGGGTATAGGAAATTTTAAAGAAAGAGAAGTGTCTATAGTTTCATCAACATTGATAAACATCTCTTCACATTGTTTTAATATACTATCCTTAGATCCAGATAAGGCTACCTCCCATCCTAATAGGGGAGGATGAGGGACATTCATCTCAAATAATAGTTGTATAATATGGTTTCTATGACATGGAGAAGCCCTTATAATCTCAAGGAATGGAATTTGGGATGGGAGATTAGTGAGCTCCACCATAGGATCCCACTCATCATAACCCATAAAAAATATTGTTAGATATAGGTGCATAATGGTTAATAAGGTTTTTGGAAGGAGGAAGTACATTAAAATCTATGTTGATAATAATGTGAAGGTTTCAGATAAGGTTTTAAATCATGTTGTGATGATGAAGTAGCTGGTTCAAGTTAATTTGGAGAAATGGTAGAATAAGTGTTAGTAGAAGCTTGATTATCATTAGTATTAGAAAATGACAGAAAAGTGGTATAAATAGAATGGGAAGTGTTATCCAAGGAATAATAATAAATTAAGACATCAAAATTAATAAGTTCATCTTTCCCCAACTCATTTAAATGAGTTATAGAAGAATCTTGGATAACATGATATGTTTGAGATGAAGGAGAAGTGTAGATAGGTTGAGAATTTATAAAATCAACCACCCTTCACATATTAGTCATGCTAACCACATTATCTTCATAATTTGTTTCAACAAGACTTTTAAAATTATTGGTGGAAGGGGTGGCTTTATCTTTATTGTATTAAATAGGTTGATGATCAAGAAGAGGGTCTTTATAGATAGCTAAATAAGCATTTGCTTGATTTAAGGCTTGAGTTTCATCATGTGATTTATAGTCCTTAAAATCAATTTCATAATCTTTTTGATGCTTACAAATGATAGAATCATGATCAAAATAAGGCTTGAAAATAAATTCCATAGCTAAATTATGAAGTTGTCTATAGGTCTCATGATAATGACCCCAATTAGTGTGAAACTTGTTGTTCCCAAAAATCTATCACTCCTTTTTGGGGACAACATTTGAACTATTTTGGTCTTGTAAGCCAAAATTATCTCTTCCCTTCTCAAAAAATTGTTCTGAGCATTCAAATTCTTCATTATTCAAGCTTTTTCAATTAAGGAATTAACAAGTTTGGCAGCTTCAATGGCTTCAATAGGCAAATTCTCACAAAGGAACACGTTCCCAGCACTTAGGCAATTTCAAGATCGGTTCAACACCTTGGTTCAACCAAAAATGTTCATCGACAAGCTTCAAAGGAAGTATTAAACCATTGAACCATTGAACCCTACTTCCAAAAGGCTCAAATTTTCAACGGGTTTAAAGGTTCAATGACAACGGCAAGCTTAAAGAGTTAAGCACTTTCTCAAAGGTTCAAAGTTCAACCGCTTCAATAAGTTCAACTCTTTCAAAAGACTTAGCAAAAAGCAAAGGAATGAATCGTTGAACCATTGAACCTTGAACCAAAATGGTTCAATGGGTTCAATGGGTTTAAAGAAATCAAAATACTTAGAAGAAAAGAAGGCTTCAAATGCAAGATTTAACCATTGAACCATTGAACCAAATTTGGTTCAATCGGTCAGTTTAATCAGTCAATTCAAAAGACTGCCCTAAAGCTAAAAGAAAAAGTGCCCTTACGAAGGGTAGTGAACTAAAAGCAGGTGCCCTTACAGAGGGCAGGGAACATTGGTTCAAAGATCAAAGAGAAGGATAAAAGGTAAGATTTCCTTCAAAAATTTTGACTGAGGAAATTACTAAGTAAAAGAACTTAAATAATTCCTTTAGAAAGTTTTTTTATGGAAAAATGACTAAGGCAAATCCTTCAGAAAAAATGTTTGAAGGAATTCCTTTAGACTTTTGTCTAAAGGAATTCACCTGAAAGGAAAAGAAAAAGCTTGGTATAAAAATGGCTAAGGCAAAGAAATAGTTCCTTCAAAAAAAATGTCTAAAGGAATTCCTTCAGACATTTTGTCTGAAGAAAATGAAGGATCAAGGCCACCTGAAGGAATTGGAGCATGAAGACTCCCTGAAAGAATTGAAGCCCAAAGACTTCCTGAAGGAATTGAAGCCCAAAGACTACCTGAAGGATCCTGAAGGGTAGGTACCCTTGCGGGGGGCTCTTGGTACCCAAAAAATGGACCTTTTTCAAAGACCCAAAGGGAAACCTTCCCTTTAGGGTGTTCCAAAGACATAGAGCCAAATGAATTTCAAGTCTTTCCAAAGACTTAGTGAAAAACAAAGGATTTTGAGAAATACATTAAACCATTGAACCTTGAACCAAAATGGAATAATGGTTCAACGGTTCAAAGAAATCTCCAAGCAAAGGAAGAACACAGATAATTCTAGAGACTAGTTTAAAGGAATGGTTCAACCAAAGAGCAACGAAGCAATTGAACTAGGGAAGTGATGGAACCAAAGAACTGATGAAGATCCCCTGAACTGTTAAACCATTAAACCAATGAACTTTAATAGGTTCAAAGGTTCATGCTTCATTATGATTCGAACAAACAAAAACCATTGACATCCCCATGGATGTCAAACTTAAGGTAATGAAATATTTGTTGATTTTCAAATGTGGCACAGAACTTGAAAAATAAACCAAGCAACCAGCTAAAAAGATAGCCTGAGAGCTCAAATGGATATAGGGAAGAGATAAAATACCAAAAAAGATCAGAAATATCTACAAGGGAGTTATTTATAGTAGGTGAAATAGTTCACCAAGTAGTCATTTGAGCATGCCAAACCAAAGATGCAGCCTATATTTTTTCCATGAAGTAAAGGCAAAGTGGACAGTTGTGCAGACATCAAAAAAAGGACCAGACAACTTATACTTTAGAGGAGACATATTAGATGAATGGACACACCACAGTTAAGGCCAATGCACTATTCTAAGCGTGGCCCCTTGATAGAATTGAAAGTACATTCAAGGCATTGGATGTAATAGGGGCCATTCCATTGAACAAAGTGCCAAGCCTTCCTTAGTTGCCATATATTGTAATCTCTTATTTTATGCTAAAGGGGGAGATATTTCTATTATAGAAGTGAAACTCTGCCAAAATTGAGAGGTGATTTACTAAGACTTTGAGCTCAGATTTTTCATCATATTTATTTATTTGAATGAGAAAGCAAGTTACTTTCAGACTTTGTGATGTTATAGCTTGTGTCATTTTAGGAGATTGTTCTTATATCTATTTCCTGAATGTATTCTTGTTTATTCAATTTACCAAGTAGAACTAGTGGAAGTAATCAGGAAGGTGTCCTGAAGCCAATTGTTGAAGACTTTGTGCTGACTACAATTACCTTTAGTCTATTTGTCCATTTTTTATTTCTATGTAAAGGATCTTGGGATGACTTTGTGCCCCACTTGTCCTTTGTATTTCACTCTTTAGGTAGCTAAGGTGAAGACTTTGTGCTACACCTCATCCTGCTAGTTATTACACCCTTATTACATGTTGGTTACCCACCAGAAAGAACTCCTGCACCCTACTGCAAGACTACTTCTGAAAGAAGAGAAGTGCCTTCAGTATCATTACTAAGATTTCTCCTTTGTCTATGAACATCATCTCTAAAAAAAGAGAGATGGATGGTGTAGTCCTACCCCTGAGTGTTACTTTCTACTTATATATATAGTATATAGCTCCTCATATTTAATAGGGAACCTCCCCTTGATGAGAGGAGAGATTTATCCATCTTTGATGTGGTAAACTTGCACATTTGGCTAACCCATCTCCCTTGATATGGTTGAAGAGACCTATTTTGCTCATTAGTTAGCTAGTGACAAAATATTCACCCAACAGTTTTTTGGCAGCTCCGCTGGGGAAGAATGCACAGTTTGAAGCCTCAAGCTTCAAGTTGAAGTAGGGCCAGATCTTTTCTTTTTTTATTCTACAATATGGCAACTCCATGCTATACTAGAAGCTAAAGAACCCAAGGTGTTGTTAACCCTATTTTTGAGTTGGTGTAGCAAGTTAATTTCAATTTGTTCCCTCCCCAACTTCAAGTTTAATGATCTAGGAGTGTGCCTCCAACTCGTACCCAACACAAGGCATAACTTGTTTTTCTACTATTAGTAGAGCTTTGCCTATACATACTCCACCCAGATTTTTTATCCCCCTTTTCCATAATCAAATCATGGTAGCTCAAGGCCCCTGGAGTAACTCTTTTGGTCCACTCAATCTTACTCCACCTCTACATGAGCTACCATGTAGTTCACAAAAGAATTTCCCAAAATTATTTGGTGATGGGAGAGTTCATCCTGATAAACATATTTTAGCCTTTAGCATAGCCTATGGCATTATTGGTATGGTATTTGAAGACATGGCTATCAAGCTATTTGTAGAAACACTACAAGGTGTTGTTATAGACTAGTTTTACCATCTACAGGCTCAGTCAGTGACTAACTGGGACACTCTTAAAGCTAAATTTGAAGCCAGATTCATGCCTATAGAAGATGCACATGCCTTTCTATCCTAGCTCACACAAATGAATAAGGAACCTCATGAACCTATGAGGGGCTTCATTGCCAAGTTTAACAAGCTAAGTAATCATATTCCTACAATTGCTCAGCCAACACCTGAGAACCTTAAATGCTTCTTCATCAACTCATAGCTACCTGAAGTGAGTTTTATACTGTGATGGGCTAGCCACATAAACCTTGTTGTTGCTCAAGATTTGGCTACTGAGGTAAAAGATGACCTTATCTTGGCAAGAAATATAAGGAGAGATCCTAATATAGGTAAATCCTCTTCACCTTTTGAATACTCACCTATAACCACCACTAATCCAATGGTGTAGAAGATGGAAAATTAATTGCTAGCTCTTAGAAAGCAAATGGCTTAAGGGATGTCATCTATTTTCATACAGAGATGTACCAAGGAGGACATTCCCCAATCAGTCATACCAAGGCCATGCTACCAATAATTAAGGGCAGCCAAATCATCTTCCTCCCCCATGGGGGAACCTTGCCATTGAAGCACCTCTAACCAATTTAGCAATTGGATATCTTGATTCAAAATCAGATTTCTCCTTCTAGCCTAAGTTGAACCTAGAAGATGACACTAATCTCTTCATAGAAGAAGAAGAGGAATTAGCTGGTGACTCCAACATTGGTTTCCTAAATTACCAAGATGAACCCAAAAGTGAAGGTAAAGCAGCTAAGGGACCATATGTTGTGTTCACCCAATCCAAGAATTAGTTAGCCTAGTAAGCTAATAAAGAAAAGACAGAGTAGCGACCTTGACTAGCAATTTCAATTGCTAAGTAGGGAACCACTCTACCTTTCTAGCCAAAGGACCCAGTGATTACAAGAAAGGTAAGTACATCAAATATTCCTACACCTTCTACTTAAAATTTTCAGACCAATCCTCCCCTCCCAAAAATCAAAAGAATGAACTCCCATCCTCTATTCCTAGTTCATTTTAGGCATTTGACATAATTGACCATATAAAGAAAACTAAAATTCAAATGTCTGAATTTGAATTCTTGCAGTCCAACCCTAATTAGTTGGATAAGTTGGTTCAATATGTAAATAACCAAAATGTCCTTGCAAGATGAGATGCTAACAAGGTAACTCATAATCCCCCAAGTAACATGTCCATCCCAAACAATCTTGTCATTACTCCTCTTACTACCCCTAGGAAAATAGAGCCTTTCTATGTTTCCCTATTGATAAATGGTCACAAGTTGAGTAATTGCATCATTGATTTTAGAGCTTCAGACAATGTCATACCTACCAAAGTAGAAAAATCCCTTGGTCTCATGCTTACCAAGATATTTGGGAGAAGTTTCTCTATGGATAAAAAATAAGTGCCACTACTGGGACAAATCAAGGATCCCCAATTTGCATTTGCAGCATTCCCAGACAAGAAAATCAAGATGACTATCCTAGTGGCTGATGTCCCAGCATCATATGACATCCTTATCGGGTGAAATTTTTGCAAGGATGTTGGAGGAGAATTGAGCATAGAGCTATCTGAGGTGAGTATCCCAGTCAAAGGTGTTATGTAAAGATTTCTCCCTGAGAAGGAAGCAATATACATGGTTACTCAAACA
This sequence comes from Torreya grandis, assembly GCA_037957365.1. Classification (NCBI taxonomy): domain Eukaryota; kingdom Viridiplantae; phylum Streptophyta; class Pinopsida; order Cupressales; family Taxaceae; genus Torreya; species Torreya grandis. The sequence continues at coordinate 996,570 of JARHVA010004026.1, read as the reverse complement.
TCAGTGCCTAAATATCAAAAAAAATTTGAGTCTTTAGGCATGGATAATTACTTATTATCCATGAAAGAAGTTCATGAGGCATCTGATGAAGCTCCTGAAGGTGATAATCTAAAAATTGGTTCAGGTGGAATAGCAGAGGAATTGGTGGAGCACAATGCAAGTGTAGAAGAATCTCCCCCTCCAAATGAAGAAGAATCCAAAGAAAAATTAGTGTCTGATAAGGTATGGATTTTGGAATTCAATGGTAGCTACTCCTCTACCAGTTTAAGAGCTGGGATTGTGTTGATATCTCCTCAAGGAGATATTTTTCCTTCTTCATTCAAGTTTCAGTTTAGCAACACCAATAACACAACTGAGTACAAATCTCTATTGCTTGAATTGAAGGCTTCTTGAGACAAAGGCATCAAACTCCTTCATGCCAAAGGAGATGTTGATCTAGTGGTTTTTTAGGTAAGGAACCTATATCAAACCAAAAATGAGAGATTATGCCACTACCACAATCTATTCTGGGATCAGATTGAAAGCTTTGATGATTTCAACATCTCTACCATACCTAGGGAATTCAATGATAGAGCTCATGCTTTGGATATTTTAGTAACTCTTCTAGTCCCTCACCTTGATTTTAAGGGAGATAGGTACACTATTGAACTATTCTTTCGACCAAGTGTACCTGATAATGCCAATCATTAGCAAGTATTCAATGGTGATCACTAAATCATTGCCTTCCTAAAACAAAAAGATAAGCTTTAAAAGGTTGCACTTTGAAGGTAGTGAACCTCAAAAGCTTGAACCAGCCCTTGAATCAAGTGTAGATGTAGGTGAAGAGTTCTTGCAATTTAAAGGGAATAAAAACCCAAAAAGCCTGGTTTCCCTTGAAAAGTTGTTTGACAAGCATGACAGATTCATCAAACAGCAACAAATAGATTCAAGCTCTTCCCAAGAGTTTGATCAAATAAATCTAGGTACCAAGGAAAATCCCAAGATGGTGAACATTGGGAAGTGTTGCACTCTAGAAGAGAAGTTCAAATTTGCTAGTCTACTCCACTAGTACATGGATGTCCTAGCATATTCCTATGATGATTTGAAGTCACTCAAGCCTGAAGAAATTTTCTATGAGATTCCTCTCAAGAGTGATTCAGTGCCCTATAAGGAAAAATCTAGGTAGTACAATCCAAAAATATCAGGTATTATTTTGACTAAAATATAGAAAATGCTAAATGCTAGGATAATTTTCCTAATCCATCATTCCACATGGATTGCCAATATAGTACTTGTGATGAAGAAGAATGGAAAAATTTGCCTCTATGTAGACTTTAAGAATTTAAATAAATCATCCTTAAAGGATAACTATCCTTTGCCCATCATGGATCAAGTCCTCCAAATGGTGACCAGTTCAGAGATGTTATCAATTCTAGACGGCTTCTCAAGATACAATCAAGTTGAAGTTAGTGAAGCAGACCAACACAAGACTGCCTTCACCACTCCTTAGGGCACCTTTGCATATCAAAAAATGCCATTTGGCCTGATAAATGTTGGTGCCACTTTCAAGAGAGCAATGGACCTTTATTTCAAAGATGAAATGGGTAATTTCATTATAGTATACCTAGATGATTTAACAGTCTTTTCCAAGCATCGTCCTGATCATCTACACCATTTGCATCAAGTGCTAGAATGATGCTGCCAGAATGGCATTTATTTAAATCCTAAGAAGTCTATTTTTGGGTTAACAAAAGGGAAACTTCTTAGACACATTGTATCTCGAGAAGGCATAAAGATTGACTCAAAAAGGGTCAATTCCATCTAGGATCTTACTCTACCCATGAGTAAGACTGCAGTTCACTCTTTCTTCAAAAAAGTGATTTTTTTATGAAGATTCATCCCTAAGGCTAATGAGAAGACTTGGCATATTGTAAACATGATGAAGGGAAAGGCCACCTTCAACTAGACTAAAAAAGTCAAATTGGCATTCCAGGACATCAAGACTACTATTGCCCATGCCCCAATTCTGGTTTGTCCAGGTTATACCAAGGATTTCACAATGTATAGTTATGCTTCTGAGCACACACTATCAGCAATTTTGGTTCAACAAAATAAAGAAGGTGTGGAATCTCCCATTTATTTCATGATTTATCCTCTCAAATATTATGAGATGAAGTACTCAAATATGGAGAAGCATGCTTATGCAGTGGTCAAAGTAATCAAGCATTTCCACTTTTACATCCTGAATTTACACACTGTTGCCCTGGTTCTTGATACCACAGTCAAATCCATATTAACTTAGTAGGAGTTTGGAATGAAAAGAGGAAATTGGATTGCTAAAATCTAAGAGTTTGATCTAGTCATCAAACCAACTAAGCTGGTGTGGGGAAAGGGCCTATGCCAATTGATTGTTGATAATAGACTAGAAAAATAGAGCATGGAAAAGAAGAAATTGAAGACACACCAATAGTCCTCTTTGTCTCCACCATGAATGAGTGGTATTTAAATATTGCTCATTTCCTTACTTATGTTGAGTATCCTACTCACCTGTCTCATAAAGAAAGAAGGACTATCAAGTTAAAAGCTGCCAATTTTATCCTCTGGGATAATAGCCTGTATAAGAGGAACCTTGATGGAGTGTTCCTTTGCTGCATGGACAAAGAGCAACAGAGCCAACTTTTGAAGTCCTTCTATAATATAGCCTATGGAGGACATTTTTCTACTCCTATAATTGCCCATAAAGTTTTGTGAGCTAAGTATTACTGGTCTACTCTATTCCAAGACACATACAAATGGGTAAAAAGGTGTGAACTATGCCAACAGTTCATTGAAAGACCTAAGATAGCTACTCTACCTCTCAAACCAATGGTGATAAAAGAGCCATTTCAATAATAGGGAATTGATTTCATTGGTGTTATAAACCCATTATTCAAGTGCTAGACATGATTATGTCCTCACAGCCACAGATTACTTCACCAAGTGTGTGGAAGCTATTCCAACCAAGTAGGCCACTTCAAAAGTAGTGTGTAATTTTCTTAAGGAGAACATTATTTACAGGTTTGGGGTCCCAACCAAGATTGTCACAGATAATGTAGCTTGTTTCTCTTCTCAAGAGATTACTCAGTTCTATTTTTACTATGGGATTACCCTCTCCCACTCTTCTGATTATTTTCCACAAGAGAATGGTCAAGCTGAATCAAGCAATAAGAACATGGTGACTATCATCAAGAAGCTGGCAGATGACAACCAATGAACATGGCATAAATAATTGGTTGATGCTTTATGGGTAGATAGAATTACACCCAAGAGGGCAATTAGTATGTCACCTTTCCAACTTCTTTATGGCCTCAATGCTGAGATACCAATCACCCTAGAATTGCCAGCATTGAAATTGCCAAAGGCAGTTGAAGATCAGACGTATGAAATCTCCATCGATAAGAAGATCATATGCTTGACTGAGCTAGAGCAGAAAACTATGGTAGTGGATTGAATTATTGCACATCAAAGTCTGGTGAAGAAGCTCTTTGACTAGAAAGTAAAAAACTATTATTTCTATATTAGAGATCAAGTCCTATTATAGGACAAGAGAAGAGAACCAAAGGGAATGCATGGGAAATTTGACTCCCTTTGGAGAGGCTTGTTTACCATCCATCAGCTCAATGGTGAACACAATTTCCTATTGAAGTATCAAGATGGCACACCCTTTTCTCTACCTCACAATGGACAACATCTGAAGCACTTCAATTCTTGAAGTATCAAATAAGTTCATCTATACATACGTATATTTGTATAGTCTTTAGTTCTATTTTGTGCTTTTCATTTTCATTTTTGGTGCCTTTAGTTTTTAGTAGCATGACTCTGTAGCCCAATGGCACACTTAAAGGCACTAGATATTTTGGTTTCTACTCCCCTCAGCCATTCCAAGTTTTCAACTGAAGGAAGTTCCCCAACTAGAGTGAGCTGTTGTTCCCAAAAATCTGTCACTCCCTTTTGGGGACAACATTTGAACTATTCTGGTCCTACAAGCCAAAATTATCTCTTCCCTTCTCAAAAAATTATTTTGAGCATTCAAATTATTCATTATTTAAGATTTTTTAGTTAAGGGATTAGCAGGTTCAATAGCTTCAATGGCTTTAATATGAGAATTCTCATAAAGGAACAAGTTCCCAGCACTTAGGTAATTTCAAGATCGATTCAACACCTTGGTTCAACCAAAAATGTTCATCGACAATCTTCAAAGGAAGGATTGAACCATTGAACCATTGAACCCCACTTCTAAAAGGTTTAAAGGTTTAATGGGTTCAAAGGTTCAATGACATTGACAAGCTTAAAGAGTTAAGCACTTTGTCAAAGGTTCAAAGTTCAACCGCTTCAATAAGTTCAACTCTTTCAAAAGACTTAGTGAAAAACAAAGGAATGAACCATTAAACCATTAAACCTTGAACCAAAATGGTTCAATGGGTTCAATAGGTTCAATGGGTTCAAAGAGATCAAAAGACTTAGAAGAAAAGAAGGCTTCAAACTCAAGATTAAACTGTTGAACCATTAAACCAAATTTAGTTCAGTCAGTCAATTCAATCAGTCAGTTCAAAGGACTGCCCCAAAGCTAAAAGAACAAGTGCCTTTTTAGAGGGAAGTGAACTAAAGGTAGGTTCCCTTATAAAGGGTGGGGAACATTGGTTCAAGGATCAAAGAGAAGGCCGAAAGTTAAGATTTCCTTCAGACTTTTTATCTGAGGAAATTACTAAGTAAAGGAACCAAAAGAATTCCTTTGGAAAGATTTTTTGTAGAAAAATGACTAAGGCAAATCCTTTAAACAAAATGTTTGAAGGAATTCCTTCAAACTTTTGTCCAAATGAATTCACCTAAAAGGAAAAGCAAAATCCTGGAAGAAAAATGGCTAAGGCAAAGAAAGAGTTCTTTCAGACAAAATATTTGCAGGAATTTCTTTGGACATTTTTTCTGAAGAAAATGAAGGATCAAGGCCACTCGAAGGAATTGGAGCCTGAAGACTCCTCTAAGGAATTGAAGCCTGAAGACTCCCTAAAGGAATTGAAGCCTGAAGACCACTCGAAGGATCTTGAAGGGTAGGTACCCTTGCAGTAGGCTCTTAGCACCCACAAAATGGACCTTTTTCAAAGACCTGAAGGGACACCTTCCCTTTAGGGTGTTCCAAAGACATAGAGCTGAAGGAATTTCAAGTCTTTCAAAAGACTTAGCAAAAACCAAAGGATTCTAAGAAATACATTGAACCATTGAACCTTGAACCAAAATGGTTCAAAGGTTCAAAGGTTTCAAGATAGCCCCAAGTAAAGGAAGAACACAGATAATTCTAGAGACCAATTCAAAGGAATGGTTCAACCAAAGAGCAAAGAAGCGATTGAGCCAAGGAAGCGATGGAACAAAGGAACTAATGAAGATCACTTGAACCACTGAACCAATGAACTTTCATAGGTTCAAAGGTTCATGGTTCATTATGGTTTGAAAAAATAGCAACCATTGACGTCCCCATGGATGTCAAATTTAAGGTAATGAAATATCCATTGATTTTCAAATGTGGCACAAAAATTAAAAATTGAACCAAGTGACTAGCTAAAAAGAGATCTCAAGAGCTCAAATGGATATAGGGAAAAGAGAAAAATACAAAAAAAACTAGAAATATCTATAAGGGAGTTATTTCCAGTAGGCAAAATAGTTCACCAAGTAGTCATCTGAGCACGCCAAACCAAGGACGCGGCCTGCTTTTCTTCCATGAAGTAAAGGCAAAGTGGATAGCTGCATAGACATCAATAAAAGGACCAAACAACTTATAATTTGGAGGAGACATATTATATGAATGGACACACCACAGTTAAGGTTGATGCATTATTCTAAGCATGGCCCCTCGATAGAACTAAAAGTCCATTCAAGGCATTGAATGCAACAAGGGCCATTTCATGGAACAAAGTGCCAAGCCTTCCTTGGTTGCCATATATTGTAATCTCTTATTTTATGCTAAAGGGGGAGATATTTCTATTATAGAAGTGAAACTCTACCAAAATTGAGAGGTGATTTACTGAGACTTTGAGCTTAGATTGTTCATCATATTTCTTTGTTTGAATGAGAAAGCAAGTTACTTTTAGACTTTGTGTTGTTATAGCTTATGTCATTTTAGGAGATTGTTCTTATGTATATTTATTGAATTTATTCTTATTTATTCAATTTACCAAGTCGAACTAGTGGAAGTAATCAGGAAGGTGTCTTGAAGCCAATTGTTGAAGACTTTGTGCTGACTTTAATTGCCTTTAGTGTGTTTGTCTATTTTTTGCTTCTGTGTAAAGGATCTTGGGATAACTTTATGTCCCCATTATCCTTCATATTTCACTCTTTGGGTAGCTGAGGTGAAGACTTTGTGCTACACCTCATCCTGCTGGTCACTGCACCCTTGTTACCTGTTGGTTACCCACTAGAAAGAACTCATGCACCCTACTGTAAGACCACTTCTAAAAGAAGAGAAGTGCCTTTAGTATCATTACCAAGATTTATTCTTTGTCTGTGAACATCATCTCTAAAAAATAGAGTTGGATGGTGTAGTCATATCCTTGAGTGTTACTTTCTACTTATATATATATATATATATATATATATATATATATATATATATATATAGCTCCTCATATTTAATAGGGAACCTCCCCTTGATGAGAGGAGAGATTTGTCCACCTTTGATGTGGTAAACCTGCACATTTGGCTGACCCATCTCCCTTGTTTTGGTTGAAGAGACCTATTTTTCTCATCAGTTAGTTGGTGAAAAAATATTAACCCAACAAAACCATCAAAACTTGTTAGGATCATACCAAGATTTTATAGGAAGAGTAGGGTCAATATCTCATGAAAGAGACCTAGGTATATGCTTAAGTAATTCATCTAAGGATAAATTTTATGAACATTAATGTTATTTTGTGGAGATAAATTAGGATTGGTATATTATTGAGAAGGGGGAGCTAGTTCCAATGATGGGGTAGGAACAACAACTTGAACATTGTCAATGGTATCATAAGAATATATAACACCATCATTGGTAACATTGTGATTTTTGTTCTTAAATAAGATATGAGAATCCACGAAGGTTGGGGTGGCTTGAATTGATGAATTATGATATATTTATGTTTAACTTGGTCAATAGCCTCCTCTAAGGTACATGAAGAGAGAGTGAAAACTTGATATTGTAATTTAAGAAAAAGGGCATTGGTAAAGAGATGGAAAATATTGTCACTGGCCATGTTATGTTCACATTTATTTGACAAAGTCTTCTATATTTTAACAAAGGCTTGAGTGGTTTCATTTTAGTATTTTTTGCAATTTATGAAATGAGCTAAAGTGTTTTCGAGAAGATCACTAGTTTTGAATTATTGAATTAAAAAATTCACTAAATCCTCTAAACTAGTAGTGAAATGAGGTCTAAGTTGATTATACCAATCCAAGGCATTACCTATGAGGGTTTTGGTAAGGATATTGGTAGCATAAGAGGTGTTTAATTTGACCTAATCCTTATAAATATTTTTAAATGTCTTAAGATGAAGGGTAGGATTGGTTGATCCATTCTAAGAAATTGTAGCTGTTCTACCTCCTATGTCAATTTTATAAATTTGAGTAGTAAGAGGTTAATTTTGAATATTCTTAATGGTTTATTGACCAAAGGAGGTTGAGGAATGCGATTGCCTTGATAATATCAAAGAAGAGGTGGGGGAACATTTTGGTTATGTGTGCCCCAAACCATTGGTTGTAGATGAGATTGAAGGTGGAGAAGGTGGGTTTGCATTTTCATCACTTGATTTATGTTATGAGCTTGAAATGTATTCATTTGATTGAGAGTTTGCAATAAAAGCTTATGTGTTTGATTAGCATTGCTAGAAGTATTAGGGTTAGAATTAGTGTTAGTATTAGTGGCTTAGGTACCACTATTGGTATTGATAGGAGCTTAAGAGGAATTATGAGAATGTGATGCACTAGTGTAAATTTTTTCTTGTGTAGAAAAATATGGACTAGTGAATGGTTGAGAGGAAGAAGCACTAGAAGCATGATTGCCTTGGATAGAAAATGAAGCACTAGTAGATGGATTAAGGATGGTGGATCTTAAGAAAGGCTCATTAGATGTATAACCTACCATGTTAGCTGAGATACTAGGCATGGAGGTAGAAGAAAGGAAAGAAGAAGAGCTCATGGCATGAGAAGTGGTTAGAGTTAAAGGAAAAGACTGACAATCAAAGAAAGTGATACCCCAAAAACTAGTTCAGAATGTAGAAGTAGTTGAGCAAGGCTCTTTGGTTTGACCACTAATCAAAAGATTGTAAATTTTAGAAGGATCCTTTCCTCGATGTTGAGGAAATTTAGAGATAAAAAAGATCATTTCAGGAGTATACTCTAACTCAGGTTGGTCCTCTTAGAAAAGAGGAGAATTATGTTATAAATAGGTAGTAGGAGGGGTCCCATAGTTCATTATGCAAGTGGAAATATGAACATTACTAGTATCTAAGAGAGGATCCCTACTTTGTCTATGGGAGACCTTATGAGTATTGGTAAAGTTCATCATGTTTATTAACTATAAATTAGTGTCACTATCAAGTAGAAAGTTCATGATAAAGGGAAAGGAATAAATATGTGAAAGCAAAGAACCAAGAAGTGACTAGAATAGTAAAAGGTTGATTGGGTCAACCTAGCATAGAAACATAGACTATAAAACTATATAGGGTCAAGTGGGTCAATCTAGTACAGTGCATAAAGACTAGAAAAAAATGGAAAAGGTATTATATATAGTACAAGGTTGATTGGGTTAATCTTATATAGTGCATAGAGGTTATAAAAAGGTACAGGGTCGATTAGGTCTACCTAGTATAGAAGATAGGGAAAATGAGAAGATTGATAACAATTTATGAACTAAAACAAGGAAATTTTTGTAGCTAATCTAGTAATTTAAGAACTTAAGGTAAACAAATAGTCAATTGGATCAACAATAGCTAATCTAATTGAAGCACACAATACAAAATGTTTCACTAATGTTAGATAATGAAAGTTTTTTCACATATAATTAAGAAAAGAGAAATAAATATTGGAAAGTAAAGAGCTAACTAATTGGTCAACCTAATAAGTTTATTATATTATTAAAAATATGATTTTAAATGTGATGGGAAGTTGGTTGTAAGCAAGGAACTAGATATCAATTTAAGGATAGTTTTAGGTAGTTTGGGTTAAAAGGGATTGTAGTGGTAATGATATAGGCTTAGTATTGTGGCCTAACCCTTCAATTCACACATCAAAGTGATAAGGGTATTGGGTGCTTAGCCATAATATATCATTAACAATGCTTTATATTTTACCAAAGTATCAATTTGGCTTCCCCATTGGTGATGAAATCTATGTAGGTTGTCCTTGCATAGACAAATGTTAAAATGCTTATTTAGTTTTTTTGATTTGGTTGTGTTTGCATAAAATATAAATATTGAATCTAAATGGTTAATTAAAAAACCCATAATTAAATTATTTGAACTATTCTAAGCATGCAAGAAATAAGAAAATAAAGTGTGAATTAATTACTAGCATATAATGTTAATTCCAACTTTAAACAAGGTATAGTGTTGACAATGTATGCATAAAATATAGAATAGGGTAGACAAGGTCAAAAACGTGCTACAAAAGTAAGGTTTAAAATGAACAAGGTTGGCCAAGGTCAACCTAGTTATTCAAAAAGTACATAAAACATAAAACTAGGTTTATAGGGTCGATCCAGTTGACTATGTAGGGGCAATTTTGAAGACTACAAACTATGAAAGGAAAGATAGAAAAGAAAGAGATAGAGAGATAAAAAGGAACCTTGGTGGATTATAAATGTTGATAATGAATATATCTAATCAATAAAATTTTAATACGCTTGAAAACTCTACTAACTAGGTTAACTGGGTTGATCAAACTTTTTAAAATCATGTTGCTAAGTTCTTGGAAAGTATAGGGTTGATTGGGTCAACCTAGTAGTTAAATTTGGATGACTAAAAGAGTATAGGGTTGACTTGGTCAGCTTATTAGTCTAAATTAGAAGTCTAGAAGTCTAGAAACTTGTATTGGGTTATCTAAGTTGATCAAGTTACCTGTTCTTGAAAACTTGCATATAGAGATTAGAACTGGGTTGATAGAGTCGATCCAGTATGATAGATATATGATAAAAATAATGCTAAAAAGAATGAAATAAAGTGAAATAAATCCTACAAGGTTTAGTTTCACATCAATTTCACTAAAAAGTATGAAATCAAAAATTCATCATGTCTATAAATCAATCCATGCTCAGTGAATATAGAGCATACCTATACTTTCGATTGGGAATAAATTTATTAAGTGAAAGCATGACCAGTATGGGGATTTGTTATACCTAATTAGGGTATCACTATTCACATTAAACCATGATATAAAGGTTTCCAAAGCCTAAATTATAACACAATCATGCAATAACCCTACAAAGAGTCATAAGGTTTAATATTCACCCATTTTAATAAACAAGAAAAAAATATAATCTAGTACATATAAAATCTTGTGGCTCAAAGTGGGGGTTAGAAACAAAAAAAAACTAAACTAAACATGCATATAATACATATACTCATGTCAATGTAGAAAAAATCCTAATGCATGGCAATATAATCACAACTATGCTATCTATATACTCTTATAAAGGATAAATAAAGTTAGGAATACTTACCTTGAAGTCCAACCCACTTAGCCTCAATCTCTCCCTTAGTGAAGGTTCTTTTCAAGATATTATTGTGGTATGTAAGGATAAAAAAGACAAATCAGCTCTTGGCTACACAATGTATCTATGAATCTAAAAGACTTCTCCATAAGACAAGATCCGTATCTCTAAAGAAAGTATGAAACCCTAAGCTTTATTCCTCAAGTAGAATGGTCAATAAGTAGATGTTCATTCACACATATTCTTCTTTGCTTTTATTCTTAAAAGTGGTTGGAAAAGAATTTATGTATATAGGTGGATATTTCCCTAAATCCTCTTAGAAATGTCAACTATATAGGGTCAACCTAGTTAACCATGTATGTTTTTGGGGACAATTCACTAGGTTTGAGCTAGGTTGGCCAAAAGGCTAACAAACCCATAAAGTGAAAAATACCCCTAAATTATATAGGGTCGACTTAATATAGACAACTGTCTAAAAGTTAATTATGGTAATAAAAGAAGGATGGAAAGAGGAAAATGACTAGAATGGGTAATGCTGAGAAGAATAAGATTAGGGTTAATGTTTTTATGCGATGAGTGTGTAGATGGTAAGTATCAATAGGAAAAACAATCTTATGAAGCACCAATGATCTACCCATCTCTTTCCTATTACACCCCTTAAGGCATGTACTTAGAGAAATTGAGACTCAATGTGTTATTTCAAGATAAAAAGTGTCAATAATAAATAAAAGTTTAAAATTATTATGTGTATACAATAGGTTTAGGCAGATCAATAAAATAATTAAAACTTATAATAAGTTTTCATAAAATTATCTATTTATAATTTTATCAGAGAAAGCCACTTATGGCCTATAATTCCTCCTCTTCAATCAACCATCTAAAATCCCCTATAGATCACCTATAATAATAGATGGATAAAGTACTCATATCATCTATATGGGGTAGAGTTTTCTCTATCAAAGAGAGCCAACTAGATAGACTAATCCTATTAGGGATAGATGATGTAGGTATGCTCCAACCAACCAACATAAAGAATATGATATATTAAAAAATAGTCTGGATCCAAAAAATGGCACTCAAGATTAAATTTTTAGACTAAGTGATAATTTAAAATATAATTGAAATTAATAACTTAAACCTTGATGGTCTAAATAAAAGACAACTATAAATCTTATTTTACTACATAATGTCATGTAATTACATTTAGTTATTCCTAATTATATTTAGTTTGAAATTATTAAGAAAAAACATTGAATCAAGTCCAAATTCTACTTACCATATCAAACATTTCATTGGATTTAGAAGCATGAAACTTTTCTAAAATTGAAACCTATATTTCAAAATAAAATGAATGAAATAATTGTTTTAATATTCCATTTTCTTATGAAATAGATTTTACAACATATAATAATGTACCTATTATCTTAGACCCAAGATTAATTCATATGCAAACATGCCGTATGGAATCCTCATGAGTATTATGTGTATACTATAAATTGGTACCAAATTATAATAATACTTGTTCAAACTATTCATTATATTTTGAGGAGTGTATTATCTTAGTAAAATTGAAACATTAAAATTTAAGTGCAAAATATAGGTTACCTCAATCATGATAGTGTTGTTACTATACTTGTTCAAAAATTTAATAGGATTTTTTGGAACAAAAATTAAACATAATATATATTGAACTAATATTATTAGAATATGAAAAATAAACATGCACTAACTAAATTATTTTAAAAATTAGGCTAAATCAATATGATGTAGAGCTAGAGTTGACTAATATTTCAAAGTCTAAACAATCTAAACCTAAATTTGGGAATTGAAGTAACTAAATTATTATATTAAATATATAAATTAACTACATAATTCTAATAATATATTCAATATTATAAAATAGTTTGGAGCCAAAACTGGCACTCAATATTATTTTTTTGTACTTAGTAAAAAATATTAACTGTAGAGATTACTATACACATATTATATCATAGAATGTCAAGCTTAAAATTTTTGATGCCATTATTCAAAATCCAAAAAAATAGATAGATTTGAATGATTTTTATCATAAAAATTTTGAGCATCCTATTCTAGAATTGATTCTATAGTTCCACCATGATGTCATGACTGTAATCATAATTTCCAAAAAAATTAGACTCTATGATAAAGTAGACTCCCAAAACAAAACTTGTTATTATTATAAATGGGAGGTATAAAATCACCATATAATGTCTAATATATCATTGTTTCCAAAATTAAATTTAAAAATGGGGAAATTAAATTCATGATTAGTTGGAATTAGATATCCAAAAATGTCATAGTTAACTAGAAGATTATTGTCATTTTATTTTATAATTTGCATGTATCGATCAAGATAAGGAGATTCACCTTTCAAATTTTAAAAAAATATATATTTTTTGAAAAATATTTTGATTAAATATAAAAAAATCTACAAACTATTAATGTGTAAAAAAACATGTAACAGTCTCAATCTTCATCATCACCAATCTAGTCATGAATAAACCCTTTATTAAATATAAAATCAAATCAAGCATTTTTCAATATTAATACATTAGTTACATATTATTTGTACTTTAAATATATTAATTATCCTAAATTATTATTAATTTATCATATGTTTTCTATGCATATCTCAATGGCATACGAATGATTCTTCATCATCACTAGTTTCATCACTCACATTAATTTAAATCTATTGTAATCATTTGAATTAATGATGATAACCAAATTAATCAATCATCATGGATTTTAAATACCACAAAAATTATATTTAACTATATATTTACATATTTAAAAAATTTATAGTTTGATTACCAAAGATTTTTTCCATCAATGGCATTACTTTGTTGGGATTTTTTCATCAAAGGGAATGGAAAATATATCAATTCTCCCTCAGTATTAATTTATCACACAGTGTCTATGCACATGTCAATGACATATGATTCTCATCATGACCAATTTAATCATAAATTTTGGACTATAGAGTGGATGTCATAAAAATTATAAATTATCAAAATTTAAATATGAGGAATTAATAAACTCCATGGCAATTTTGAGCTCATCAAAAACCAACATTGTTTGGGGTACAACATAGTCACTAGAATCGATGATTAGGGCCTGTCAAAAACCAATCATTGTTTGAAATGAATAAAGTAACATTAATCAATGGTGTTAATCCATGGGGATTTTGTCTTCATTGATAAATGAAATGGTTCTGTAAAAACATAGTATCCCAAAATGGTGCATTAGGACCCAAAATAAATTGGTTCTTGCTCAAGAGGAATAAAGGAACATTAATCATAAAAAAATAGAATTTGAGGGAAATATTTAATAAATTTTATATGAACATAATTTTTTTTTGATTAACTTTGAATATACAAAGAATAATTTTGACCATAGAATCGAAGCCCTCAATAAGGCATGATTTTTTAAAAACAAAAATTTAGACACCAACCATCATAATTTATAGGTTTAATGGATCACCAAATAAAATTAATTACTATAATGTTTGATGTTTTAAGTAAATAAATGGTTATAAATATCAATTTAATTTTCTTAATAATTTATTTTTTTGGATATTCTCTATGCAAATGTCAATGACATTGATTTTTCATCATCACTAGTTAAAATCAATGGTGTAAGTTTGTGGTTATTTTTAGCTTCTCAGGAAATGAAACATTTACAATAACAATAGAGTAGCTTTAATCCATGCATTAGGACACATTAGAAACCAATCATTGCTATATTTTAATAAACAAACATTAATAAATGTTATTACTACACTGTGATTTTATGTTCATTGAGAATTGAAATGGTTCTGGGAACAATAGAGTCACTGAGTCAGTTCATTAGGACCCATAATAAATCAATCATTTTTAGGTTTTATTAAATAAATATTAATCAATATTGTTACTTCATGGCTATTTTGAGTTTGCTAGGAACTGATATGGTTTTAGGACTCAAGATTAGCTTTTTAGACTATTAAATCCAATATAAAAAATTGTCATGAAAATATTTCATTCAACTACATTAATGATACGTGATATATTAGAAGTGATAGTATTATTTAATGTAAAATAATTTATTTAGGAAATAGGAGTATTCGTAGTACTATGTCAATAATAATATGGGAATAACAATTATAATATGTCAATATGCTAATTATTTGGGACTAATTAGGAGTGTTATTAATCATCATGAAATATTCATTTTTATTTATATCAATTGCATGTATAATTTCTTCCTTATGCGTAACTATCATTTTATGACAATTAGGAAAAAATCTAATTTTCCTATGTTTTAGGAAAATTTATGATTGCAACAAGTAATAGAGTATGTTATTAACTAAAAAGTTTTCAATAGTATAATTAGTATTTATTGTTAATATAGTAATATCAATGTTAATATTAATGGTTTAACATAACTATATGTAAATATTTTCATATATTAATAATGTAAAAAATAGGATAATTTAGCAGCTTCTCATTATTGTTATAGTGGGGGATAAAATATAGTGTAAATAAAATTTATAATAGTTTTTCAGGATGGACCTACTACATGTTCAATAATAAGTACTAATCCTTCTCAAGATAGTTCAACTGTATAACATAATGATAAATATTTTCAAATATTAATAATACTAGTACAAATATAATCATTACTAGTTTTTCATTATTAAAATTTGGAGTGTCTTGTCACTGACTGTAAGAGTTAATTCTCAAGATTGCATAAATTATATTAAAAAAATTCAAGTTACACGTTTATTATTACTAATTTGTTTAATTATTGAACATAATATGTAAATAATCTCAAACTTATAAGATGATTTGAAATATTTTTTACTAGTATCCCTACCATGGTTCTATTTTAGAGTTGGTGGCCACCAATTTTATTTAGAGCTTTCTTACGATGGACTTAATGAAATTAAAAGGATGAGTATTAGCTTGTTGTTTGTCTATGTAATGGTTCAACATATTTTCAAGTAATATAGTGAGATTAATTATAATAATTATTAGTTTTTTATATTATAGTGCAATTATAAAAAGGTTCAATGTCAGTTCTTATTTAGAATGAGTAGTTTCTCTAAGAGCTAATTCTCAAGATCATGATTAATTTAGTAAAAGGAGGATGAGTTACATTATTCTTGTTATTATACTCCATGTAAAGGTTTAAATGAACATAATATATAATTTATTTTTCAAATAATAATATATGTCCAAAAGTCTATGATTAATAGTAGTTTCTCAAAGTTTAGACTAGGTGGTTGCCCCCTTTTACTAAGGTTTCTCAAGATGGACTTAGTTAAAAAAGATGAGTTACATCATTTTTATTTTTACTCTATGTAAATTATGGCTCAACACCATGCTAGGTGTAGACACTCCAATTTTATCACTCTCATTTTGAATTTGCAATCAAAAAAACTTTCTGTAACAATGGGTAAATCATGTCAAAAATCATTGAGACACCCAAATTTTCTAGTACACTTGAGATGCACATTTTGAAACATATTGGGGCATCCTATATTGGGTCAATTCACCATATCAAATCATCAACTTCACTCAATTCATCCTAATTCAATTTATGATTATGCAAGAGATGTTTTAGATTAATTAGGTGGAATAGTTATTTGACTTTCAAAGTCACATCACTTTGCATTAAGTTAATTAGCCTTTGTTAATTAACCTGATCTTATAATAATTGGAAATTCCATGTCTTTTTTAATTTTTAATTTTATTAATTCATTAATTGAATTATTCATCCACTCACATGGCAAGTGGATTCAAATATCTAAATTCATGACATCACCTATAAAGTTATCAAACATTAGCATAAATTTAAGAAAATATTAAAAATTTCAACCCTTACTAATTAATGGAAACTAAAACCAAAAATATTAATGGCATTAACTCTCCAAATTAAACTAAATTTTGGTTTCATATCTTGATATTGATTTGATAGTCCAAATCAATCTAAGAAGTCTATAAATACAAGGCTCATTTGGCATTATAAAAAAGTTTTTTAGTGTAAAATTACTATTAAAAAATAAAAATAAAACTTTAACATTCTTCACATTGATCAACCAAATCACTCATATACAAAGGAATATGCCATCAAAATAAATAAATTACATTGATAAAGACTCCTAGATCTACAATCCAGACTCAAGACACTTAGAATTTGACTTGGAGAATGAATGCATTGGAAATGTATAACTTTTGGTTTATGTATTTATATTTATTATTATTCCCATATACCTTTCTTAATAAGAGGGATCATGCTTGAGATGTTATGTTTGTTAATTTTGTTTGTTTAAATTACTAAAAATAAATTAACCTCTTTCATACTCATGATCTACATTTGGTATGTCTGGTGGGACCGATGTACCCCACAATACTCTTAAGAACATTTCATCATCTTATAATTTTAAAATTAACACATTTTTTAGATTAATTTCACTTATTTTCTCCTAAAAATTCCATTTCTATGTGTTTTACATTTCAATGATATCACTCTATGAATCATCAAGATTACTTCTCATAATCAATGGTATCACCCTGTGTAATAGTGATATCACTTTTATACTATTTTATGTCTCTTGTAGTTTTTCAATAAAAGGGTAAGATCTCTCTATGTATTGACAAGAATTCCCTACATTTCAATAGTAACTTTTTGCATATAAGTGGGAATGCTCTTAGGTTTTATTCAACTTATAAATGGTGATATCAAAAACCCTAAAGATAGGAACACCTTATAAATCAATGATAACATGTTGCATATCAAAAAAATTGACTTGATAAACATAAAAATCATGAAGGTAACAATCTATTCTTCTTCTTGTTTAAAATTTTCAATATCAGATGGAATGCCTTGCTTAATGATGACATCACCTATAAAATCTATGATATCATCCTATAAATTAGTGATATCTCCCTACTAATTGATGGTATCACTAATTTCCTCTTTTATATTATTATATATGTATAACATTAGGATTGTCTTGTTAAATGATCAGATTTCCTTGCTAAATGGTGGGAATGCACTATTTATTTCATCACAAGCTAAACAAATATCCATTCAACTTCTCATGCCTATCAAAGGCCATAATCAAAACTCTTAACATTTTTTTAGGTGTGCTTAACAAATGCATGGATTTCTATGCAAACAAGAAACTTTTGAATAGTTTTATTTAGTGCAACTAAAAGGAACCAACACTTATGTTTAGTGTTCTAAAATAATTATTTTCTTTCTTTCTTTACTTGTCTATTTGCTTTGGTTATTTGATTTTAATCCATCATTTATATGTTCTCCCCCTATCCCCTTGATGTAATTTGGGTTACCAAAAATGCATAGATTATTTTTGTCATATTTACTTCTTTGTTAACTACACAACGTGGATTTCATATCCATCTCACTATTTCTTAGGGCACAACACCTAGGGTTTCATCTCTTAGATTACATACCAACATCATACATATGATGGGGTATATAAATTGAGGGTAATTATCACTAAAATCATATATAAACTCCCCATTAAGGGCTTCATGATAGTAAGGGTTTTAACCCTAATACAACACTATCATCTTTCATCCTTGGAGTTTAAAGTTTTGGTAGCACTTCACTAAGACCTTTACAACTAAAGTTTTTATAGAGTGACTATATCCTCTTGAAAATTACCTATTATTTATTCTTCTTTGATGGATTTTCAACCCCACTTACCACAAGGTATATAGGGGACCATTTATAAAATCCATTTCAAAACTTTAGATTAAGACCTTTGGATATAAATAGCTTGTAATGCAAGGGAAACCAATCTCCCCAAACATTTCATAATGTATTATTTGAAGTGAGGATCAAGTGAAAATACTCTACCACCACTTCAATTCAAGTAGTTATGTGGACTATAATTTTTTTACACATCCAATCTTCCACTAAAAATAATTCTTATTCTAAATATGTGTTATTTAATATTTATCATCTTATATTAATTTTGTGTGTCACACCTTACACATCAAACAATTTGAAAAACTCTTAAATCCAAAACATTGTCATTTTAGACTCACAAAGTAAGCCATTACTCTACCCAATTTTTGTGTTATTTTTGTCCTATTCTAAATGTTAGGTTATCCATTTAGTATGGTACTTTATCCCAATTGTATTGTTATGTTTTCCATTTCAAAACAATTCTAAATCAGGGTCATTTGAACCAAAAAATCCTATTCTCATTCAAACCCTAATCAAGTTTAGTTTGAACCAAATTTATACTTCTAATCTAAATTCAACTTTAAAAATTAAACTAAGGTAAATCTTCAAAAATTCAACTAAAGTTAACTTTCAAAATTCAACTAAGGTCAATCTTCAAAAAGTTAGCTAAATTCAACTTTCAAAATTCAACTAAGGTTAACTTTCAAAAGGTCACACATCAATCAAACTCAAATGTTACATCAAAATCAAACATTTTCAAGATTTAAAAATCAAATTTGGTTAAGGGAAATTCAATAAATAATTCTTGACCTTTTGACTATTTCATTCAAATTTGTGGAAGATAATTCAAATCAAACATTATTCTACTTTTGACAATTTACTTTGATAAGTTTAAACTTAAAACTTCTACTTTGACCATGAAATGTTCCATTGACATATAAAGTCACAAATTAGCTTAAAATAATTTCTTAAATCCCAAAAATCCACTTTAAATTTTTAAAACCAAGTGATGCATTCATTCATAATTAATCAATTTACACCTCTTATCTTGATTCAAGGAGAAAATTATTGATTCAAAAATGCCTAGATATATAAGGAGTGGGGAAGTGTGTAATTATAATTATAAGGGAGAATGGTTTTATGATCCATTTGGGTCCTTCCAACATAATGAAATTTAATAAGAAAAAGTATATCAACCTGTATATGATGAGGTACCACTCAGAATAGAAGAGGCACGTAACCATTTTTAAATGGAGGAGATACCTCCTGAATCAACTTAAACTCATGAGCATGCCCTTTTTATAACTTCTATCCAAAGTTTTGAATTTTCAAACAAGGGAAAATGGTAACTTATAGATGCTACCCAAAAATAACTAGCTTATTATCACATAATTCTAAAAAACTAGTCAAATTATAGCCTCCTTAGATACTACTCTAGCTACTACCTCTTTCAAAAATTCCCTACTTATGGAGCATAATATTCCCATTGAGCAACAATGATGATATCATTTAACTAATATCCCATCCAATGTGAATCCTTTTATGACTAAAACAACCCCTCCCATGGATCCCTTGCTACGAGCTATTAGAAATCCACTGTAATTATTTCCTAATCTACATCAAGTCCTTTCTACCATATAAATTATATCTTTTAGTTATAAACTATTTGGTTCTATTTCACAAGTTCATTTAAACACCCAACAACTTCCTCATATTTCCCATCAAGTCCCTTCCTCTAGTTTTTAATAGTAAGTTACTGATAATTATCAACACCTTGCTTCTAGTTTTCAACGTGTTCTTTTGAACCCCAAATAAGTTCCTTATAGCTCCCATTATATCCCTTATAATCCAAAAAAACAACTTACCAACAATAATTTTTTACAACCAATCAAGATCAACCTATAACAACATGTTACAAATTTTCCACTCCAACAGGTTGTGATTAATCCCCAACAAATCCCTATTAATCCATAATACATCCTTTCTAATCAATAAATTCCCATCTTCCAATATCAAGTCCCTTTGATATATTTTTCTAATGTTTAGCAGCAAATTCCCTCATATCGATAGCACCTCCAACCCAATAGTGTGTTTCTAGTATGCCTCCCAATGTTAGCCAATAATAAGTACCCAATCGATAGTATAATCCCATCTATAGGGTGGTTAACCTTATTAAATTTGAAAAATAGGTATCCATTCTAATATATTTTAATTCAATCCACCTATGTATCCTAATCAATCCAATCCCCTTTTGAACATTTAGAAAAATACAATTCTTCCATCCTAGAATGATTCTACTCTCCAATAATTTCAAGATATAGAGGATGTTGTTATAGGGCTCCAAGTGTGGAATGAGTGTAAAAATTATAAATTTGTTGAAATATGTCAATACATGTTTGACATGAGCATCTATAAATTACCTTTCATGTCTCATTTTTAGGTGTGAAAGTTTGATATATACAAAGGAAGGGGTGATCCTAAAGAGCACCTAAAGAAATTATTTGTCACATATTAGGAAGTAGATTATATTAATATATGCACGCACGTGCACACACACACACACACATCATTTATTTCCACATAGTTTAGGTTGACAAGCCTTAAAATGGTTCCTACATTTACCTAAGGTATATTTCATCACCTTTGATGACTTATTAGAAAAATTTGTAAAGAACTTCTCTTACAAAATAGATCATGAGTTGACCCTAGTTGACTCATATAGTGCCAAACAAAATGGTGGGTAAATTTTTTGGGTTACCCACAATTTTTGAGTTTGGCTAGCTGCTTCCCTCATAATATTCTAGATAAACAACTAGATATGATATTCACTTCTAATCCTAATTTAGAGGTGGCTCATAACCTAAGACTCCATTGTGTAGATACATTTGAGGATATTATATATGAGTGCAGATTGAAAAAGAATTTATAGACAAGGGTATAGTTAAGATCTATTCTTAGAATTAGGCATAAGCACAAGCTCTACCACAAGCATAGGTAAATACATTTGATAATCCAAAAATCTTTAACAAAAAAATATAGTGGGTAATAGAGTGACAAAATCATAGCATGTGTAAATGGTGAAACCACCACTTGTCTAAAATACTACACCTATTCAAATCATTACATTGAAAATATAACCTCCTAAATGGAATCAATATCATAATAGATTATTCAGTGACCTTGGTGAACCTATTGATGTAGTATTCTAAAAATTGGTTGCAGCTAACATGGTCATTTGTCCAAACACCAAACCTTTTCTAGAAGACCAACTAAAACCTCAAAGGTACAAAGATAATGAATATTGTGATTACCATTGTGTCAAATGGTATGAAATTCATAGGTGTGTGCAATTAAGGAACTTCATTCAGGATCTCATTGAGTAGGGTGACATTGATTTGGATAACATTACTTCTACTTCTAATCAGAATATGGGTGTTTATAAGTTCCCATTTATAAAGCATAACTCTAATAATTAGTGGTAACCTTATAATTAGAATCAAGGGCTAAATTAAAATCAAAATAAAATTTAGGGATAATGTAATCAAGGTTAAGATTCCCAAGCCAATAAAATTAGCTACCATGTTGTTCCATATAACTATAATAATGTTGTAGTTTTTATGACTAAACCCCATGTATATGCTATTAATATTAACCCTTTTAAACCTTACAACACACCTTAGAGTGTCAACCCATCTATTTTAGGACCTTTCCCTTTATATTATAGTTGTAATTTCCCAACACGTAATAGAATTATTGTGGCTCATGAACATGGTTCACTATCCTAGGTCCTACACTTCCTTCTTCTAATTAAAGTAACTCTTCACCACCTTTTAATTTCATTATCATAACATGGCATCCAAATTTTATTCTTTAATATCATTTTCCTTCCTCTAATAATAAACCTATGCAAGGATTTTTTCCTTATAATTCTAAACAATCTCCTCCCATTGAGAAGTAGAGTATAATCTTGAGAAATAATTAAATAATATGCTTGTAGAAATTTCTATTCTATATCTCTTCCATACATCATAAGTTCATAATACTATATTGTATGATATTATTCAATAATCCAAATTACCAAATGGCATTGAACGTACTACATTACAAGAACTTGTGTGGAATTTATCCCTAGTTGAACAACTCACATTTGATCAAAGTGACATGATATCCCTTAGTCCTCTGCACAATAAACATCTTCACATTAAATATGTCACTCCTCACCAAAATATTAAGTGGGTTCTCATATACAATGGTTTGGGACTAATATAACTTACTTAAAATTGATAATACACTTGGGGTATACTTTAACAAATTTGTAGATAGATACCATCATTATTAAGTCATATGACTATGTAGAAAGAGACTAATAAGGAATCATTTTCTTACATTCATTCTTGGGCCTATCAACCCTAATACCTATTACCATGTTTTATATATATATATATATATATATATATATATATATATAGAAGTACATTAGAACTTACTTCTTGGATGCCCTTGGATCCATGAAGCACATGCAATCCCTTCCACATTACACCAATGTTTGAAAATCCATCATTCAAGAATGGAGGTCACTATTCCTAGTGACTTACAACCATACCAATATTATAAACACATGGAATCTAAATATGATAAATACAACTAATATCCTCACATAAAGCATACATATAAAAAGGACAAGAGTAAAGCTATTGAATATCTTGAATCTAATTACATTGATCCAAGTGACCTTCCCTCCACTTATGCTACTCCATATTCCTATATTTCTTCCCACTTTAATAT
Source organism: Torreya grandis (assembly GCA_037957365.1). Lineage (NCBI taxonomy): Eukaryota > Viridiplantae > Streptophyta > Pinopsida > Cupressales > Taxaceae > Torreya > Torreya grandis. The sequence goes on along the minus strand of JARHVA010004026.1, from coordinate 973,370 downwards.
TAAAGATAAAGGTCTTGAAGCCTATAATATTAAATATTCATTCCCCATTATCAAATTTTCAAAATATCCTAAATCCCATGGTGGCCTAAAATTGAATAGCATAGAAATATAGACCCTCATCCCAATGGACCCCCTCTATTCATAAAAAATATGTCTTAAATTCCTAAATAAAATAGTAGCTTAGATGATTCTTAGTTAAATAATAATGATGATTCTACCTCATATTATTAGTGTTAAGTATCTTATGCTTAACAATATTATAAAACATTGGGACTACAAAGGAAAAGGCTTGAGGCCCAAAAAAAAATTATTCTTGAGCCATTTTTGGTAAGTAAATACAAAGTTACTAGAGTTATTGGATAAAACACTCTTGGGGGTGACCCCTCAGATCTCAAGTGTGATACAAATTTTAGCTTCTTACAAATATGATCTTAAACATGATGCAAATTCATATTTGACCTCACCAACACAAACCTTTTTGGTACTAATGTTTTTCATAATATCAATTCCTCTCCTAATTTCCCTCTTATCCTTCACTAATATGAGATAATCAATAGTGATCAATAAGATCACACTATACCATTATACAACTTCCAAAATGAATATGCATTTGTAGAGTTCTTGGGACTTAGACATGGTCTAATGTTTGGAGACCATAAGTGAGGATTTAAAATAACATTAGACCCTACCACTTAGTTTATAGATAAGGTGAAACTCCTTGGTCAAAATAAAAAATAAAATCAAATGTTAAGGTCCTCTAGTGAAAACCTCTCTAAGGTACTTTTGGATAAGGGAAAAATTAAATAAAAATACAAGCCCCTTGGTGAAAACCTACTTCAATAACTAATGGATATGGAATTTCACCTTTCTCCTAAAGAAGCTCAGAGTCTTAAAAGTTCACATCTTACCTATGGATTAGATATTGGTGTATAATAACAATGAGTTTTTTCACAGTTAGTTCAATATTTTCTAGAAACATTCATTGAATGGCCATTACCTGAATTAGGTGATTCATATTTTTCTTACATGGGTGGACCTGATGGCCCAAAAGTAGATGAATAAGATCAATTTTCCTCTATGTTGACTTTCTTTGAATATGGTTCTACACTTCTAGTAAATACACTACTGAGACAAATATTGGTATAGTAGATGAGCCCAAAATGGTTAATCTTGGTGTGTTTCTCACTATAGAGGAATGTGAATTTATCATTATCATTCTCAAATATTTCATTCATATATGAACATGGTGTTTTAATTATTTTGGATTCATAATATAAATATACAAATAATAATTTTTTTTGAATGCAATTAAGTATTATTCATACCTTATTAATGTAATATAGTATTTTGACAATATATCTCATTTAGGCATGTGTAATAAATACAACAAGTACTAAGTAACTAAGGGATAAAAGAGAGAATATCTTATTTATTATTATATTATGGATTGTGGTAATGATAAGTAATCATCAAAAGGCTTCCCTAAATATCTTTACTTTTTTCATTCTAAATTCTAACTATCTTTGTCTTCTAAATAGTTGCATTGACTAAGGATGGTAACATTGACACTTATGTCTAATCCCAGTGTAAGTGTCTAGTTAATGATATGTATAGTAATGGTTTCAAATTTGTATTTATCCTCTGATGTGACCTATATAACTAATTTACATCATTGGATGTGTCTTCTTATGTGTTAACTCTAGGTAATAAGCAGCCCTAGTTCCTTTGCATTATATCTCTTGCAACTTGGTAAAGGGGTTAGTAATGTGATTCAAACTAGCCCTAGATACCCTATTATTTTCTAAGTATTGATTTCATATAAAATAATCCTAAGAGGGCCTTAGACTCACATGTATTTATCTATCTTATGTATGTGTGCGTAATTATAATATTGTGATTATATGCTCTTTATCCTAGTGAAATTATAACAGTGTTACTTACTTAGCCAATACTCTAAAGAGGGCCTCATACTTGCATATAGTTTACCTTTTGAATGCTTCAGATATTTTATTAGACATTTTAGTGAAATTTAGTTGCTTGAAATATAGTAATTTTTAATTAGAGAGTTGCCTTATCAAATTATTAGGTGTTTTAATTAGACTATAGCCTTTGTATATAGAAACATTTTGAATTTTAATTATAACCTAATGATATGTGAAAATATAACCATATAATTGGAAAATAGGGCTAAAAAATGTTTATAAAATGAAATATATGAAAAATTATAAAAATATGAGTCTAGATAATTGTATCGAAGTTGGACACTAACATCGATACTAGTGTCTAGGGTAGACACTATTTTCTAGGGGATAAAAACATATATAAAATAGGCACAAAAGGTAGGGATACCTAGCATACATTATATGAATATAAAAAATCATAGCACATAGGCCCAAGGGGTAGGTAAATTAAGTGAAATAAGATGGAACCAAAGAGGTTCATGAGATACAACATCACTAGATGTCTAATTTTCAATGAAAATATATATACATATAAAAATACTAGAAATATGTGTAATTTTACCAAAATGGGTGTCTAAATTTCCCCCCCTTTAATCTAGTAACATAATAAAAACTATAATTACTAGTTTAAAGAAAAAGCAAATGCATACCGTGGTGTGGAAAACACACCTTGTCTTCGCTTGACTTTTTCTTCAATATTTCATTTTAATATTACCTAAAACCAATAATATACCACAAAGTAAATAAATATATATAATATATATGTAATAAATAATAAAAATTAGTGTAAATAAAGATAATGGATAGAATACACATGTGTATGTGTTTCATAGTAAGTAGTTTTGGATTTCTAGAAACTAAATAAGTAGACAGGGGGATTACAACCTAATCCATTTTATGGCCAAGAAGATGAGTGAGCCTAAAATTGTTCAAGTGTGTTTTACCATTATTTTTGTGTACCTATATTATGTATATTTTTAAGGTAATCATTCCCCCAACATATAATAGGAAGAGTGGTGATTCAGCCATCGAGAGTATCATTTCCCGAAAAGCACAAATCAAATGCAAAATATATGTATATGTATAGCTTGGTATAGTTTGAGTGATGTAATAAATTTAAACCAAAAACCTTGGTGAGAATGGATTACTTAATCCATCTAATAACACCAAGAGAGGAAGAGCTAACTCCTGAAGATGGGTAAGGCTCAATATATTCCATAAACATTTAATCGAGGTATCAATACATAAACATTTGTGTTATGGTAATAGTCTATAAAAGAGTTTTGGAATCTAAAACTAATTATTATTTTGAAATATTATGCACCTTATATGTGTCTCATGTTGAAACTATGTATAATAAATGGTATCAATGTATATAATGTTGGAATAACTATGAATTTGAATCATATATTATGTATTTTTACCAATTTAGAAACTATGTAACTATGGAGAACATTCTTTCAAAAGATTCCCCCACCATATATGGAAAATTTTGAAAAATAAAATAAGTACCAATATGAAGTACATGTTTCCAAAACATGCTGCCATTATAATCTAGAGATACTAAATACTAAATAAGTGTAAAGAACATGCTTCCAAATCATGCCCCTACTAAATCTGGGGAATGTGAAAACTATAATTGATTATGTAGAACATGTTCATAAACATAACCCTACTAATATTCTCTCCCTTTCAAGAGGAGGTGATGTATTTCATGTTGTTTATATCTTCAAAAAAGGAGAGTTGATAATGTGCTCAATATAATTTACTTGATATTATTCTAGAAGTATTGTGGATATTAATTCGTAACATTATTTTTGGTAGTATTTTGAATCTAATAGAATATTTATGTGTATCAAAAAAATTAGTAATTTTTTTAAAAATTTTCAAATTTGGTATGATATGTAAGGCGTCATTTTTTAGATCCCAATATAACTTGTGGTTTCAAATTTGGATAATCGAGTCTCAAGATGTGCACATTTGAATTTTGTGCAAAAGTGTTATATTAACTGAATTTTAATAGAAAAGTGAAATCATTTACATTATAAAATTATGATTTAAATGTAGAAATAGGCAACTTGGTTTAGGTATTCATTACAGCACACACATATGTGTGCACATCCCAATACAAGATCTAAAATGAAGAAAATGGATTATGTAATGTTATTTCTCTAATTAGATAATGAATACCTATACTAAATATTAATTCTAAATTTGAGGGTGTATAATGTAAGGAATACAAAACATCCTTAAAACAAAAAATATAATCTTGTATAGGCTCATTTTCTATTTGTGTCAATGTTTTAAAATTTTACAATGTTAATTTAAGGTATAATGATGAAAATTTGATATAAATATATTTTTAATTTGTTTAAAATTTGATAATGAAGCATTTATAAGTCTATAAAAATAATTAAGAGCCCCCTGGGTTAAGCTACAATGGAAGGCCTTTCAGAGCAAGCTTCCATTTTGGGCCCAAATGTTTAAAGGAGTGTATATATATTTTAAAGTGAATATCATGATACCCTTAACCAGAAAAAGAGGATAAATTAGGAATAATATTTTTTCAATTATAAGGATACTTAAACACATCCGTCGAAATAGGTTTCTCTATTAATGAATTATCCTCAAGAATAACTTCATGAGAAGAAATTTATAATTTAAGAGTATTGACTTGTTTCAAATATCCAATGGTAGTCATAATACATAACATATCATAGGAATAAGTTAGGTTTATGTATAGTGGTTGTAAACTACCATTTGTTTAGAAAATAATAATGATAAACTCTTTATCATCCATAATACTAGGCTCATCACATGATTTTTAAATATCGATAAAGGAACACTAATGTCTAAAGATGTAGGTATATATTGTTGAATAGAAAAAAGGTTAACATTATTATCATTTTAAGGTAATATATTTAATTAAATTTTGAGACATAATATATTAGTAAGATAATTAATTTTACTTTGAAACACACTCTCCTTTTGAGAAGAAGATGTAGCAGAGAAAGGAGAAAAAATACTTTCTATTGTATGTACCACATCAAGGGATGGAATAACGTTACCTTAAATTTAATTTTTTATTTCACATCCAAGAGAAATATATTTAAGGAAGGAAATATAAATTTATACTTGAGTTACATCATTATTATGTGATAAAGGAACATTGACATAACTATAATCTATATCCTTGTTGTTTGTCTTAGGAAATTATTTCATTAGGAAAACTTTGGGAAATGTGTTTTGTTGTTCCTTATATTTATATGGTTTGATCTTTGCAAAAGATACCTCAAATATAATTGGGACATTTTATGTGTCCCGAATCAATGCATTTTCTATAATTATTTATGTATGATTGTCATATACACTCTCATTTTTTTCTTCAATCAATACAATGGGAGTTATGGGGCATGCACTTTGTTCATCATAAATTAGAGGGGAAGAAGAAAGTTGACTATTTTAATTTGAATCATTAAAAGAAGAAATAGAATTTTATAAATTATCATTATTTGGGGAATGAGTGACAAACTTTATTTTGTCAAGATTATCATTATGGGAGATAGAGGAGGAACATTCAACTTCTTTGGAATTTTCAACATTAGAAAGTAGAGAATCACACTCACTTTTTGAAATAAATAAAGAGGGTATGGATACAAAAGTTTGAATATAAACATTAGGAATGGTATCATTTTTCATATTTTTTAGCTCTTCAGTATAATAAAATAGAAGAATAAGAGAGGTATCATAACCAAGAGGAATTTAGACACATTAATAACCAAGAGCAGAAACATCATGATCACTACTTTGCTCATGTACACTTGTGTTTAAATCATTAGTTTTTTCATTATCATAGTATTAATAAAAATATGATTTATCTTATTTTTTATACTCTACAATATATTCATATCCAATACATTTCTTAGGATGCAGATTAAATAAATGATCATAATAAATCTTTTGTGCATAACCTTCCGTTAAGGACTCCATAAGAGTAATAAAGGTTAAGGTGACTACAAAGCACACAACCACTAGGGCCAAAACAATAATGAAAATAATCATTCCTAACTTATGACCCTGTAAGTGAGAGAGAAATTAGTTCTAAAATTAAAATACAAAAATATAAAATGAGCTTTTGATGAAGGCAAAAACCCTAATATCAAAACTAGGGTTTTGGTTTAACAAATAGAAGATAGGTTCACCGAATGATTTAATGCTTTTAGATTGATAATATAAACATACAAACATTAAAAAAATTCATATTTTAATAATTTAATATAGTATTTTGACAATATATCTCATTTAGGCATGTGTAATAAATATAGAAAGTATTAAAAAACTAAGGGATAAAATAGATAATATCTTTTTTATTTTATTATGGATTATGGTAGTGATCCGAAATTATCAAAAGGCTACCCTAAATATTTTTACTTTCTCACTCTATATTATAACTATATTTGTCTTCCAAATAGTTGTGTCAGCTAGGGATAATAATTTGGATGTGTATGTCCAATCTCGATGCAAGTGTCTAGCCAAGGATATGTACAAGAATGGTTTCAAATGTATATTGAGCCTATGTTATGACCTATATAACTTATTTGCATCATTGGTTTTGTTTTCATGTGTCATATCTAGATAATAATCACCCCTAGTTCCTTTATATTATACCTCTTATAACCTAGTAAAAATTGGTTAGTAATATGAGTCAAGCTAACTCTAACAACCTTGTTTGTTGATAAGTGTTGCCTATATAGCCAATAATCCTAAGAGGGCCTCAGACTCACTTGCATTTCTCCCTCCCATTCATTTGTGTGGAATTTTAATAGTGCAAGTATATGTAATTTCTCTTATTAACCCTTAGTATAAGTGATGCAATAGTATATTTGACCCTTTGAATGCTTCAAATATTTGGTTTTGTGTTATAATGCAATTTGATAGCTTGAAATAAATAACACTTTCTAATTATAGATTTGTCTTATTAAGTTTTAGGTGTGTTAATTATACTATAGCCTTTATATATATATATAAAAACCTTTTGAATTTGAATTAGATCCTAGCAAAATGTGAAAATTCAAACATAGAATCAGAAAATAGGGATAAAAAAATGGTCATAAATCAAAAGATATGAAAAAGGATAAAAATAAAAACTTGGATAATTGCATTTAATTTGGACACTAACATCAATGCTAGTGTCTAGGGTGGATGCAAGTGTCTAGATGCAAAAAACATCTAGAAAATAGAAACAAGAAGTAGGGATCCATGGCATACATTAGATGAAGATAAACAAGTATAACACATAGGCCCAAGGGGTAGGTAAATCAAGTGAAATAAGATGAAACCAAAGAGGTCCATGAGAAATTACATCACTATATGTCTAATTCTCTATGAAAATGTATGTGTATATATATACACACATACACACAATAAGACTAGAAATATGTGTACTTGTACCAAAATGGGTGTCTACACCTAGTTTTATTCTAATATGCTTGGGTTAGATCTATCTTTTGTCATACACTATTTTATTGTACACCCATATTCTAATCCCATCAAATATAAATTTTGGAAGATGCATTTGCACATTACTATTCTAGTCAAGAAATAATTGGAAAAATTATTAGGGGCAAGATGTATTCGATCAATTGATTACTCATAATAAATATCCAATATTGTTCTAGTCAATAAGAATCCATATTGTATTTGTATCTACATAAACTTTATATATATTAAAAAATCATGGTTAAAGGATAAATTTTCATTACCTAACATAGATATGACTATGGATTCAATAAGATACAAGATTTTATCCCTTATAAATGGATTTTTAGGTTATAATAAGATCAAAATTATGCTATAAAATCATCTTAAAACATTATTCACCACTCCATGGGGGACATTTTTTAATCAAGGGATGCCATTTGGCTTGAATAATATTATCACTAAATATTAGTGTGAAATAACTATCATCTTCCATGAAATGATGCACTATATCATTGAAGACTATGTGGATGACATTATAAGAAATTTAAAAACATGAGAAGCACATCTAGAAGTTTTACAGAGAATATTTGAAAGACTTCATGAATATAAGGTGTGCCTTAACCCTAAGAAATGTGTCTTTGACATCACATCATGAAAAAATTTAGGCTTTATTGTTTTCCACAAAGGAATTGAACTTGATCTAGACAAGGTGAAGTCCATCACAAAAATGCCTCCTTCTAATTTGAAATAACTCTACAACTTGAAAGGTAAAATCAATTCTATTTATCACTTCATTTTATATTTTATTAATTTTTTGCATCCTTTTACTCATCTTCTAAATAAGGGCACCACTTTTTAATTGAATTCTCACTGTCAAGAAGCATTTGAGAAATTAAAAACCTACTTGGAAAACCCACCAGTATTAGTGTTGCCAACACTAGGAAATGCTCTCTTACTTATATCTTAGCAACCAAACACATCTTGGGGTAAATTTTGGCCCAACATGATGATCAGGGAAAGGAATGGGTAGTACTTTATATAAGCAGGACACTGGTTGCTTATTATGATCATAATTATACACCTATTGAAAAGGAATGTTTATCATTAGTATTTGCATCTTAGAAGTTACATCACTATGTGCTAAATAATAGACCCTCATAATTATGAAATTTGACCCTTTAAAACATATTATTTCTAAATAAAACTTATAGGTCATATTTCCAAGTGGAATATGATCCTAAATGAGTTTGACATTGAATACATTAATTATAAGGCCATAAAATGGAAAGTAATCATACACAAACTAGTTTAGGAACTTTTTTTAGATACCCATCCTTTGAAATGTATTTTATTGATAAATCCATCTTAATTCTTGAGGAGACACATTAATGAAATTTATATTTTGATGGTTCTTTCACAACTCATGGTTCTAGAGTAGGTATTTTATTCATTGCATCATAGGGAGATATCATTCCCAAGGCTTTCAAATTGATTTTACATGGACAATAATATTTTAAAATATGAGGCACTTGTGTCATGAATTTTATTTCTAATAAAATGTAAAATTCAACAATTGGTTGTCTACAAAGATTCTTAATTGATCATAAATCAGGTTATATGCTAGTACTAAATAAAGGACAAGAAGCTTGTGCCCTAAAAAGGCACAATTGATAGCCTCAAAAAACACTTTTATTTTATTTAGTTTGATCAAAGCCCAAGAGCCAATAATATATTATATGATGCCATGGAAAACATTAGGTCACTTATATAAATATTTTCTAATTTTTGTGAATATCAATTTCTTATTAAATATTTTCTCATTCCATCTTCCAATCACCCCAACATTGAAATGGTATGTGATATTGATGGTCCAAATTCCCCTTGATATAAATATGTATATACTACCTCCAAGACCATTTTTTCTCCTGACATATCACATAACCAATAGAATTCCTTTATTCATAACAAATATTAGTACACTTTACTTAGCATTATGCTCTATCATAGAGGCCATTATATGACACTACTTCATTGTTTAAACTCATGTGAATTTTACTTAACACTTAAATACATGCACAAAGGGATTTGTGAGGCCCATACAATTAGATGGTCCTTACCAATAAACTCTTTATAATGAGATATTATTGGCCCATAATGGAATTATATTCATGTGCTCATTTTAATAAATGCTTTATTTTCCAAATACTTCGTGATTTAATTCACTCTTTCACAATGCTTCAACCTATCACTTCTCCTTAGCCATTTTTTACATAGGGACTTAATCTCGTAGGCAAGATAAACCCCACTTCCTCTAATTTAAATGATCATATCCTAACTACAACTATGTTTTTCACTAAGTTGGTTGAAGCAATCCCATTCACTTATGTCATCGGTAAACAAATATCCAAATTCATTTTGAACCACCTCATTTATCTCTATGGAATTCTCTCTTATATTATATATAATATTAGTAATTACTTTGAGAATAAGGACATGAAAACTCTCTATATAAATATATATATTAACATAGATATTCAAATATATTACCCTCAAGGTAATGGCCAAGCTAAGGCATCTAATAAGATAATTGTCAAAATTATTAAGAAGATTGTCAACAAAGATGGCCATGATTAGCACTTCAAATTATTCCCTACCCTATGGGATTACCAAACCAATGTTAGCACACACACTTACGAGTGTAATTACCTAGTCTATATTTTTTGACTCTAAGGTTATCCTTCTTATTGAGATAGAGTTTACCTCTCTACATATTTTATTAGTAGGTATGTTTGATGATGAAATCTATAGAGTAGTTATGCTATAAGAACTAGGAATCTTGGATGACAAATAACTAGCTACATTGAATCATCTCAAATAATATCAAAATTAGCTACATCATAGTTATAAAAATTAAATCATCCAAAGATAATTTGAAGTGGGTGATCTTGTATTGAAGGAGAATAAAAAAACACTAATGTAGAAAATGAAAATAAAGGCAAATTTGAGCCAAATTATTTGGGTTCTTTATTATCATTGAATTTGGTGGTTATTAGGCATATAAGTTAGCCACACCAAAAGGATATGAGCTATATGATCCCATGAACACTATACATCTCAAGCATTTATACTTGATTGAAAAATTATTTATGAGAGCCCCTGCTTTGAGGCATTCCCTTCATCTTTCCTTTCCTCTACTTTATTTCCCATTACTAAGTTGAGCCTTGTATTTATCTTATATCTGATTAACATATCGATATTTATTATGACCTATAGACACTAAAATTATAATTAGAATGATAGTTTAGAAAGTAGTTAAAATTTTCTCATCATTAGCACATCCATGCATCTCAAATTTTAGAATATCAGCATGCTTTTGACATGGTTTTCATGTTTAGTAGTCCTTGATGTAGATTAATTTATCTCTTTTATGATCCTATTACACATCACATATAAATCACTTTTCATCCTAATTTTATATTGAAATAAGGTTTTTTCACATTTTGATTTGATGTGGAGTAGTGGTCCTTTCACACTTTGATCCCCATTACAACCAATTTAGTTGTTGTTTGAGCCCCTACCTAAGGTTTTTTTTTTCATTTTATAGATATTTAAATGTAAATTTTTTATAATTTATTATACATTATAACTTCATAATACTCATATATGTATCTTATTACAAAAACCCAAAACACTAAAAAGTTTTCAAACTTTTAAAAAATCAAAACATTCATAAAATGTATTATATCTTCTAATGAGATATAAAGCCACAAAATATATGTATATTTTGTCATATTATTTATTAGTGTATCTTCATCTTAGTATTATTTTTAGTGACACTATCTAAGTATCATTTTGGAATCTTACCCTTTGTTTTGAACATCTCATAGTTGGGCACAATCTTATCCAAAGCCATGAATTATCTATTCCACTCAATCACATTTGATCATACATTTACGTTTTAATTATCCCATTCCCATAAGTGTTTCCATAATACATTGGGTAGGTGAATTTAATTTTATAATGATCTTTTTTAATCCTAATTGTCATTCTTTACACTCCCATTTCTATGAGAATGACATTGAATTAAGGTCCACACAAACTATGTACGTAGAACTTGGCTACATGGGGTAGTTCAAGTCAGCTAGACCACTATAATTCCTATTTTGATTTCCCACTTAATTATTATTTTATTCTCTCACCATTTTAAAATTCATTCTCTTTTATGCACCAATTATTTTTCTAGATAATTACTATACGCCCTTATCATTTTGTGAACCCATTCTCTTTTATGCCCTCATCATTTTACAAGTAATTTTAATATCTTATTCCTATAGCAATTTCATCCTAATCATGTTATATCATTATTATTCACTCTAATTTATGGGATAACCACATTGGCATAAGGTCCACATAGATTATGTAGGAAGCATCCATTTACATGGGGCATTTGGGATAAGCTTAATCACTTATTCCTTCGTATTTCATTCCCCTCTTGGGGAAAAATTCAAGAATAATGTCTTATTATCACACTCACACACCAATGGTTAATTGTTTATTATTTTTTTTAGTTGTGTTTTTTTATTGCATTTGCTTTCTTATTTGTTCATTTATTTTATTGCATTTTATGTTTTTGTTTAGTACATTATGTTTTTACGCTTAGGTCTTGATTTTTCATATCTTGATTCTAAGTATTTAATATTTGTGTTTTAACTAATTTTTCTTTTGTCTTTGTTTAATATGTTATTATTTAAATTTAGGTCTTGATTTTTCATATCTTGATCTTGATTTGTTAAGTATTTTTATCTTAACTAATCCCTACATAAGTGGAAGCCAATGTTATCATGATTAATTTTATAATTATGAGGCATATTATCATGTGAAAAATTAAAAATCAAGTACATAAGATACTTATATACAATGTCACAAGCAAATAAATCATTCCCATGCACCATGTCCATGTGTGCTCCTATACACAAATCAAAACATCGTCACATTCTCCATCATCAAAGAAAAATAATTGAACAATATGGTTACATATATGTTAATCATGATAAACATCTATAAATGAGCATATAAATAGATTCATAAACATTTTACTCATAATCAAATTCAAAACCATCATCAAAATCAATAACATTTTCTATTTAAATCAAATACAACATCATCATAGAAAATAAAAACAATAGAATCATGGTAAAAAATATACATCCATATTGATATCAAAGATATAATCTAAAAAATGAGTCCACATCCATGAAATAATAAATAACATCATATATATTAAAAGAATATCATATTCCATATACATCATATGATCAAAAATGAATATATATGTAAATATCAAAATAATGTCTATACATCAAGATATATTCATTGTAAAAATATAAAATACAGAACTATAATAAAAAATCAGATTTGACTTAAATCATCTCATGGAGAGATCCTCTATAGAATCTCATATTGTAAGCTCTACCCTGTACCATGTGGTGGTGGTTGTTGAGGTGGTCTCATCACTCTCTATTAAATGGGAGGATGTGTCATTGATATCTCTAACATTGTGGTATGATGTGATTGGGATGTGTGGTAAGGCATCTATATCTAACTATGCTCCCTAAAGCTTTGTACCATATCCCCTACTAGTATAGTTAACTCATATAAAATCTATAGTATTTGGCCTCATCCTTGGCCTACTATGCATTATCCTTGGCCTCCACCACATCAAATATTTCTTTGGCCAACCCTTGATCTACCATAAACCCTTTGGTTATATCTTTCTCCTTATAGAGCCTCTATGTATCATCCCTTACCCTATCCTACTAACTAATATTTATGAATAGATATGCATCTCTTAGGGTGAGATGGCCCTAAATGGGTGTAATCTAGACAACCTTCCCCCTTAGTGTGGTAATATTTGTATCCCTATTTATAATAAGGACATGTATCTTGGTAACCTCACCCTAATCCCTTAATAATTATCTACACAACATAACCACCTCCTCTTTTAGCCTTGATATCTCTATAATCATGGTTAATGTCTCTCTCTATCCTATGTATAGTGGCCTAGTCAACTTATGATCTACCTAGTTGAAATGGCCCTACCTAGCTTGATCCTAACCCTCCTATGGTATCAATGGTAACTTATGTATCATACGGGAAACCACTTCCTCCTCTAGCCTTGATATCTCTATAATCATGGTTGATGTCTCTCTCTAGCCTATGTATAGTGGCCTAGTCAACTTATGATCTACCTAGTTTAAATGGCCTTGCTTGGCCTAATCCTAACCCTCCTATGATAGAACGGGTCACCTCTGAACTAAACCCATGTCTAATATCAATATCCTACTTTTACAACTCCTAACTACTACTCTCACTACCATTATTATTGTTTTTTCACTAATACTACTACCATTACTAGTACTCTTAGATCCAAAGTCTATAATCATGGGTATAAATTACTATAAAGGTACCTAATATAATGGTGTTTATATGTATATGGCCTATTGAATTATCCTCACCCTATACCCTTATCCCTATCTAGGTGCTAGCCTAGCTTATCTCTATTGTCTTTGTTGGTATGGACTTTAGTTGCTTTCCCCTATATGCCAAGGTCTAGTAAGTTGCATTTGTATCAATTGTGCCCACTAGGATATGTATGTAAATTTCACCCTTACATTTTTCACCCCTCCATTATATTCCCATGCCACTAGATATAATGTTAAGAGGATACCATTAGCTACCACTCTAGGAATAGGAGGCCCCCACTCACTAATCTCTCATTTCACATGTAACAAATAATTAGACCCATAAGGTTCATCCTAATACCATCCAAACTACCTCTTCACATGATTCAAATGATATAATTCATCTATAAATTCATGACACCCTATAATATAACATAGAGTGGTCAAATATTATTTCATAATGCCATCCTCTTGCTAGCTGAAATGGACATACACATATGGCCACCAAATGAAGTCCCCATTCACCATCTCATTGATCACTCATATATATAAGTATACAAATTCATGGTGCCCCCATTAGGACCTCTTATCAAGTATCAATAATAAACCAATGGATCTTTTGGCTGTCATTGTCCCTCTCTCCCACTAGTTACTCTATCTTAATATGCTCCCAAGCCTAGATCTAAAATAATGTATAGTACTTGATGTTCCTACCCCAATGATATGCTATCATATACAAATATATATACATCTAGGCTATTAATATTATGCCCCAAGAAAAACATGTGGTTAAATTTACCATATTTTGGATCACTCTTATCAACCCTAGGTGGCAAAATCATCCACTCTTATCAAGTACCAATATGCTACTGATAATAACCATAAAAATCATAACCTCGATGTCAATAAATGGAGAATACCCATCAATAGGGAAGGCCAAGTCCTCCAATGCATCTATATATATGACCCATCCTTAGTTAAGACATTATCAATTCTAATTGGTCCTCTAGTAATACAAACTATCCTTGTTGAATCCAGTAAATCATAGACCCTAAGATATGGATACATAATATCCACCACACATCCTTAATTTTGACTATCACCTCTATATTGGGTAGGTGTAAGGTGTTAATTTATGAATTTTAGTGTTTATATAACACTAATAGATAGGCTTTATCTACTCAAATCATGGGCATCTATGTCATGTATCTTAATCTAACAATCACTAAGAATTATAAGGTTTTATCCATCTATAATCATGGATATTGTAAGATGTGTGAGAACTTATCATGGGAGATAAATACCAATAATCACTTCTGCCAATCAAAAACATGTTAGCATGCTCTGACAACAAGATTTATATAGACAACTAATAATAAATTCTCATCAAACACACTACCTTCACATCAAAAACCATCATTATACCTATCTAAGGCACATAATTATCCATTCAAATTTATACAAACCCTTCTTCTACTTCAGTCAATTTTCCACTTGGGATTTTTCTATAATTTTGGTGAGATCACCATTTATTAGGACATTATCATCATTTTGCATGGTTATTTCACCATTTCATAGGTCATTATCATCATTTTTTTACTCTTTGATTGTTTTGGCATTATTATAAGTTGGTAAGGCATTATTTTCATTTTATAGAATGATATCATTACTCACCATTTCCTATCTCTTTGTTTATTTTCATGATCTTGTCCTTTGTCATGGTAATATTATCATTTGACCAGGTGTTATCTTTATTTTTATCACTTTCCCACAATTTTGGTGTTTTACACCTAATTAGGCATTTTCATTTTTTTGGTGTTTCCTATCTATTTTGATAATAACATTAATTTGGTCATTATATCACTTATTTTATGGTTATATCACCATTTTATTTACTTATTAACTTGACATATATATTTTAAAACACATTGGGGCATCACTAATTAGGCAATGCATTATATAGTATCATCAAATTAATTCATTTTAATTCAAATTATGAATGTGCAAGAGACATTTTGGACTAATCAGTTCAAATAGTTAATTGACTTTGAAAATTCACATAACTTTACATTAAGTTAATTAACATTTGTTAATTAACCTATTCTTCCTCTAATGGGAAATTCCATAGCTCTTGTAATTTTTTATTTTCTTAATTCATCAATTGAATTATTAATACACTCACATGGCAAGTGGATTTATATATTTAAAATCATGAAATCACCTAGAAGTTGTAAAGTATTAGCATAAATTCAATAAAATATTATAAATTCTGAGCCATGTCTAATTAATACAAACACAAACCCCAAATACTAATGGCATTAACTCTCTAAATTAGACTAAATTATGGTAAGATATCTTGATCTTGATCCTATGGTCAAAATTACTCTAAAAACTCTATAAATATAAGGATCATTTGGAATTATAAAAAATATTTTTAATGTAAACTTATTATGTAGAAATCAAACAAAAAGATTCAATATTATCCACATTGATCAATCAAATCACTCATAACAACGGGTAGATGTCAAAATAAAGGAACAACATTTATAAATTCTCTTATATCTATAATCTTGGCTCAACATGCTTATAATCTAGCTTTGAAAATGGATCCATTAGAAAGGTATATATTTTGGTTTGTCTTTTTTTTTTTCATTCTCATAGACCTTTCCCAATCAGAGGGATCATACTTGAGATGTAATGTTTGTTAATTTATTTTGGTTTACATATATAAAAATTAATTAACATGTCTTTTAATCATGATCTACACCAAGTAATATATCATAAACATAACATAAATATTTTCAAATAATAATAATCTACAAATAATTTAAGATTAATAGTAATTTATTTAATTTTATACTAGGCAACCACTCATTCTAAAAGAGGTTTCTCAAGATGAACTTAGTGAAAAAAGGATGATTTATGTGCTTTTTTTTTAATCTATGTAAATTATGGGTCAACATCATTTTGTAGACAATATTTATGGATTATATGGCACCTCAGTCTTGTACACTTGTAAAACTCAAACCTTGGTTATTCTTTTTAGTTCTAGACCTTTCCCCACTTCCACAAGTCTCACATCAACTCTATTTTGTGCCCATTGGCCTATATCTTATTCTAAATAGTCTGATTTTGATGACCTATGACTTTTATCTTGCCCAAAATGCTTCAAATGTAATTATTTTTCAAATCTACATGTTTTGATCTTCTACCTACTTTCTTCTCCCTATACACTAATTTTTGGGATAGACACTAGTGTCCTAACCTGACATAAGTGTCTAATGCCCTAAAGTCATAAAATTTTCAATTTAAACATATTATAATGATTGACCTAATTATTTTAATATGAGTTACTTATCCAAAGGGATTGATATAAATACAAGATCAACCCTCATTCATTCCTCACCTAGAAAAGAGCAAAAGAGACTAGGAAACTTGTCAAAAGCACACTATCAAGAATTAAATTGAGTAAAGGTTCTTTATTTTCTCATATTTCCATATTAGTACTAAGGATATATCATATATAGGTTTGAATTATTGAATGATTAGCCCAAGAGCCTAATTTACCAAGTTACAACCTAGGTCACTATTGTATTACTTTCCACATATTACATGATTCACACACAAGCCAACATGTAGGGGAGAACTACATAAGTTTGAGGCCATGTTCAAAGTATTGTCTATGTAGGCAACTCCCACTAATATCATGTTATTTATGGTGGCTCAAAACCATGTTCCCACTAACCCATTTTTCCCCAAGATCACTATGAATATAAAGAACTAGGGTTTTGACATTTCACGAGGAGTGATAGTCCATAACCTAGATCTAAATGCACCTAAGAGAAGGCAAAGACAAACCTAGAAGAATCCAATTTCTTACATATTTTTATAATAGTTATTTTGTATAGTACTCTTGAATCAAACCTAAATATTAGTGTCAACATAACCATCCTAGGCTAATATTAGTGTCCAGAGCTTCAGATGCACGTAATCCAAAATTAGGTGATTATTCTAGAATTAATTTATAGTCTACTTCTCGTATGTTCTAAATCTAGAACTACATTATCATTAAAAAACGATAAGTACATTAATTATTTTTTATTTCAATACATAGCTTAGTTATAATTTTTATATTTAACCTATTCTCAATTTTATAAATTCAACATATATTATATCTAAGTTTAGCACCCAATTGCCTTATTGTAGATCTAATTATCACCCTTGTGCATTGTCATTTCTATATATCCTTTTAATGGTAACCTAGGTTAACTTTAGGTACTTAAACCTAAATAACCATTTTAGGGTTAAACATTTGGTGAAATAACCTTTGAACCCCAAACCCTAAGCTAATTAGGGTTTTATTATTTTTTGTTTTCCTAATTGTTGTACTTTGTTGTAAATTCTAAATTTTTTTATTTGTAAATCAATGGAAAATGTTAATGCAAAAACTCATTTTAAACTAGAATATAAAGTGGCATTGATTACTCATATCAATAGTAATAAGGTATTAATGGATGTATGTTTTTATGTTACAAGAGATGAAATAAGTAAACATGAGAAAACTAAGGCTACTTCAGCTAGTGATAGTGAGTCTTTAGAAGGTACTACAATTAATTCCATATAAATCAATCGACCTACATCTTGTATAAGCATATATTATGTCTTCCAACATTGTTTATTGAAAAACAAAAAACTATCACTATCTACTATGGAATTACAAAATTTTTCAACATAAATACCTATTTTAATGCCTATTACTAATCAAACCATGTTTACATCCCATTTGGTTACTATTCATCTTGGTAATCCAAATCCCAGTGGGTCCACAGTTCAGACACTCCTTTAAGTTATAAAACATTAGATGAAAATGTTATAAACATTGCATAAAATGCTTTAAATTCTCCTCATGCTATTGATTCATAAGATGTGTTGCATAACCATCTTGCACTTGAGATATATTTGCACCCTTTGCCAACTAGTTTTGTTGTACCTAATTTCCCATTATATGATGGAAGGGGTGATCATGAACATGATAATAAATAATTTTATATGATAAGCCTTGATTATGCTTTCAATGATAATATTTTGACCAAATTATTTCCAAAAAGCCTCAAAGACTATGTTTTGAGGTGGTTTTATGATTTACTTCTCCAATCTGCAAAATCATTTAAACCTCTTATAGATCAATTTTCATAACACTTTTCCATTAATATTTTTGGAAAAAGTTTCCTATTCTAAAACTTCCAAAATCAAACAAGGAATAAATGAACCTATAAATGAAAATGTCTTGAGATATAAGGCAATGTTGACTAGAATGACCAATCCTATGGAAGACAAAGATTTGAAAGATATATTAAAAAAATGTTTACTTACTCCTTTACATGAGTCCATTATTTTTTAGAAGTTTAAATCATTTGATGATTTATGCCATCTTATATGGGACCATGAAATGAAGATTATTTCATTGAATAATCTCAAGTATGTAGTAAACACACCAACTGTATCTACATCTAGTACCAAATTTACAATCAAACCAAGTTATAAGGTAAAGTCTCATGATCCTAAAAAGGAAACAACCACCATGGTTAAGATAATTTCATAAAAAACTAATCAGATTGTCTTATCTAATGCATCAAGGAGATAGTTCTCATGTTTGGCTGAGTCCCCAATTGTATTACTCCCATAGTTGCTAGAGTTTCATCTTATATTTCTCCCTCATACTATAGAGGTTGATATAATTATACCTATACCCAAGGTATATGATGTAAATTCTTATTATGATTATCATCAAGGACTACGGCATTCTACAAATAGATACTTTACTTTGAATCACAAGATCCAAGATCTTATCAATGACCAAAATATTACATTTGATGATACTCTAAAAGAATCAAGTTCACAACTTGGTGATTACCAGAAACAAAAAATATTTACAAATTTTTTGTAAGACCATTCTAAAAAATAACTAAAAGTGAAAATGGAATATAATGAACATACCCATCTATCACATTATGGGAACCCATTAGATGGGATTATTGGTACTTCCATGTAACATATACCTCTTATGGTTCAAATACATTATATTACTTTTGATGATAGTGAGATTAAGGATGATGACTCTAATATTCATTCTTTATTCATTTGAGCATACATTAATAAACACCATATATGTAGTTTTATGATTGATAATGGTGAAAGAAATAATGTTTACAACATGAAATTACTTATGCACTTGATTTATACTCATTATGATTTATATCCTTGTACTATATTAGTTAAAAATTTGATGGGACCTCTTAGAAGGTTCTTGGTTAGATTAACCTACCTTTACAGGTTAGTCCCACACATATGGTTTCTACCTTTTTAGTTATACCTTCCATGGGAATTTTTGATATGTTATTGGGAAGACCTTGGATCCATTCACTTCAATTTATACCTTATATAATACATGGGTGTGTTAAATACATTCATGCCAATCGAGTAGTTACAATTTATGGAATTTCGTCTGAGCATCCTCTTAAACAAGAGAAACGCATACCCATAAAGTTAATTACCTAAACTATTAAGGCTAATTCACTAAAAAAAAGGTAAGAAATAGGTGATCCCCTTTACTATGTAGTCATTACTTGAGAAACCATTCCATCATAGACATAAAATTGATTCCAAATAATCCCTATCTATTACAAACCATATACAGATATTTAAATTACCTGCACATGTCCATATTATGGTTATTCCAAATAAACCACAAAGCACTTAGTGATGAGTTACATGAAACCCTACTCACATTACTACTTCACAACCATAGAGTCCTATTTTACATACATAAAGAATCATAAATATTACAATGACAAATATTGAACCTATGCATGCTCCTTAACAATGTTAAAACATTATTACACTAGGTTCACAATGGGGAGATATGTATGACCAATGGTATAATAGGATGATATTTCCTTTTCAAAAA